>CM055119.1:325226444-325753944 GCA_029206835.1 Rana muscosa | reverse complement strand
ACAATCCGAGATCTGTACAATCTACGGACAGAACAATCCGAGATCTGTACAATCTACTGACAGAACAATCCGAGATCTGTACAATCTACTGACAGAACAATCCGAGATCTGTACAATCTACTGACAGAACAATCCGAGATCTGTACAATCTACTGACAGAACAATCCGAGATCTGTACAATCTACTGACAGAACAATCCGAGATCTGTACAATCTACTGACAGAACAATCCGAGATCTGTGCAATCTACGGACAGAACAATCCGAGATCTGTGCAATCTACGGACAGAACAATCCGAGATCTGTGCAATCTACGGACAGAACAATCCGAGATCTGTACAATCTACGGACAGAACAATCCGAGATCTGTACAATCTACTGACAGAACAATCCGAGATCTGTACAATCTACTGACAGAACAATCCGAGATCTGTGCAATCTACTGACAGAACAATCCGAGATCTGTACAATCTACTGACAGAACAATCCGAGATCTGTGCAATGGGCTCGGACCCCCTATAAAGTT
This sequence comes from Rana muscosa, assembly GCA_029206835.1. Classification (NCBI taxonomy): domain Eukaryota; kingdom Metazoa; phylum Chordata; class Amphibia; order Anura; family Ranidae; genus Rana; species Rana muscosa. The sequence continues at coordinate 325,753,420 of CM055119.1, read as the reverse complement.
CCTATGTTGGGGCCCCTCGGGGCTCCGCACTCACCTGGCGCTCCTCGGGGGGGGGGGGGGATGCCCGGCTCTCCTCGCTGCTCCCCGGTCAGGTGATGTCACATCCCGAAGATGTCCCCGTGCGGGGAAGTTATAAGAAGTGCCGGGTGGGGGCGCTATGCCATGTCCGGGGGGGGGGAGGGCTCAGGGGGGACCCGGTGCGGAGCTCACTGCCCCGATCCTGCCGGCTATACAGCTGGGCTGCGCTGCTCAGCGGCCGGGGGCGCGCCTGCCTCACCGAGAGCGCGCATCAAGCACAACACCGAGCCAAGCTGTCCGCTGCGCTGCCCTACAGCGCCCCCTATGTGGTCAGAGAGCGCAACTACAAGAGCCAGGTCCGCTGCTGGCATCTGTCTGCCCCCTGCACCCCATCCCCCGCTCCTCTGACACCCCAAACTCAGACTATTACCATCCCCCCATCCTCTGACACCCCAAACTCAGACTATTACCATCCCCCCATCCTCTGACACCCCAAACTCAGACTATTACCATCCCCCCATCCTCTGACACCCCAAACTCAGACTATTACCATCCCCGCTCCTCTGACACCCCAAACTCAGACTATTACCATCCCCCCATCCTCTGACACCCCAGACTCAGACTATTACCAGCCCCCAGCCTCTGACACCCCAAACTCAGACTATTACCAGCCCCCCATCCTCTGACACCCCAGACTCAGACTATTACCAACCCCCAGACTCTGACACCCCAAACTCAGACTATTACCATCCCCCGTTCCTCTGACACCCCAAACTCAGACTATTACCATCCCCCCAGCCTCTGACACCCCAAACTCAGACTATTACCATCCCCCCAGCCTCTGACACCCCAAACTCAGACTATTACCAACCCCCGATCCTCTGACACCCCAAACTCAGACTATTACCAACCCCCGCTCCTCTGACACCCCAAACTCAGACTATTACCATCCCCCCAGCTTTCTGACACCCCAAACTCAGACTATTACCAACCCCCCATCCTCTGACACCCCAAACTCAGACTATTACCATCCCCCATCATCTGACACCCCAAACTCAGGCTATTACCATCCCCCCATCCTCTGACACCCCAAACTCAGACTATTACCATCCCCCAAATCCTCTGACACCCCAAACTCAGACTATTACCATCCCCCCAATCCTCTGACACCCTAAATACTATTCTCAGACCCCACTACCCCCCCCCCCCAGGGCCGCCATCAGGGGGGTACAGGCAGTACACCTGTAAGGGGCCCGGATGGCAACCCCCCTTTTTTTTTGTTATTTTGTTTATTTTTTTGTTTGTCAGCACCCAAAGCCCCCCCAACCACAACAATTTGGCGGCGGCAGCACCCATACACTTCTCAATTTGTACAATTTGCAGCGGCAGCACCCCCCCTTCTCCTCTGCTCTCAACCCTAAACTCTGACTATTCCCATCCCCCACTTCACTTCACCCTAAATGCAGACTAGTCCTCACTGGTCTGCCCCCCTCCCCCTAACCTGTACCCTGAAATCAAATTTTAACTCATCCCCTTTTCCCACCCCTCCTCCATCCTCCAATCTCCACCCTAAATTTTGAATATTCCCCAACCCCTGGGTTCTCCCCCCCCCCCCCACCCACCACTCTCCACCCTAAACTCAGAATGTTCCCCATCTATTAGGTTCTCCACCACCCCCCATTATCATCCCTAAACCCTGGTTCACTACCACCCCCCCCCCCCCATACTCCACTCTCCACCCTAAACTCAGAATGTTCCCCATCTCCTAGGTTCTCCACCACCCACCCACCATTCTCATCCTAAACCCTGGTTCACTACCACCCCACCCCCCCCCCAAACTCAACTCTCCACCTTAATCTCAGACTATTACCCAACCCTTGGTTCTTTAACACCCGCCCCCCCCCCCCACCCACTATCCCCAATCCTAAACTCAGAATGTTATCCATCGCCCGGTTCTCCACCACCCACCATTTTCTCAGTCTTAAACTCAGACTATTCCCCATCCCCCCTGGTTCTCTAGCAAACCCCCCCCCCCATACTCCACTCTCCACCCTAAACTCAGACTATTCCCCATCCCCTGGTTCTCCTCTACCACCCCCCCATACTCCACTCTCCACCCTAAACTCAGACTATTCCCCATCCCCTGGTTCTCTAGCAAACCCCCCCCCCATACTCCACTCTCCACCCTAAACTCAGACTATTCCCCATCCCCTGGTTCTCTAGCAAACCCCCCCCCCCCCATACTCCACTCTCCACCCTAAACTCAGACTATTCCCCATCCCCTGGTTCTCTAGCAAACCCCCCCCCCCCCATACTCCACTCTCCACCCTAAACTCAGACTATTCCCCATCCCCTCGTTCTCCTCTACCACCCCCCTCATACTCCACTCTCCACCCTAAACTCAGACTATTCCCCATCCCCTGGTTCTCTAGCAACCCCCCCCCCCCCATACTCCACTCTCCACCCTAAACTCAGACTATTCCCCATCCCCTGGTTCTCCTCTACCACCCCCCCCCATACTCCACTCTCCACCCTAAACTCAGACTATTCCCCATCCCCTGGTTCTCTAGCAACCCCCCCCCCATACTCCACTCTCCACCCTAAACTCAGACTATTCCCCATCCCCTGGTTCTCTAGCAACCCCCCCCCCATACTCCACTCTCCACCCTAAACTCAGACTATTCCCCATCCCTTGGTTCTCTAGCAACCCCCCCCCATACTCCACTCTCCACCCTAAACTCAGACTATTCCCCATCCCCTGGTTCTCCTCTACCACCCCCCCCTCATACTCCACTCTCCACCCTAAACTCAGACTATTCCCCATCCCCTGGTTCTCTAGCAACCCCCCCCCATACTCCACTCTCCACCCTAAACTCAGACTATTCCCCATCCCCTGGTTCTCCTCTACCACCCCCCCCATACTCCACTCTCCACCCTAAACTCAGACTATTCCCCATCCCCTGGTTCTCTAGCAACCCCCCCCCCCATACTCCACTCTCCACCCTAAACTCAGAATATTCCCCAACCCCTGGGTTCTCTACAACCCCCCCCATGCTCCACTCTCCACCCTAAACTCAGACTATTCCCCATCCCCTCGTTCTCCTCTACCACCCCCCCCCTCATACTCCACTCTCCACCCTAAACTCAGACTATTCCCCATCCCCTGGTTCTCTAGCAACCCCCCCCCCCATACTCCACTCTCCACCCTAAACTCAGACTATTCCCCATCCCCTGGTTCTCCTCTACCACCCCCCCCCCCCATACTCCACTCTCCACCCTAAACTCAGACTATTCCCCATCCCCTGGTTCTCTAGCAACCCCCCCCCCCATACTCCACTCTCCACCCTAAACTCAGAATATTCCCCAACCCCTGGGTTCTCTACAACCCCCCCCCCCCCATGCTCCACTATCCACCCTAAACTCAGACTATTCCCCATCCCCTGGTTCTCTATCACCCCCCCCCCCCCCCCCCCCAACCAGAATGTTCCCCATCCCCTGGCTTCTGGGGTTGGATTATCAGCAGATAGGGTCGGCTTCCTGTAAATGTGAAGACACTCTGGCACCAGAAGATAAAGTTTGCATATGAATCGGTAGGGGGTGACTTCCATCATTGTAAAGAAGGAAAGAAAGGAGGAAGGAAGAAAAAAAAAAGGAGTGAGAGATGAAAGAGGGGAGAGAGGAAAGTAGGAAGAAAATAGGAAGCAAGGGGAAAGAGGGAGAATCGAAAGAAGAGAGGAAGGAAGGAAATGAGGGAAGAAGGAAGGAAATGAGGGAAGAAAGAAGGAACAAATGAAGAGAGGGAGGAAGAACTAGTGAAGAAAGTCGTCAGCAGGTGGAATTATGGGGGGCAGTGGGGGATGTAGGAATCCATTCCAACTGCACTTTTAGAGAAATGAACGAAAGAGAAAAAGAAAAGAAAGAAAGAAAAGATAGGCTATGCTGTAAATAGACAGTAGGTAATTAGATTAGATCAATAGATATTATTGTATATATATATAAAATAGATGCATAGATGATATCATATATAGATTATAGATAATTTGATTAAAGATAGATACTGTAGATAGATAGATAGTACCCCCCTGTTGTCCTGGCACAGCGGAGGGCTGAAAACAGAGAAGAGGTAACACATAGAACATTGTGACGCTGTGTATATAATACATCACCTATTAGTCTGGATTGTTTATACAGTCTGAATATGGCAATCGGCAAATTATAGTTATTAGATCCATCCACAAAGAGTAAGCACCGCACGCCTCAGTCAGGCTGCCGGTTCAGCGTGTGATGATTTGCAGAGTATTATTTGTGTGTGTCAGTCTGTTTATTAATATATATTTTAAAGAATAACAGACCCCTTTATGATTTTAGAATATATCTAAAGCCGTAACGGTTATTTATTTTTATTTTTTTCGAATAAAGTAGGGAGGAGTTAAAATAGCCCATTAAGTTTTTTTTTTTTTTTTGTAATCTGTGCCCCATTGGGAAGATTTCCCTCCACTTCCTGTGCCACTGACACAACAGGAAGTAAGAGGAAATCTCTCCAAAGTAAAGGAAATCCCCTCTAAGGGATCTGGCACAACAGCAAGTGGTCCCATTGGAAGAGGTCCCCTCTATTCCTGTTCTGGGTGAACAAAACCCATCTCACCAGGTCCTCCTCTTGTTGTCATTTCCCAGCCTATCAGTGCAGGACCTGTCAAACTGCTGAAAATCAGATCAGCCCCCTCCTGTTATCCAGCCTGCTCTCAGCTCATTGCTTGTGTAACAGTTTCTCTAACTAGCCTTCCGGCTATCCAGCCTTCTCCCCTCCATTAATTCCCATGTTCTGACCTGGCTTTGTTTACTGGTTATCTGAGTCCACTGTCTGCCTTAACCTCTTGTTTTGTTCCTTGATATCCAAGTCCATAGCCTGCCCTGACCTCTAGCTTTGTTCCTTGTTATCCAATTCTACAGCTTGCCCTGACCTCTGGCTTTGTTCCTGGTTATCCAAGGCTATAGCCTGCTTTGACCTCTGGCTTTGCTCCTTGTCATCCAAGTCCACAGCCTGCCCTTACCTCTGGCTTTGTTCCTGGTTATCCAAATCCACTACCTGCCTTAACATTTGGCTTAATTTCTAGTTGAATCTGAATCTGAAGCCTGACTTGACCTCTGGCTTTGCTGTTGGTTTTCTGAGTCTGCAGTCTGCCTTGACCTCTGGCTTTGTTCCTAGTTATTTGAGTTTGCTACCTGCCTTGACCTTTGGCTTCATTCCTGATTATCTTAGTCTGCAGCCTGCCGTGACCTCTGGCTTTGTTTCTGGCTATCCAACTCCACAGCCTGCCTTGACCTCTGGCTTTGTTTCTGGTTATCTGACTCTGCAGCCTGCCCTGACCTCTGGCTTTGTTCCTTATTATTTCAGTATGCAACCTGCCCTGACCTCTGACTTTGTGCCTTATTATTCCAGTCCACAGCCTGCCCTGACCTCTGGCTTTGTTCCTTATTATTCCAGTCCGCAGCCTGCCCTGACCTCTGGCTTTGTTTCTTATTATTCCAGTCCGCAGCCTGCCCTGACCTCTGGCTTTGTTCCTTATTATTCCAGTCCACAGCCTGCCCTGACCTCTGGCTTTGTTCCTTATTATTCCAGTCCACAGCCTGCCCTGACCTCTGGCTTTGTTCCTTATTATTCCAGTCCGCAGCTTGCCCTGACCTCTGGCTTTGTTCCTTATTATTCCAGTCCTCAGCTTGCCCTGACCTCTGGCTTTGTTCCTTATTATTCCAGTCCACAGCCTGCCCTGACCTCTGGCTTTGTTCCTTATTATTCCAGTCCACAGCTTGCCCTAACCTCTGGCTTTGTTCCTTATTATTTCAGTCTGCAGCTTGCCCTGACCTCTGGCTTTGTTCCTTATTATTCCAGTCCTCAGCTTGCCCTGACCTCTGGCTATGTTCCTTATTATTCCAGTCCGCAGCCTGCCCTGACCTCTGGCTATGTTCCTTATTATTCCAGTCCGCAGCTTGCCCTGACCTCAGGCTTTGTTCCTTATTATTCCAGTACACAGCCTGCCCTGACCTCTGGCTTTGTTCCTTATTATTCCAGTCCGCAGCCTGCCCTGACCTCTGGCTTTGTTCCTTATTATTCCAGTCCACAGCCTGCCCTGACCTCTGGCTTTGTTCCTTATTATTCCAGTCCACAGCCTGCCCTGACCTCTGGCTTTGTTCCTTATTATTCCAGTCCGCAGCCTGCCCTGACCTCAGGCTTTGTTCCTTATTATTCCAGTACACAGCCTGCCCTGACCTCTGGCTTTGTTCCTTATTATTCCAGTCCGCAGCTTGCCCTGACTCGAGGTCCGCCGGTGTCCCGCGATCGGGTCCCAGAGCTGCAGAACGGAGAGAGGCCAGTGTAAACATGCATCTCTCCGTTCTGCCTAGTGACACTGTCACTGATCGTCTGTTCCCTCTCATCGGGAGCAGCGATCAGTGACGTGTCACTCGTAGCCACGCCCCCTAACAGTTAGAATCACTCCCTAGGACACACTTAACCCCTTCAGCGCCACCTAATGGTTAACCACTTCACTGCCAGTGCCATTTTCACAGTAATCGGTGCATTTTTACAGCACTGATCGCTGTAAAAATGACAATGGTCCCAAAAATGTGTCAAAAGTGTCCGATGTGTACGCCATAAAGACGTAGTCACGATAAAAATCGCAGATCGCCGCCATTACTAGTAAAAAAATAATAATAAAAATGCCATAAAACTACCCCTATTTTGTAGATGCTATAACTTTTGCGCAAACCAATCAATAAACGCTTATTGTGATATTTTTTTTTACCAAAAATATGTAGAAGAATACATATCGGCCTAAACTGAGGAAAACATTTTTTTTTTTTATAGATTTTTTGGGGATATTTATTTTAGCAAAAAGTAAAAAATCGTGAATTTTTTTCAAAATTTTCGCTTTATTTTTGTTTATAGCGCAAAAAATAAAAACCGCAGAGGTGATCAAATACCACCAAAAGAAAGCTCTATTTGTGAGCAAAAAAGGACGTTAATTTTGTTTGGGAGCCACGTCGCACGACCGCGCAATTGTCAGTTAAAGCGACGCAGTGCCGAATCGCAAAAAGTGGCCTGGTCTTTGGCCAGCAAAATGGTCCGGGGCTGAAGTGGTTAATTAACTAATCAGAGGAATAAAAGAGCCGACACTTTTTAGGGGTTCAAACACTTGCCCTTCATCAAAGCTACAACACAAATAAAATAATATAAACATTTATACATCTATAAAAGATATGAAAACATCATATCATGCAAATCTAGTAATAAAGTCAAGCAATAGGCCCCAGTCAAACTTTGCGTTTCCTGGATGCGTGACAAAACACACAGGAAACGCACGTTTTGTAAACACGCATCGCACTTGTGGTGCACTTCGTTTTTAATGCGGGTTGCAGACGCATGTTTTGCCGCGCAGCAAACACACGTTGAAAAAATGTGCAACACTTCACACCAAAATATAGAGTCTTCTATAAAATCCTGAATTTTATTATACATAGTAATAAAAACAGAGAAGTTTAAAAAACAAAACAATTATCATGGTGCCAAATGGATCAACTGTGTATATAGAGCAATGGTTATACTCCTGCTTGTAATATCCAATAGGTTATGGGGGGTCGTCATTAGAGGTCGACCGATATGGGTTTTTCGCTGGCCGATGCCGATGCCGATATTTAGAAATTTGGGCGGCCGATGGCCGATATATGATGCCGATTTTTGTGGCCGATTTTTGTGGCCGATTAAAAAAAAAAAAAAACCTCACCCACTCCACTCCTTCCTGCTTACTCCCGTCACTCTAGCACACACTTGATGTCCTCAGTACAGATGGCACTGGCAGGTGGCATTGGTTTGGAACTGGCAGGTGGCACTGGTGTGGAACTGGCAGGTGACACTGATTGGCACTAGCAGATGGCGCTGGTTTGGAACTGACAGTTGGCACTGGCAGGTGGCACTGGTTTGGAACTGGCAGGTGGCACTGGCAGGTGGCACTGGTGTGGAACTGGCAGGAGGCACTGATTAGCACTGGCAGGTGGCACTGATTGGCACTAGCAGATGGCGCTGGTTTGGAACTGGCAGGTGGCACTGGCAGGTGGCACTGGTGTGGAACTGGCAGGTGGCACTGATTGGCACTAGCAGATGGCGCTGGTTTGGAACTGACAGTTGGCACTGGCAGGTGGCACTGGTTTGGAACTGGCAGGTGGCACTAGTGTGGAACTGGCAGGAGGCACTGATTAGCACTGGCAGGTGGCACTGATTGGCACTAGCAGATGGCGCTGGTTTGGAACTGACAGTTGGCACTGGCAGGTGGCACTGGTTTGGAACTGACAGATGGCACTATTGGCACTGGCAGGTGGCGCTGATTGGCACTAGCAGGTGGCACTGGTTTGGAACTGACAGATGGCACTGGTTTGGAACTGACAGATGGCACTATTGGCACTGGCAGGTGGCACTGGTTTGGAACTGACAGATGGCACTATTGGCACTGACTGATGGCACTGATTGGCACTAGCAGGTGGCACTGGTTTGGAACTGACAGATGGCACTGATTGGCAGTGGCGCTGGCTGGCGGTGGCGCTGGCTGGCGCTGGCTGGCGATGGCGCTGGCTGGCGGTGGAGGGTGGCGCTGGCTGGCGGTGGCGGGCGGCGCTGGCTGGCGGTGGCGGGTGGCGCTGGCTGGCGGTGGCGGCGGGTGGTGCTGGCTGGCGGTGGCGCTGGCTGGCGGTGGCACTGGCTGGCGGTGGCGGGTGGTGCTGGCGGTGGCTGGCGGTGGCGGGTGGCACTGGCTGGCGGTGGCGCTGGCTGGCGGTGGCAGGTGGTGCTGGCGGGTGGCACTGGCTGGCGGTGGCGGGTGGCACTGGCTGGAGGCACTGACAGATTGCACTGATTTTGCGGACCCAGCAGCTAATTTACATCAGCCAATGATTGGGCTGCTTTAGAAAGGGGGCGGGGCCACATGCACATAGCGACCTGCCCAGATACCATCCCATTAGCTGGTGTAATATAGCTGCTGCCGCCCACCCCGGCCCGGGTCCCGCCCACCCCGACATCGAGCTGACAGCTCCTCTCTCTCTCTCCTTTCTGCTCACACACTTAGCGGCTCTGGCTGCATCAAGAGCTGCGCTGAGTGTGTGAGCAGAGAGGAGAGAGAGACAGAGAGGAGCTGTCAGCTCGATGTCGGTGTGGGCGGGACCCAGCAGCTATATTACACCAGCTAATGGGATGGTATCTGGGCAGGTCGCTACGTGTATGTGGCCCGCCCCCTTTCTAAAGCAGCCCAATCATTGGCTGGTGTAATTTAGCTGCCGGGTCTTGCCCACCCCCGACATCAAGCTGACAGCTCCTCTCTGTCTCTCTCTCCTCTCTGCTCACACACTCAGCGCGGCGCTTGATGCTGCCAGAGCCGCTAAGTGTGGAGAAGGAAGAATGAGCGGAGGTCAGTCTGAAATATCGGCCTAATCTTGATAATAAATCGTCCGATGCCGATTTATCAAAAATGGCCAAATATCGGCCGATATATCGGCCAGCCGATATATCGGTCGACCTCTAGTCGTCATGTGTCAACGCGTTTCGCCCTGTCATAGGCCAACACATCCCCCAATTGGTGTATTTAATTGGCCATTCCTAATATAGGAAATATGGTCGGAGATTCTTTTCCAGAATGGTCTGATTTATAGAAGACTCCATATTTTGGCCTGTATAGTCGGATTTCTTTTAGTCTTTTATCTATCTATACCGCACGGATGTTGGCCTAGACCAGTGATGGCGAACCTTGGCACCCCAGATGTTTTGGAACTACATTTCCCATGATGCTCATGCACTCTGCAGTGTAGTTCAGTATCATGGTAAATGTAGTTCCAATAGATCTGGGGTGCCAAGATTCGCCATCACTGGCCTATAGTGTCACATTATTCATTTATATCTTCACACCCAAAGTGCGGGAACTTATTTGGCGCGTTGGTCCCACATAGGGAAGCCCATTCAAGTGAATAGCAACTAGATATGTGCACTGCCAAAAAATGTGTTTGTTTTCGTTTCATAAATTTTTTGTTTTTTTCATAAATTCTAAAATTCTAAAATTCTGAATTCGTAAATTTGAAAATTCGAAAATTGGGAAATTCGGGATTAAAAAATTTGAAAATTCGTAAATTAGAAAATGTGTAAATTCGAAAATCTGAAAAACCGAAAATCCGAAAATTCGAAAATAAGAAAGAAAATCCGAAAATTCCAAATAATAACTAACTAACTAATAGTAACTAACTATTAAATTATAGGTATTGGAATTTCCTTTCAAATTTGGCTGTTAGTGAACATAACGAATACAAATTTATCTGAAGTTACGAATTATCCAAAAGATCTAAACAAATGAAACGGAACAAATTAATAGTAAATAATATCAATAATAAAACGTTTTTAATACTATTGCTTTTTATTATTATTAATTTGTTACGTTCCATTTGTTTAGATACGGCGTTTGTTACTTAATAATTCGTAACTTTGGATAAATTCGGATTAGTTGCGTTCACTAACAGCCAAATTATTTCCGATTTTTGAATTTTCGGGTTTTCGAATTTTCTGATTTTTCGTTGTTATTTTCATTCTTTTGAATTTTCGTATTTTCATTCTCATTTTCGAATTTTCCAATTTTTGGATTTTTGTTCCTATTTTCGGAATGTTGTTCTTTTGAATTTTCGGATTTTCATTCTTATGCCCTGTACACACGATAGGAATTTCCGATGAAAAAAGTCGGACGGAGTCCGTTGGGGTTTTTTCATCGGAAATTCCGACCGTGTGTGGGCCCCATCAGAGAAATTCCGATGAATTCCATCGGAATTTTCAAACAGAACGTGTTCTCTTTTTTTCCGATGAAATTCCGTCGGAATTCCGATGGGAGTTTGATCGGAAAAAGGTCCGATCGTGTGTACGGGGCATTATTTTCGTATTTTCGAATTTTCGAATTTCCGAATTATCGAATTTCCCAATTTCTGGATTTTTGAATTTTCGGATTTCCGAAATTTTAAATTTTCGAATATTTGGATTTCCGAACATTCAGAAAAATGTGGAAATCCGAAAGTTCTGATATTTTCCAAAATACAGAATTTGACGAAATTTGTTAAAAAACGAATTTTGGAACTAAACAAATTGCACATGTCTAATAGCGACACGTTGAAATGTGCGGAAAAAACGCAATTGGGGACGCACATTTCTGCTACGTGAAGCATGAATAGGGCCTGTAAAGAATCAATTTTATGGGAAAAGAAAAAGAGAGAGCCCATAAAAAACACAACGAATGTTGTAATGACACCATGTAGAGAAATATAATAAGCACGTTGTTATAACACATAATAGGGTTAATGATAATAAAGTATCCCATGTTGATTATAAAAACAGTCAAATGGAACATCAATAATCATACGCTGCATTGTTGGCAAAAAGTCACAAAAAAAAAAAAAAAAAATAGAAAGGAAATGCTCATACTGCTATCCAATATAGTATTAAAAAAAAAGTGAAATAGAACACAAATAATCATTACATTTACAATTGATAAGACCCACATAAAACAGAAAATCCCTGCTGGGGAGATCCACCCTGTCTATATCAGCAGGGTCAGAAAGTGATGTTCGATCAAAAGGGTTTTGGTTGTCACTGGAACAGGAATAGAGGGGAAATCTTCCAATGGGGACACCTTGTCCAAAATCATCTTTCTTCTCCCTTCCTATTAAATCTACAGAACAGGAAGTGAAAGTAAATCTCCTCAATGCGACATAGTATACAAAATAAACCGACAGGGGTTTTAGCCCTCGTTCACATTGAATCGTGCGATTTCAAAGCGGCATGTCAGTGCGACTTGGAAGACATCTGTGCGGCTTCATGCAAGTCGCACCTGAAATCGCCAAAAGTAGCGCAGGAACTATTTTTTCAAATCAGTGCAGCACCGCTAGAGCTAGGCGATTTTCTTCCCCTAAAAAAATCAGCGATTTTTTTATAAAAAACTCGATTTACGATTGGAATTATTTTTTATTTTTTTGTTGGACACCGCACCGGTCCTGAGGAGCTGCGGGCAGGAGTTTTTAGACGAAGCTGCGGCTTCGGCCTAGTCCACGGTGTCCGGCCTCGCTGACTACTAGGCCGAAGCCGCGGCCTCGCCTAAAAACTCCTGCCTGCAGCTCCTCAGGACCCGTGCGTTGTCAGCGCCGGTCCTGGGGAGCTGCGGGCAGGAGTTTTTAGGCGAGGCCGCGGCTTCGAACTAGTCCGCAGCGTCCGGCCTCGCGGACTAGGCTGAAGCCGCGGCCTCGCCTAAAAACTCCTGCCCGCAGCTCCTCAGGACCGGTGCGGTGTCATTTTTTTTTTATAAGTCTCCCTTAACCACTTTAACCCCGGAAGGACTTACCCCCCTTCATGACCGGGCCGTTTTTTGCTATACGGCACAGCGTTACTTTAACTGACAATTGCGCGGTCGTGCGACATTGTACCCAAAACAAAACTAATGTTCGCACCCTCCACTGCCACATTTGGCACTTTTTTTTTTGGCGGGGGAAGCAGGTACCTGGTTTTGACAGGTACCCACTTCCACTTCCGGGTACAATTGTCATGGCGATCTCCAAGCATTTCCAGCATCTCCCCCCCCCCCCCCGCTCCCTTCTGGAACACACACAGGTCCAGGGAGATGGTGGGACCATTCAGAAAGCGCAGTGCGACTTGCGCATGCGCAGTAGGAAACTGGTTGTAAAGCCTGAAGGTTTCACTGCCGGTTTCCATTACTTACAATGCCGGCACCTGCACCCAAAGCTGATTGACGAATCGGCTCAGGGTGTCGACATCGATGGATCCCTGGACAGGTAAGTGTCCTTATATTTATATTATATATACAGTATCCACACAAAAAGTGAACCTCTGCTTTTCGGAACCCTCCCCCCCTCCAGTGTCACATTTGGCACCTTTCAGGGGGGAGGGGCGTGCAGATACCTGTGTAATACAGGTATTTGCATCCACTTCCGGGCAAAGATATCCGCAGAATCTGCGGATATCTACGCCACCTCCTCCCCCCCCCCGCTATGTTCTGGGAAACACACAGTTCCCAGAACACAGCGGAGACCAGTGAAGATGCGCGGCTCGCGAATGCGCAATAGGGAACCGGGCAGTGAAACCGCAACGCTTCACTTCCTGATTCCCTCACCCAGGATGGCGGCAGTTGCTCGTCTTCTGCTGCCGAAATCGCGGGCGCCCTGGACAGGTAAGTGTCCATTTATTAAAAGTCAGCAGTTGCAGTATTTGTAGCTGCTGGCTTTTAATATTTTTTTTTAAGGTGGAGCTCCACTTTAAAAAAAAAAAAATCAGGCTGGAACTCCTCTTTAAATACCACAAGTGTTTTTTTCTTTAACCACTACTATTCATTTATATTGGCTTTTGAAATTTATCAACGCAGAAATTTAGAAATTGGATGAAAGGTTTAGCTTTGGGAAACACTTTTTGAAAGATAAATCGTGCATTTTATATACAACTCTATAGATCAGATCACAATGAGGGACAAATGAGAGGCAAAGAGGGACAGAGGGACCAAATCAGGGACAGTCCCTCGAAATCAGGTACAGTTGGGAGGTATGCAGTACTTGTTTCTGCCACTAGGTGTCCTCAGTCTGATGTTCAGCCTGTGACTGGACAGTGAAAGGTGAAGTAGCACAGCGATGAAGAAATTAGATTTTTTACATATTTGTATTAGATATGTTTTATAGCAGAAAGTAAAAAATATTGTTTTCTATTTTCAAAATTGTTTAAAATTGTTTAAAAATCGCAGAAGAGATCAAATACCACCAAAAGAAAGCTCTATTTTTGGGAAAAAAAGAACTGAAATGTTATTTGGGTACAGCGTCGCACGACCGCGCAATTGTCAGTTAAAATGACACAGTGCCGTATAGCAAAAAAATGGCCTGGTCATTAGGGGGGATAAATCTTTCCGGGGCTGAAGTGGCTAAAGAAGACTTATAAAAAAATGATAAGTTAAACCCACAAGTGCTTTTTTTTAAACCACTTTTATTCCTTTATATTGGCTTTTTAAATTTACAAATGCAGCAATTTAGAATTCAGATGAAAGGTTTAGCAGCGGGAAACACTTTTTGAAAGATAAATAGTGCATTTTATATACAATGATAGAGATCAGACCAAAAGGAGGGACAAATGAGGAGGATAGAGGGACAGAGGGACTTTGTTCCAAATCAGGGACAGTTGGGAACTATGCAGTACTTTTTTCTGCCACTAGGTGTCCTCAGTCTGATGGTCAGCCTGTAACTGGACAGTGAAAGGTGAAGTAGCACAGCAATGAGCTCTTTTCTCAGCCACTCTGCTCTCTCCTCCCTTCAGCACACAAACTGATTGGCTGCTGCTTCTTGCTCTCACACTCCAGCCCTGCTTTACAAGCTCTGCAAGAAGTTAATGGCAATTCAGTTTAGGGACTTCATATTGTCTTAATGAATACAGAGCTGCATTAGGTTGTGCTTTTTATATCGGTCTGGGGTTTTAGCTTTAAAAAAAAAATCCTGACACTTTTCCATATACATCCATTTCATTTATATAAAGCTGCCATTTGATAAATCCATCCAAAGCCAATTATATGACGATTCCGGGGTTAGCGCTGCTGCGATTTCCCCCCCCCCCCCCCCCAGCTGACAATCCTCTCCGGACAGCGCGACTGAGAGACGCCTCCGGCAAGACTCAGAATATCGCTCCCAGCTGGATTGCCGGAGCTCCAAGCCGAAGCCTCAACCCCTACCCATTGTCTCCGATGGGATTCGTCTCCCACCATAGCAACCCTCCCCTCCTCCCTCCTTCATACACCATCTGCAGGGAGAAGAGCTCGCAGCAATCCGCTCTGACAGCTCCTCCAGCACCGCAATCAACGGGCTCTATGACATCACAATGGACCGTCTTCCAGGACCGGCTCTGTGATCTACGCCTGTCATCGCCCATCTGCAAATGAGCGCTTCAGGGAAAGACTCCTCCAGGGACGGCACGCTGAATCTTCTGGTGGTTGCTGGAGGGGATTCTGGGAACAAAGGAAAAAAAATAAAAATAATGAGGTGTATGAGAAAGGCGGTGGTGGTGCTAAAAATGGGGGGGGGGGGGTCCGCGCCACGGCCGCTGACTCACGCCGCTAATTAGTAGCCTGTGTGAGTTTCCGTGGTTGGGTAGCTCCAGGCGGCTGGAATTCTGTCAGCGGGAATGTGTAAAGGCATCGGGAATTAAAGCCCAACTCCGGGATAAAACGTTTATAAGTTGTTTTAAATCAGGGGGGTCTCAAACTGGTGGCCCTCCAGCTGTTGCAGAACTACAAGTCCCATCATGCCTTTTCCTGAGGGAGTCATGATTGTATCTGTCAGCCTTGCAATGCCTCATGGGACTTGTAGTTTTGCAACAGCTGGGGGGCCGCCAGTTTGAGACCCCTGTTAAATAGAGGAGGGGTTGGAGCCTCTGTTGGGTTTTTATCTTCAACTATGTGCCCTTTGGGGAGAAATGTTACTTCCCCTCTAAGCCTAGGTTCACATATGTGCGTGCACGTTTTGCACCCGCACATCACAAGTACAGCAGCCCAATTTGAATGGGGTACTGTACCCGCGAGAAAAGCAGGAAAAGTAGTCCCTGAACCTTTTAAAACGCGTCGCACTGAACTGCATAATGCTCTGGCACCATGCAGTTTTGCATGGGGTGCCATTAAGAATCAATGGCGTTCATACTGTATGTGTCTGCTAAAGAAGAGCATGTTTTGCCTGTGGGTCGGGAATGCACATGATCATGCACACGCTCTGGACCCCGACATATGGGAACCTAGCCTTATGCCACGTACACACGATCGGAAATTCCGACAACAGAACCGTGGATTTTTTTCCGACGGAATGTTGGCTCAAACTTGTGTTGCATACACACGGTCACACAAATCTTGTCGGAAATTCCGACCGTCGAGAACACGGTGACGTACAACACGTACGACAAGCCGAGATCAATGAAGTTCAATAGGTAGTTCGGCTCTTCTGCTTGATTCTGAGCATGCGTGTTTTTTTGCACGTCGGAATTGCATACAGACGATCGGAATTCCAGACAAGAACTTTTTCCGTCGTAAAAATAGAGAACCTGCTCTCAATCTTTTGTTGACGGAAATTCCGACAGAAAAAGTGCGATGGAGCCTAAACGCGGTCGGAATTTTCGGCCAAAATCTCACATCGAACTTTTCTTGTCGGAATTTCCGATTGTGTGTATGCGGCATTAAAGTGATTGTAAACGATCACCTTGTAAAGCAACCCATTCAGTTTAAAAAAGAAATGAAAGGCAAAACATTTTTATGTAGATATAAAAAAAAAAAAAAACATTATAAATATATTTTTTCCCTTTTATCTCAGCTGCATGAGAGCTGGGGGAGGAGAAGCAGCAGCACACTGAGCTTCCCAGTGAATGGCTGTGCGGCGGGGGTGTCAGGACAAGTATGATCGTTGGAGGAGAGCAGGCTGAGTTCCCAGCACAGCTAGAGAACTGACCACGCTGTGCTCTCCTGCTTATTGTTGTCATTTTTTAACCACTTGCTTTCTGGGCACATATACCCCCTTCCTGCCCAGGCGAAATTTCAGCTTTCGGCACTGCGTCGCTTTAACTGACAAATGCGCGGTCGTGCGACGTGGCTCCAAAACAAAATTGACGTCCTTTTTTTCCCACAAATAGAGCTTTCTTTTGGTGGTATTTGATCACCTCTGCGGTTTTAATTCTTTGCGCTATAAACTAAAAAAGAGCGACAATTTTGAAAAAACACAATATTTTTTACTTTTTGCTATAATAAATATCCCAATTTTTTTTTTAAAAAAACTATTTTTTTCTCAGTTTAGTCCGATACGTATTCTTCTACATATTTTTGTTAAAAAAAAATCGCAACAAGCGTATAGTGATTGGTTTGCGCAAAAGTTATAGCGCCTACAAAATAGGGGATAGAATTATGATTTTTTTTTTATTATTATTTTCTTTTTACTAGCAATGTCGGCGATCTGCGATTTTTATTGGGGACTGCGACATTATGGCGGACACATCGGACACTTTTGACACATTTTTGGGACCATTCACATTTATACAGCGATTAGTGCTATAAATATGCACTAAATACTGTATAAATGTGACTGGCAGGGAAAAGGTTAACTCTAGGGGGCGAGGAAGGGGTTAAATGTGTTCCCTAGGAGTGATTGTTACTGTGTGGGGGAGGGGACTGACTGGGGGAGGTGACCGATCTGTGTCCCTATGTACAAGGGGCGCAGCATCAGTCTCCTCTCCCTGACAGGACGTGGATCTCTGTGTTTACACACACAGATCCATGTCCTTGTCTCTGTACCGGCCGATCGCGGGTGCCTGGCGGACATCGCAGCCGCCAGGCACGCGCATCAGCATCTCAGTGACGTGCCGGGCACGTGCACGCGCTGGCGGCGGCGGCGCTCGCGCGCCCCCCCAGTGGCCGGAGGAGCCGAGGCCGTCTATTGGCGGCCTCCCGGATTTCTAGAGCCACCTTGTGGCTGTCATTTGTACATGGCACGGGCTCCAACAGGATAATAGGAAAGCAGAGGGACTGGCAGGAACACCAGGGATGTCACATAAAGGAAGCAATACAAAGAGAACAGGAGACTTTCTCATACAAGTACATGGTACAGCAGGAACATATCAGGAATAGGGATGAGCTTTGAGTTCGACTCAAAAATTGCCTGTTCGCCCGTTTGTCGAACAGCGAACAATTTAGGGTGTTCTCAGCAAATTCAAAAAGCCGTGGAACACCCCGTAAAAGTCTATGGGAGAAATCTAAAGTGCTAATTTTAAAGGTTAATATGCAAGTTATTGTCCTAAAAGTGTTTGGGGACCCGGGTCCTGCCCCAGGGGACATGTATCAATGCAAAAAAAGTTTTAAAAACTGCTGTTTTTTCGGGAGCAGTGATTTTAATAATGCTTAAAGTGAAACAATAAAAGTGAAATATTCCTTTGAATTTCATACCTGGGGGGTGTCTGTAGTATGCCTGTAAAGTAGCGCATGTTTCCCGTGCTTAGAACTGTCCCTGCACAAAATGTCATTTTTGAAGGAAAAAAAGTCATTTAAAACTCACTCGCGGCTATTAATGAATTGTCGGGTCCCGGCAATACAGATAAAAGTCATTGAAAAAAACGGCAGGGGTTCCCCCCCAGTCCATTACCAGGCCCTTTGGGTCTGGTATGGATATTAAGGGGAACCCCGAACCAAAATTAAAAAAAAAAATGTGTGGGGGTCCCCCTCAAAATCCATACCATACCTTCACATAGGGGGTCCAAAATCCATACCAGACCTGAAGGGTCTGGTATGGATTTTTAGGGGGAGCTCCAAGCCATTTTTTTTGGCGCGGAGTTCCCCTTAATATCCATACCAGACCTGAAGGGCCTGGTAATTGAATTTTGGGGGACCCCCACACATTTGTTTGTTTTTTTCAATGACTTTCAATGACTTTTATCTGTATTGCCGATACCCGACAATTCATTACAGCCGCAAGTAGTTTTAAATGACTTTTTTTCCTTTAGAAATTTCATTTTGTGCAGAGACTGTTATAAACACGGGAAACCTGCGCTACTTTACAGGCATACTATAGACACCCCCCAGGTACGAAATTTAAAGGAATATTTCACTTTTATTGTTTCACTTTAAGCATTATTAAAGTCACTGCTCCCGAAAAAAACGGCAGTTTTTAAAACTTTATTTTGCATTGATACATGTCCCCTGGGGCAGGACCCGGTTCCCCAAACACTTTTTATGACAATAACTTGCATATTAACCTTTAAAATTAGCACTTTTGATTTTTCATGTTCATGTCCCATAGACTTTAACGGTGTTTGCGTGTTCGAACAAATTCTTTTGCCTGTTCGCATGTTCTTGATGCGAACCGAACTGGGGGGTGTTAGGCTCATCCCTAATCAGGAATATGAAGTGTTGCAGTAACAAATGCTTTAACCTTTCTATTAGAGATACAGACAAAAACACATAAATGATAGAGTGGGACAATGCTTTTTAAATGTTGTCCATTACTTCCTGTAGAGTTGTCACAATACCTGGATGTGAGAAAATATCTAAGATAGTAGAATGGCTGGATCCAGGGCCGGGACAAGGGGTGGGCAGGAGGAACAGTTGCACTGGGCGCAATGAAACAAAGGGGCAAAAAAGGACTCAGGGTGGTACACTCATTCTGTGGCATGTATTAACAATAGGGGAGGGGGCGCAATTCTGGATCCTTGCCCTGGGCGCTGGGCTGGATCCTCCTAAACTCCCCTTTAGGGAGTCAGTGTGCCAATGGAGGATATACATTACAGATTTGATAAAAACATCTTGACTTTTGAATGCAACCAATATACATTAGTACCTTGGATTACGAGCATAATTCGTTCTTTAGGCATGCTTGTAATCCAAAGCACTCGTATATAAAAGTGAGTTTCCCCATAAGAAATAATGGAAACTCAGATAATGCGTTCCAGTGCCACTGCTGGTGTATGCAGTACCGCATGTGACCAGAGGTGCGGGGGCGCTGGAGACACTTGGAGACCCTCAGGAACGAAATGTCTCAGAGTGTCATCGGAGCCCCCACACCTCTGGCAACATGCGGTACTGCACACCCCAGAGGCTTGAATCCTGCTCGTCTTGCGAGACAACGCTCACAAATCGAGTCAGGATTTAAAAAAAACAAAGCTCGTACTGCGAAACGCTCCTAAACCGCGTTACTCGCAATCTGAGGTTTTACTGTACACTATATTACCAAAAGTATTGGGACACCTGCCTTTACACACACATGAACTTTAATGGCATCCCAGTCATAGTCCGTAGGGTTCAATATTGAGTTGGCCCACCCTTTGCAGCTATAACAGCTTCAACTGTTCTAGGAAGACTTTCCACAAGGTTTAGGAGGGTGTCTATGGGAATGTCTGACCATTCTTCCAAATGCGCATTTGTGAGGTCAGGCACTGATGTTGGATGAGAAGGCCTGGCTCGCAGTCCCTGCTCTAATTCATCCCAAAGGTGTTCTATCCGGTTGAGGTCAGGACTCTCCGCAGGCCAGTCAAGTTCCTCCACCCCAAACTCGCTCATCCATGTCTTTATGGACCTTGCTTTGTGCACTGGGTGCGCAGTCATGTTGGAACAGGAAAGGGCCGTCCCCAAACTGTTCCCACAAAGTTGGGAGCATGAAATTGTCCAAAATGTCTTGATATGCTGGTCGGATTTCTGCCAGTCACAGGCTGTGTCATGCCCCTCCAGCCCGTGAAGCCTACATGTAATATCCCACCCCCATTGTGTTTAGCTGAATAGTGGGCATGGAGGAGGAGGAGGGAGTGGGCTGTTATTTACCATTGTGTATACACCCACATGTGTGACTCTATAGTCACATGGGCTGCTCAGATGTGATAGGGAGGAAATGCTCAGCATAGAAACTCACTGGAAACTGAGCATGTGCAGAACTGCCAACACTGTTCTGCAAAATCCTTAGTTGAATTGGGGACATGGACAGAAGAGGGAGATAGAGAGCAGCAGGGTCAACCAGTTTTTTTGCAGAATACAGAAAATGAATCTCATAGTGACAGAGTGAGTATGAACAGCATGTAATCCCAGATATTACAATTTGATTGTACAATCTCCTTTAGATCTACCTACAGCTATGACGTGTAAGTGCCTGCCTGATTAGGCCGGTCCTCATATATTATTTTGGTCAATCTAAAGTTGATTGTACAAAGATTGTGCGGCCAGATTGTAACATGTATGGTAACCTTGTATTACATAGTTGATGTTACAGTGCCTTGAAAAAGTATTCATACCCATTGAAATTTTCCACATTTTGTCCTGTTACAACCAAAAACGTAAATGTATTTTATTGGGATTTTATGTGATAGACCAACACAAAGTGGCACATAATTGTCAAGTGGAAGGAAAATGATAAATGATTTTCAATATTTTTTTACAAATAAATATGTGAAAAGTGTGGGGGGTACATTTGTATAGCGCCCCCCTGAGTCAATTCTTTTTGGGGTCTCTCTACCAGCTTTGCACATCTAGAGAGGGACATTTTTGCCCATTCTTCTTTGCAAAATATCTCAAGTTCTGTCATATTGGATGGAGAGCGTCTGTGAAGAGCAATTTTCAAGTCTTGCCACAGATTCTCAATTGGATTTAGGTCTGGACTGTGACTGGGCCATTCTAACACATGAATATGCTTTGATCTAAACCATTCCATTGTAGCTCTGGCTGTATGTTTAGGGTCGTTGTCCTGTTGGAAGGTGAACCTCCACCCCAGTCTCAAGTCTTTTGCAGTCTCTAACAGGTTTTCTTCTAAGATTGTTCTATAATTGGCTCCATCCATCTTCCCATCAACTCTGACCAGCTTCCCTGTCCCTGCTGAAGAAAAGCATCCCCACAACATGATGCTGCCACCACCATGTTTCACGGTGGGGATGGTGGGTTCAGGGTGATGTGCAGTGTTAGTTTTCCGCCACACATAGCGTTTTGCTTTTAGGCCAAAAAGTTCAATTTGGTCTCATCTGACCAGAGCACCTTCTTCCACATGTTTGCTGTGTCCCCCACATGGCTTCTCACAAACTGCAAACAGGACTTCTTATGGATTTCTTTCAACAATGGCTTTCTTCTTGTCACTCTTCCATAAAGACCAGATTTGTGGAGAAGCACGACTAATAGTTGTCCTGTGGACAGATTCTCCCACCTGAGCTGTGGATCTCTGCAGCTCCTCCAGAGTTACCATGGGACTCTTGGCTGCTTCTCTGATGAATGTTCTCCTTGCCCGGCCTGGTCAGTTTAGGTGGACGGCCATGTCTTGGTAGGTTTGCAGTTGTGCCATATTTCTTCCATTTTCGGATGATGGATTGAACAGAGCTCCGTGAGATGTTCAAAGCTTGGGATATTTTTGTATACCCTAACCCTGCTTTATACTTCTCCACAACTGTATCCCTGACCTGTCTGGTGTGTTCCTTGGCCTTCATGATGTTGTTTGTTCACCAGGGTTCTCTAACAAACCTCTGAGGGCTTCACAGAACAGCTGTATATATACTGAGATTAAATTACACACAGGTGGACTCTATTTACTAATTAGGTGACTTCTGAAGGCAATTTGTTCCACTAGATTTTAGTTAAGGGGGTTGAATACAAATGCACCCCAAACTTTTCAGATATTTATTTGTTAAAAAAAAAATTGAAAACCATTTATAATTTTCCTTCCACTTCACAATTATGTGCCACTTTGTGTTGGTCTATCACATAAAATCCCAATAAAATACATTTACGTTTTTGGTTGTAACATGACAAAATGTGGAAAATTTCAAGGGGTATGAATACTTTTTCATGGCACTGTAGATCTAATAGAGATTGTACAATCAGATTGTATATTGTATGCTCAGCCTTATACTTTTGTGTCCAAATTGCAACGTATTTATTCTGAACATGGACTAAAATTCTACAGTAAAGGTAACTCTCCTCTTTACTGGAAAATGCTCCGCTGCGTTCTCCGGGGGACCGGAGTCGTCCCGCCCACTTTTATTCTCCTATCTCTCTGGACACCTCGTTTTAATGGCGTTCGGTGAAATTGATCCACATATTGAGGAGAACCCAGCTAATGTCTAACAAGTACTATATTTTCTCCAGCGGTGGATGTGCACGGAGCCCTCGCAGTGCCCCAATGAGTAATTTGCCCGCCATTGGCTGATTGGTAACCACGGCTGAACCAAATTAGTCCTGTCAATCTGTCCCGGCATTCGGCTTCCCGGTGGCTCGCAGACGGGATCTCGAGGTGATTGCGCCATTTACTTTGTGAGTCAGCTCACTAATAGGTTCATTATTACTCCAGCCTTGTGGGGGGACGGAAACGCGCGTTTTCGCTGTTCCCGCCAACCGCAGCGCTAATGATGGAGAGAACGTTTGATAAAAGTTTAGGGAAGGTGAAAGGTCGCCTTCAATCGAGCAGAATGCGGCTTCTGATATAAACGGGGACGCCGCCACTTTGTTTTGCATCTCGCCATTGTTTGAGCATCTAGTGAGGTTTATGCTTACCGCGCCTTAATTGCATGCGGTCACGGCGACCTGGAGCTGCAGCCGAGGATGAGAGGATCTAAAGGTGGGCAAGTATTAAACCCAAAAGCAAACATTTTATTATATTGCAGCTTACCAATGCTGAGATGTGACGGCTGCATTCGTTTCTTTTCTTTATGTTCACCTGGTTATCTAACCAGCAAGTCTGTTTTTCAAAAGCTCTCCAGCAGAATGTATCAGTTACAGAGATGAGACAAACTATTTAACATCGGGAGGGGTGCTTACATACAATGATCTATGATTTTTACAAGTAAATCCTTTATCCCAAAAGGAAAAAAACTGATTGCTGTAACTGCGTATGAAGGGTGAGCTGGAGTGTCGCTTCAATTTGTTAGTGTATCTAAATCTGCTAGTACATCTAACACTCCCCTCCCTCCAGACTGGCAGTGCTGCTGCCTGCTGTGCCTCCTGTGCAGTGGTGGGTGGTGCTCCATTTTTGGGGGGGGGCGTCGTCCGCAGCCACCGCTAACCCTTCATCGCTCGATCGTCCAGCACTACTTACCCCATCTAGGTCGCGGGCGGCTTCCTCCCTGTTTCTACTCAATGGCAGCTTCACAAGCGGCATGGGTGGCTTCGCGGGTGGCATGGGTGGCTTAATGGGCAGATTCACGTGTGGCATGGGTGGCTTCACAGGCGGCAATAGCGGCTTCACAGGTGGCATGGGTGGCTTCAAGGGCAGCTTCATGGGTGGCATGAGTGGCTTCAAGAGCGGCATGGGCAGGTTCGCGGGCGGCATAGGTGGCTTCATGGGCAGCTTCATGGGTGGCATGTGTGGCTTCAGGAGCGGCATGGGCAGGTTCGCGGGCGGCATGGGTGGCTTCATGGGCAGCTTCACGGGTGCCATGGGTGGCTTCACTGGCGGCTTCACGGGCAGCAACTGCAGCTTCACAGGGGGCATGGGTAACTTCACGGGCAGCATCACGGGCGGAATGGACAGATTCACGGGCGGCATGGGTGGCTTCATGGGCAGCTTCATGGGTGGCATGGGTGGCTTCACAGGCAGCAATAGCGGCTTCACGGGTGGCTTCACAGAAGGCATGGGCAGCTCCATGGGCGGCCTAATGAGCGGCATGGGTAGCTTCAGGGGCGGCTTTACAGGTGGCATGGGGGACTTCATGGGCGGCTTCCCTGGCGGCATGGGTAGCTTCACGGGCAGATTCTCCCCTGCTTCTACTCCACATGGCTTTACGGGCAGCATGGACTGTTTTCTCCCTGCTTCTCCTTCAGGCCAATAAGGTCGCTTCTCCTCTTGGCCCATCGGGTCCTAAGACCCACTTCCTGATTGGCCGGAAGGAAAAGCAGGAAGACAATAGCGAATATTGATTCGCTATTGTCACACAAGTGGGTGGGCTCGGGGCGCAGTGCTCTGCGCCCCAAGCCCTCCCTTTTTTAAGCCAATTAGTGCCTCCAGCTCTAATCATGTGCTTGATTAGCTGGAACAGAGGGCAGGGCAGACATTGGTGGTCTAGTATACATAAAGACCTTTTGTAACCCATGATATTATGTTTGTGTGCACCAAAAATGTGTTTTGTTTTTTGTTTTCCTGAAAATACACATTTGATAAACAGTTGTGCAACTATCGTGCAATGTAAAAATTTCAACCACCACCATTTTATTCTCCAGGAATGATTGACAGCATTGTGAGTAATTTTCTAGCACAAAACAATAAAAAAAAATCAGATTATAACGTGTGTGAAAACTTGAAAAAATTCCCTGGTCTTCAAGTGATTAACCGGTTCAATACCGGGCATTTTCACCCCCTTCCTTCCTAGACCAATTTTTAGTTTTCAGCGCTGTCGCACTTTGAATGACGATTGCGCGGTCATGCAACACTGTACCCAAATGAAATCTTTATGTTTTTTTCCCACAAATAGAGATTTATTTTGGTGGTATTTGATCACCTCTGCGGTTTTTATTTATAAACAAAAGAAGAGCGACAATAAAAAAAAAAAAAAAACAATATTTTTTACTTTTTGCTTTAATAAATATCATAATTTATTTTAAAAAAAAAATGTTTTCCTCAGTTTGGGCCGATACGTATTCTTCTACATATTTGTGTTTAAAAAATCGCAATAAGCGTATATTGATTGGTTTGCGCAAAAGTTATAGCGCCTACAACATAGGGGATAGAATTATGGCATTTTTATTTTTTTACTAGTAATGGCGGCGATCAGCGATTTTTTATTGTGACTGCGACATTGTGGTGGACACATCGGACACTTTTGACACATTTTTGGGACCATTCGCATTTTTACAACGATCAGTGCTATAAAGATGCACTGATTACTGTATAATGTGACTGGCAGGGAAGGGGTTAACACTAGGGGGCGCTGAAGGGGTTAAATATGTTCCCTAGTGAGTGATTCTAACTGAAGGGGGAGGGGACTCACAAGAGGAGGAGACCGATGTGTGTTCCTCTGTACTGGGAACACACATTGGTCTCCTCACCTCTGACGGGACGTGTATCTGTGTGTTTACACACACAGATCCACGGTCCTGCTGTGATCGTGGGCAATCGCGGGTGCCCGGCAGCCATCGCGGCCGCCGGGCACGCGCACCGGGTCCCGAGCGATGCCACGGGCGCGCGCGCCCCGTAGACGGCCGGGAAACCCAGTACGTCATATGACATCCACCCGGGATGGGAGATCCCTCCTGTGGACGTCATTTGACTATGGACGGTATTGAAGTGGTTAAACAGCAGGCAAAGCCTGAATAGAAAAGGCTGTCCTCTGCCAGCATGCTGCAGAAAAGTTTCCTCGCTCTCTGTTAGACATGTCCGGTTTGTTTAGTTCCCGAGTTATACTGAAATTCGGATGTATCTGAATTTGCAAATGACAACAGTAAGGAATTTAACCAAATCTGAAATAACGAATCAACATTTTGGATGAAATTCTAATAATTTCCTAATCGAATTCGAATCGTTTTCAAATCAAATTTGAATTTCCGAAGAGAATAAAATAGAATAGAAATAGAAGGAAATAGAATAGAAAAGAATAGAATAGAAAATAAAAAATTAAAATATACTAGAGTAAAACAGAACAGAATAGAAAATAAAAGAATAGCAAAAAATAGAATAGAAAAAAAAGGGATAGAGTAAAACAGAACAAAATAGAATAGAAAATAAAAGAACAGAATAAAATAGAATAGAATAGAAAATAAAGGAACAGAATAGAATAAAAAATAGAATAAAATAAAATAGAAAGAATGTAACCATCTTCTGAAATTCAAATTTTGAATAGAATAAATATCAATTAGAAAAGAATAGAATAGAAAATAATAGAACAGACAAGAATAGAATAGAATAAGACAATAGAAAAGAATAGAACACAATAGAAAGAATATAACAATATAACTGTTTTCCGAAATTCGAATTTAGAATAGAACACATTTGAATTAGAATAGAATAGAAAATAATAGAATATACTAGAAAAGAAAAGAATCGAATAGAAAAGAAAAGAATAGAAAAAACAATAGAATAGAAAGAATATTACCATCTTCCAAAATTTGAATTTCGAATAGAATAAATTTGAATTTGAATAGAATTGAAAATAATAGAATAGAATGGAAAATAATAGAATAGAAAATAAAATAAAAGAATAGAATAGAAAATAAAAGGATAGAATAGAAAGAACAATAGAATAGAGTGGAATAGAAAGAATATAACAATCTTCCAAAATTTGAATTGTGTATAGAATAAATTTGATTTAGAATGGAATTCGATTCAAATGCAATTCAAATGAATTTCGATTTGAATTAGAATGGAATTAGAAAAATATTAATCGATTAAAATTCGAATAAACGATACAAATTCCCAAAACATATTACACAATTTTAACTAAACAAATTTTATGTAAATAATGAATCGAAACAAAACAATTTTTTTACTTCTGCACATGTCTACTCTCTGTGGGTAAGCAGTGGTCTCTCTGCGGAGTTCAGCATTTATCACATCGTGTATGCTGGGATCCAAATGCTTGTTATTTTTTTACGTTTCTTTGCGTGTCGGGAAAGTGCGCAATTTAGAATGCGTTCCGACGCACATAGATGAGACCCGAGCCTAAGAAGGAAGGTCTACCCCTCGGCCTCGCCCTGGAGACCTTCCTCCTCCGGGATGAACAGGCTGCACATTCTTATGTCTCAAGCTGTCTAAACATCTGGTAGCTGGTGAAATGGCCACTGACAGAATGTCTCTTTTTTACGGATGGTGATAACAGATATAGACGCCGTTTTATGTTGTATAATAGTTAAGAGGCAGATAAGTGTAATAGCATTAGAGGCGCGACACACGTCTACATTAACGCAGCGCTGTAAAGCAGATGTGTTCTACGTGAACAAAGGCCCATCTCTTCCAAATGAATGCAAATCTAATGAAGGCGCCGTCCCCCCCGGGAGAGGGGTGGCAGGTGCTGAAATGGAAGGAACATCCTTATTTATTTAACACGTCCCCCCGTCACATGATCTCCCCACTCCGCTCAGCTTCGTCTCCGGAGGTCCCAGATGCTGAAAGTGAGAAAAAAAGGAAAATCAAATTACGTTTCACTTTTATTGCTGCTGATTGCTGTAATTAATTCCACGTCTGTACGCTGACGGGGCTTCATATTCCAATCCTCTGCATAGAGGGGGCTGATATTGTGTGTGTTCTGTACATTTCATCTGTCTATCCATGTCTTATCCAATGTATCCATCTGGAAATCATTATCTATCTATCTATCTATCTATCTATCTATCTATCTATCTATCTATCTATCTATCTCCATCCATGGATGTGCATTTTTAACATTAACACAAATTCTTGTATTGGTCAAGTATTCATGTTTATTTCTATACAGAAAGATAGTAGAAAAGAGACTGGTTGGTACTAATTTTGGAGGGGGCGGTAATAATTCAGACTTCCTAATATTTACCTGCAATCTTCCAACCAAGAACAGTCACGGAACTAAAGATACTCGACTACAGATACTCCCTTTCTTCCTTCTTCCTTCTACCCTCTCTTCCTCCTTTCCCTTCTCTTCTTTCTTCCTTCCTCCCTTCTTTCCCTGCTTCCTTCCGTCCTTTTGTCATTCTAGCCTTCCTTTCTCTTTTCTCTCTTCTTTCTTCCTTCTTTCCTCCCTTCCTCTCTCTCTTCTTTCCTTCCTATCTTCCTTCCTTCTTTCCTCCCTTCATCCCTTCTTTCCTCCCGTTTTTTCTTCCTCTCTTCTGTCCTTCCTCCCTTTTTGTTCTTCCTCCCTCCCTTTTTCCCTCCCTATCTTCTTTTCTCCCTTTCTTCTTTCCTCCATTCTTTCCTTTCTTCCTCCTTTCATTCCTCTCTTCTTTCCATCCTTCCTCCCTTCTTTCCTTCCTTCCTCTCTTTTGTCCTACCTTTCTCCCTTCCTTCCGCCCTCTCTGCTTTCCGTCATCCCTCCTTACCTCCTTACCTTCTTCCCTTCCTTCCTTCCTCCCTTCTTTTGGTTTTCCCACCCTCCCTTCTTTCCTTCCTTTATCTCTTTCTTTCCTTCCTCCCTTCTTTTCTTCCTTCCTCCCTTCCTCCCTTTTTTTCCTTCCTCTCTTCTTTCCTCCCTTTTAACCTTCCTCCCTTCTTTCCTCCCTTCTTTCTGTCTTCCCTCCCTTCTTGCATCCATTCTTTCCTTCCTCCCATCTTCCTGTCTTCCTTTCCTCCCTTCTTTCCTTCCTTCCTCCTTTTATTTCCTCTCTTCCTCCCTTCTTCCTACCTTCCTTCTTCCCTCCCTATCTTCTTTTCTCCCTTTCCTCCATCCCTCCTCCTTTCTTTCCTTCCTTCCTCTCTTCTTTTCTCTCTTTGGTCCTTCCTTTCTCCATTCCTTCCTCCCTCCCTGCTTTCCGTCCTCCCTTTTTACCTCCCTCCCTTCCTTCCTCCCTTCTTTCAGTTTTCCCTCCCTCCCTTATTTCCATCCTTCTTTCCTTCATCTCTTCTTTCTTTCCTTCCTCCCTTTTTTTCTTCCTTCCTCCCTTCTTCCCTTCCTCCCTCCCTTTTTTCCTTCCTCTCTTCTTTCCTCCCTTTTAACCTTCCTCCCTTCTTTCATCCCTTCTTTCCTTCCTCCCATCTTCCTAGCTTCCCTCCCTCCCTTCTTTCCTTCCTTCCTTATTTCTTTCCTCTCTTCCTCCCATCTTTCCTTCCTTCCTTCTTCCCTCGCTTCTTTCCTTCCTTCCTGTCTTCTGTCCTTCCTCCCTTCTTTCCTTTCTTTCTTCCCTAACTTCTTCACGTCTTCCCTCCCTTCCTTCCTCCTTTCTTTCTTCCCTTCCTCCCTTCTTTCCTTCTTTCATTTTTTTTCTCCCTCCCGTCTTTCCTTCTTTTCTTCCTCCATTCTTTTTCTTTTTTCCTTCCTTATTTTTCCTGCCAATGTATAGTGCTTTGAAAAAGTATTCATACCCCTTGAAATTTTCCACATTTTGTCATGTTACAATCAAAAACGTAAATGTATTTTATTGGGATTTTATGTGATAGGCCAACACAAAGTGGCACATAATTGTGAAGTGGAAGGAAAATGATAAATGCTTTTCATTTTTTTTTACAAATAAATATGTGAAAAGTGTGGCGTGCGTTTTTATTCAGCCCCCTTTACTTCGATACACGTAACTAAAATCTAGTGGAACCAATTGTCTTCAGAAGTCACTTAATTAGTAAATAGAGTTCACCTGTGTGTAATTAAATCTCAGTATAAATACAGCTGTTCTGTGAAGCCCTCATAGGTTTGTTAGTGAACCTTAGTGAACCTTAATGAAGGCCAAGGAACACATCAGACAGGTCAGGGATAAAGTTGTGGAGAAGTTTAAAGCAGGGTTAGGTTATAAAAAAATATCCCAAGCTTTGTACATCTCACAGAGCTCTGTTCAATCCATCATCTGAAAATGGAAAGAGTATGGCACAACTGCAAACCTACCAAGACATGGTCGTCCATCTAAACTGACAAGCCGGGCAAGGAGAGCATTCATCAGAGAAGCAGCCAAGTGGCCCATGATAACTCTGGAGGAGCTGCAGAGATCCACAGCTCAGGTGGGAGAATCTGTTCACAGGACAACTATAATGCCGCGTACACACCATCACTTTTCTCATCGGGAAAAATTTCATTTATTCTCTTAGACAAGAAAAACGGCCGTGTGTAGGCTCTCCAGCATTTTTCCCGATGAGAAAAACGGCGAGAATCACGACGAGAAAAATTAGAACATGCTCTAATTTTTCTCGTCGTGAATCACTGCATTTTTTTCCTCTGCAGTTTTCCCATAGGGAAACACTGCTAGGGAGCCTACACACGGCCAGTTTTCTCGACCAAGAGAAAACATGTAGTGAAAAATGGCCGTGTGTAGGGGACCAAGCCGGTCCTCGTTTTTCCCGTCGGGTTTGACGGCAGTGTTTTCACCGCCGTGAAACTCGATCGTGTGTACGCGGCATTAGTCGTGCACTCCACAAATCTGGCCTTTATGGAATAGTGACAAGAAGAAAGCCATTGTTGAAAGAAAGCCATAAGAAGTCCTGTTTGCAGAAGCCATGTGGGGGACACAGCAAACATGTGGAAGAAGATGCTCGGATCAGATGAGACCAAAATGTTACTTTTTGACCTAAAAGCAAAACGCTATGTGTGGCAGAAAACTAACATCACCCTGAACACACCATCCCCACCGTGAAACATGGTGGTGGCAGCATCATGTTGTGAGGATGCTTTTCTTCAGTAGGGACAGGAAAGCTGATCAGAGTTGATGGGAAGATGGATGGAGCCAAATACAGGACAATCTTAGAAGAAAACCTGTTAGAGTCTGCAAAAAACTTGAGACTGGGGCGGATGTTCACCTTCCAGCAGAACAACGACCCTAAACATACAGTCAGAGCTACAATGGAATGGTTTAGATCAAAGCACATTCATGTGTTAGAATGGCCCAGTCACAGTCCAGACCTAAATCCAATTACAATACAAATGTACACCACACTTTTCACAAATTTATTTGTAAAAAATTTGTAAAACCATTTATCATTTTCCTTCCACTTCACAATTATGTGCCACTTAGTGTTGGTCTATCACATAAAATCCCAATAAAGTACATTTACGTTTCTGGTTGTAACATGCCAAAATTTGGAAAATGTCAAGGGGTATGAATACTTTTTCAAGGCACTGTATATCAGTCTTCTAATTACAATACAGGGTTAAAGAGGAAGTAAACCCTGATGGGTTTTACTTCCTCTTTATTCCCCTGCAAAGTAAAAGCATAATGCATTGCATTGCATACTAGCCCATTATGTTGCATTTACCTTTAAACAAAGCCCACAATGTCCCAGAGGTCCCCGCTGGTGGCCGCGTCCATCTTCACCCCTCTTCCTTCCGGGGCCGTGGACTCCGGCTCTGTGACTGGCCGGAGTCACGTGATGTCACGGTACAGGCCCTATAGAAACGTCACGATCTTGCCCTTTCTTCAGTGCGCATGCGCCAATGACGTTGGCGCAAACGTATATGGTAAATATCTCCTGAACCGTGCAGATTTAGGAGATATTTACAGTACCTACAGGTAAGCCTTATTATAGGCTTACCTGTAGGTAAAAGTGGTGTGTAAGGGTTTACAACTACTTTAATAGTTTTCTCTTTGCTTCTACCCTCCTTTCCTTCATTCCTTCTTCCCTTCCTTCTTTTGTTCATTCCTTCCTTTCTCTCTTCTGCCCTTTTTCCCGTCCTTTGTTCATTTCTTCATTCCTCTCTTCCTTCCTCCCTTGCTTCCTCCTTCACTTCTGTCCTTCCTTCCTCCTTTCCTTCGTTCATTTCTCCATTCCTCTCTTCCTTCCCTCCTCCCTTGGTTCCTTCTTCACTTCCGTCCTCCCTTCTTCCCTTCCTTTGTTCATTCCTTTCTTTCTCTCTTCCATCCTTCTTCCCGTCCTTTGTTCATTTCTTCATTCCTCTCTTCCTTCCTCCCTTGCTTCTTCCTTCACTTCCATCCTTCCTTCCTCCCTTCCTTCATTCCTCTCTTCCTTCCCTCCTCCCTTGCTTCCTCCTTCACTTCCGTCCTTCTTTTGTTCATTCCTTCATTCCTCTCTTCCTTCCTTCCTTGCTTCCTCCTTCACTTCTGTCCTTCCTTCTTCCCTTCCTTTGTTCATTCCTTCATTCCTCTCTTCCTTCCCTTCTCCCTTGCTTCCTCCTTCACTTCTGTCCTTCTTTCCTCCCTTACCTCATTCCTCTCTTCCTTCCTTCCCTCCTCCCTTGCTTCCTCCTTCACTTCCGTCCTTCTTTCTTCCCTTCCTTTGTTCATTCCTTCCTTTCTCTCTTCCGACCTTCTTCCCATCCTTTGTTAATTTCTTCATTCCTCTCTTTCTTCCTCCCTTGCTTCCTCCTTCACTTCCGTCCTTCCTTCCTCCCTTCCTTCGTTCATTCGTTCATTCTTCTCTTCCTTCCCTCCTCCCTTGCTTCCTCCTTCACTTCCGACCTTCCTTCTTACCTTCCTTTGTTCATTCCTTCATTCCTCTCTTCCTTCCCTCCTCCCTTGCTTCCTCCTTCACTTCCGTCCTTCCTTCCTCCCTTCGTTCATTCCTCTTTTCCTTCCCTCCTCCCTTGCTTCCTCCTTCACTTCTGTCCTTCCTTTGTTCATTCCTCTCTTCCTTCCTTCCTCCTTCACTTCCGTCCTTCCTCACTTCCTTCCTTTGTTCTTCCCTTACTCCGTTCCCTTCCTTCCTATCTTCCTTCCTTTTTGATGCTTCCATCTATACCAGTCTTTGGCTCCTGATTACAGCACAAGGTTATTATTTTTTATATCTGGTTACATTAAACATTCTTGATTAGTGCGCACAATACATCCGTGAAGAGTGCATCGGGTAATTAATTCTGCATAATAAGCGTGCAATATTCCTCTGATCCTCTGATTGGGGTCACCGGAGGGGCCGGTAAAAAGTCTGCCCTTTCCAGCCGCCGTCCTGTGATATTTCATGAAATATAACACAAAGTGCGGCACATCACAAGCGACGCCGGGAAAGCCGATTATAATTCATAATGAATTCAAAGAGCAACAATGAGGCGGCTGTAAATCTCACATTAAAAAAGTGACGTCAGCGAGCCGCTAATGGCACCGCAAGAGAAGTATGGAAAACACTCCACCTGAGCAGGAAATCAAACATGGCGGATGTAGAAAATCACAAATATTATTGTTTTATGGAAGCTGCTGCGTCAGGATAAGGGGGGGTGGGGGGTGGGGGGCTAATGCCGCTGATTCTCAGAGTGGAATTCTCTGGTGTTATTTATTGCTTTTCTTTTTTCCCTGATAGAGTTCTACCTACAGAATGAAGAGAAGCTCTAAATTCCGTCAGCAGCGCTGCCATCCAGTTCAATCCACAATCGGTCACAATTATCCCTTCAGTGGGTTTTCCGAGATGGAACTAAGAACGAATAAATTCACTCTGATAAGTTCCAGAAACATGATATATTTATCCCAAAAAAGCTTTTTGAAGTAACTTTTAAATAAAGCTATACTTAGTGCCAGGGCCGTCCTTAATATTGATTAGACCTTGGGCAAACATAGTCTTATGCCGCGTACACACGATCATTTTTCCCATCGGGAAAATTTTTATTTATTTTTTTAACAAGAAAAATGACCGTGTGTGGGCTTTTTGTCATTTTTCCCGATGGGAAAAACGGCATTAATCACGACGAGAAAAATTAGAACATGCTCTAATTTTTCTCGTCGTGATTCCCGTCGTTTTTTTCCGCGGCAGTTTTCGCATAGGGAAACACTGCCACGGAGCCCACATACGGTCGTTTTTCTCGACAAAGAAAAAAATGACAGGAAAAACGATCGTGTGTGGGGGAACATGCCGTTCCCTTGTTTTTCATTTTTTTTCATGTCGTGATTCACGGCGGTGTTTTCACCGCCGTGAATCACGATCGTGTGTACGCGGCATTAGGCCCTCCCAAATCTACTTATCAACTATTTGGGGGCAGTGCAGGGCTTAACAGAGAGCTGTTTTGCGCCCCACAACAATGACAGTATAAAGGGAAAAAAAACGGCTTCTGTTAGAGGGATTAGATGGACATCGGCCGCTTGAGCTGCTAATCAGTGCTATCTATCAGTGCCACCTATAAGTGCCCATCAGTGCCCACCAGTGCCACCTATCAGTGCCCACCAGTGCCACCTATTAATGCGCATCAGTGCCACCTATCAGTGCCACATATCTGTGTCGTCAGTGCCTCCTGATCAGTCCTGCCTCATCAGTGCCCATCAGAGAAACCTATCTGTGCCCATCAGTGCCACCTCTCCGTGCCTCCTGATCAGTCCTGCCTCATCACTGCCCATCAGTGCAACCTGTGCCACCTCTCTGTGCGATCAGTGCCTCCTGATCAGTCCTTCCTCATCAATGCCCACCAGTGCCACCTATCAGTGCCTACCAGTGCCACCTTATAGTGCCCATCAGTGCTGCCAATCAGTTCCTCATCATCAATTCGGCCTACCAGTGCCACCTATTAGTGTGCATCAGTGCCACCTCTCCGTGTTGTCAGTGCCTCCTGATCAGTCCTGCCTCATCAGTGCAACCTATCTGTGCCCATCAGTACCACCTCTCTGTGCCTCCTGATCAGTCCTGCCTCATCAGTGCCCATCAGTGCAACCTATCTGTGCCCATCAGTGCCACCTCTCTGTGCCTCCTGATCAGTCCTTACTCATCAGTTCACATCAGTGCAACCTATCTGTGCCCATCAATGCCAACTATCAGCACATCAGTGAAGGAGAAAAATTACCTGTTTGAAAAATGTTTTTCATTTGTTTAGCAAATAAAACACCCCAGTGGTGATTAAATACCACCAAAAGAAAGCTCTATTTGTATGAAAAGAATGATAAAAATTTCATATGAGTACAGTGTTGCATGACCGCGCAATTGTCATTCAAAGTGTGACAGCGCTGAAAATTGGTCTGGGCAGGAAGGGGGTATAAGTGCCCGGTAAGCAAGTGGTTAATATACACTTATTGGGATTTTTTTTTAGCAAATACTGTACATGTAGTAGAATAAATTTTGACCTAAATTTATAAAGAAATTTGATTTTATTGGATGTTTTATAACAGAAATCAGAAAATATATATATATTTTTTTCAAAATGTTCAGTCTTTTTTCATTTATAAAGGAAACAATAAAAAAAAACCCGGTGGTGATCCAATACCAAAAGAAAGCTCTATTTGTGTAAAAAAAAAATGATACCAATTTCATTTGGGTCCAGTGTTGCATGACCACGCAACTGGCAGTTAAAGTAGTGCAGTGCTAAATAGCAAAAAATGGCCTTTTCATGAAGGGGGTAAAACCTTCCGGAGCTGAAGTGGTTAATGAAATCTGGAGATTTAATAAGATTGAAGACAACTTTTTCAATGACATGTTAAAGTGTATGTGAGATTTATTCTTTGGTTTTTGATTCTCTTTTCTATCACCTTTTTCAAAGCAGCTTATATTTTGAAAGAACCTCCATGGTCTACCTCCACAGGTGCTCTTTAATTTTTCACCTCTAGTATGAAATCTATTTCTCGTTTCGCAAAATTGGATAAGGCGCGGACGCCGTCCGACTGGGCCTGTGTTCTGAAGCGAGATAATGAATATTAGGCAAATCTCGTGCCGTCTGAATCTCAGAAACATCCTGATGGAGCTTCTCCGGCAGTATTAAAATGCCGATGGATTTGGTCCGCTCTGAGAGGAGAAAAAAAAACCCTTTGCGGCTCAGTGGAAGGGCTTGAAGTGGAGGCCAATTACCGATGGTGCGCTCCTTCCCCATCATCGCCCCAGCTGCTGCTAAAAGATAATAGAAAGTATAAGTGAAACCATACATCAAGGCCGCGGACGGGAATTTTCCAGCTTATGTAAACATATGTGCATAGTAATTTGCTGGGGCTCATAATGCCTTGACGTGGTTCCATAGGGATGGCCAATGAATCTAGGAGATGAGGCCCATGCTAATGCTCTTCTGGTTGCAATATATAGTAAAAATCATTATAATTTGAAGGTGTATTCCCAAGATGCTTTGCAGGCTTCCGAATACGTTGATGTCTACCTTAAATAAAGACATCCCTGAACTGTATACATCAGCTTTCCTCATCCTCATTACACCAGAGGAACCCTAAAATAATTTTAAAGTCTTGGAGAACCGCTGCCAAAACCTATTTATTAGGGATCAGTGGGAAGAATGCTCCTTACATTGGTGGTCAGTGGGAAGAATGCTCCTTACATTGGTGATCAGTGGGAAGATTGTTCCTTACATTGGTGATCAGTGGGAAGCATGTCCCTTACATTGGTGATCAGTGGGAAGAATGCTCCTTATATTGGTTATCAGTGGGAAGCATGTCCCTTACATTGGTGATCAGTGGGAAGCATGTCCCTTACATTGGTGATCAGTGGGAAGCATGTCCCTTACATTGGTGATCAGTGGGAAGAATGCTCCTTATATTGGTGATCAGTGGGAAGCATGTCCCTTACATTGGTGATCAGTGGGAAGAATGCTCCTTACGTTGGAGACCAGTAGGAAGAATGCCCTCCTTACACTGGTGGTCAGTGGGAAGAATGTTCCTTACAATCGAGACCAGTAGGAAGAAAGCCCTTCTTACACTGATGGTCAGTGGGAAGAATGTTCCTTACATTGGCAGTCAGTGGGAAGAACGCTCCTTACTTTGGTGATCAGTGGGAAGAACGCTCCTTACATTGGAGATCAGTGGGAAGAATGTCTCTTAGGGTACTATCACACTGGGGCGTCGCGAGCGTTGGCGGTAAAGTGCCGTAATTTTTAGCGGCTTTTTACCGTAGTTTTTGCCATCATTTTCGGGGCGCTTTTAACCCCCACTAGCAGCCAAAAAAGGGTTAAAACCGCCCGCAAAGCACCGCTATAGCGGCGCTGTGCCATCGGTACAGCCGCGCTGCCCATTGATTTCAATGGGCAGGGGCGCTTTAGGTTTTTACCGTCCTGCTAGCGCACCGCTCCAGTGTGAAAGCCCTCGGGGCTTTCACACTGGAGAGAAAGGAGCGGCTCTTTCAGGGCGCTTTGCAGGTGCTATTTTTAGCACAATAGCAAAGCGCCCCAGTGTGAAAGCAGCCTAATATTGGAGATTGGTGGCAAGAATGTCCCTTACATTAGTGGTCAGTGGTAGGGATGAGCTTCGTGTTCGAGTCGAACATACGTTCGACTCGAACATCGGCTGTTCGATCGTTCGACGAAGATCGAACGATTTGGGCCGTTCGCGCCAAATTCGAGTGACGCGAACGGCCCACAATGCACTACGCCATCGCAGTGTCATCCAGGCGCTGTGATTGGCCAAGCATGCACTGTGACCCCGCATGCTTGGCCAATCACAGCGCCGGCAGCGAGGAGAGCAATGATTGGCCACAGGCAGGATGCCTGTGGCCAATTATTGCTGAGGGTGTTTAGTACACGCCCCACACTATAAAAGGCCGCCAGCACGGCGGCCTAGTGTAGTGTGTTCCGGAGCAGGGATAGAGCAGCATAGGCAGGGACAGTGACTGTTATTTCTTTCTTGCTTAACCTGGATTCCTTTAGTTTAGGGAAAGAGAAGGATAGGTAGGGAGAGTGTCAGTGTGTTTTGTGCTTGTGCTATAGTGTGCTTAAAAAAAACATTTATTCTAGGGACAGAAAACTGTAGGTAGGGACAGTGTCAGTTTCTTTCACTCTGCAAGTCCTTGTTTCCAGGGACCTGGAAGGACAGTGAGTGAATTGTCCTTGTGCTATATTGTGCTTAAAAAAACATTTATTCTAGGGACAGAAAACTGTAGGTAGGGAGAGTGTCAGTTTCTTTCACTCTGCAAGTCCTTGTTTCCAGGGACCTGGAAGGACAGTGACTGAATTGTCCTTGTGCTATATTGTGATTAAAAAAAACATTTATTCTAGGGACAGAAAACTGTAGGTAGGGAGAGTGTCAGTTTATTTCACTCTGCAAGTCCTTGTTTCCAGGGACCTGGAAGGACAGTGACTGAATTGTCCTTGTGCTATATTGTGATTAAAAAAAACATTTATTCTAGGGACAGAAAACTGTAGGTAGGGAGAGTGTCAGTTTATTTCACTCTGCAAGTCCTTGTTTCCAGGGACCTGGAAGGACAGTGACTGAATTGTCCTTGTGCTATATTGTGATTAAAAAAAACATTTATTCTAGGGACAGAAAACTGTAGGTAGGGAGAGTGTCAGTTTATTTCACTCTGCAAGTCCTTGTTTCCAGGGACCTGGAAGGACAGTGACTGAATTGTCCTTGTGCTATATTGTGATTAAAAAAAACATTTATTCTAGGGACAGAAAACTGTAGGTAGGGAGAGTGTCAGTTTATTTCACTCTGCAAGTCCTTGTTTCCAGGGACCTGGAAGGACAGTGACTGAATTGTCCTTGTGCTATATTGTGATTAAAAAAAACATTTATTCTAGGGACAGAAAACTGTAGGTAGGGAGAGTGTCAGTTTATTTCACTCTGCAAGTCCTTGTTTCCAGGGACCTGGAAGGACAGTGACTGAATTGTCCTTGTGCTATATTGTGATTAAAAAAAACATTTATTCTAGGGACAGAAAACTGTAGGTAGGGAGAGTGTCAGTTTATTTCACTCTGCAAGTCCTTGTTTCCAGGGACCTGGAAGGACAGTGACTGAATTGTCCTTGTGCTATATTGTGATTAAAAAAAACATTTATTCTAGGGACAGAAAACTGTAGGTAGGGAGAGTGTCAGTTTATTTCACTCTGCAAGTCCTTGTTTCCAGGGACCTGGAAGGACAGTGAGTGAATTGTCCTTGTGTTATATTGTGATTAAAAAAAACATTTTTTCTAGGGACAGAAAACTGTAGGTAGGGAGAGTGTTTTTTTTCTTTCACTCTGCAAGTCCTTGTTTCCAGGGACCTGTAAGGACAGTGAGTGAATTGTCCTTGTGCTATATTGTGCTTAAAAAAAACATTTATTCTAGGGACAGAAAACTGTAGGTAGGGAGAGTGTCAGTTTATTTCACTCTGCAAGTCCTTGTTTCCAGGGACCTGGAAGGACAGTGAGTGAATTGTCCTTGTGTTATATTGTGATTAAAAAAAACATTTTTTCTAGGGACAGAAAACTGTAGGTAGGGAGAGTGTTTTTTTTCTTTCACTCT
The DNA here is from genome assembly GCA_029206835.1 of Rana muscosa. Classification (NCBI taxonomy): domain Eukaryota; kingdom Metazoa; phylum Chordata; class Amphibia; order Anura; family Ranidae; genus Rana; species Rana muscosa. The sequence continues at coordinate 325,714,198 of CM055119.1, read as the reverse complement.
GCAAGTCCTTGTTTCCAGGGACCTGTAAGGACAGTGAGTGAATTGTCCTTGTGCTATATTGTGCTTAAAAAAAACATTTATTCTAGGGACAGAAAACTGTAGGTAGGGAGAGTGTCAGTTTATTTCACTCTGCAAGTCCTTGTTTCCAGGGACCTGGAAGGACAGTGACTGAATTGTCCTTGTGCTATATTGTGATTAAAAAAAACATTTATTCTAGGGACAGAAAACTGTAGGTAGGGAGAGTGTCAGTTTATTTCACTCTGCAAGTCCTTGTTTCCAGGGACCTGGAAGGACAGTGACTGAATTGTCCTTGTGCTATATTGTGATTAAAAAAAACATTTATTCTAGGGACAGAAAACTGTAGGTAGGGAGAGTGTCAGTTTATTTCACTCTGCAAGTCCTTGTTTCCAGGGACCTGGAAGGACAGTGACTGAATTGTCCTTGTGCTATATTGTGATTAAAAAAAACATTTATTCTAGGGACAGAAAACTGTAGGTAGGGAGAGTGTCAGTTTATTTCACTCTGCAAGTCCTTGTTTCCAGGGACCTGGAAGGACAGTGACTGAATTGTCCTTGTGCTATATTGTGATTAAAAAAAACATTTATTCTAGGGACAGAAAACTGTAGGTAGGGAGAGTGTCAGTTTATTTCACTCTGCAAGTCCTTGTTTCCAGGGACCTGGAAGGACAGTGACTGAATTGTCCTTGTGCTATATTGTGATTAAAAAAAACATTTATTCTAGGGACAGAAAACTGTAGGTAGGGAGAGTGTCAGTTTATTTCACTCTGCAAGTCCTTGTTTCCAGGGACCTGGAAGGACAGTGACTGAATTGTCCTTGTGCTATATTGTGATTAAAAAAAACATTTATTCTAGGGACAGAAAACTGTAGGTAGGGAGAGTGTCAGTTTATTTCACTCTGCAAGTCCTTGTTTCCAGGGACCTGGAAGGACAGTGACTGAATTGTCCTTGTGCTATATTGTGATTAAAAAAAACATTTATTCTAGGGACAGAAAACTGTAGGTAGGGAGAGTGTCAGTTTATTTCACTCTGCAAGTCCTTGTTTCCAGGGACCTGGAAGGACAGTGACTGAATTGTCCTTGTGCTATATTGTGATTAAAAAAAACATTTATTCTAGGGACAGAAAACTGTAGGTAGGGAGAGTGTCAGTTTATTTCACTCTGCAAGTCCTTGTTTCCAGAGACCTGGAAGGACAGTGACTGAATTGTCCTTGTGCTATATTGTGATTAAAAAAAACATTTATTCTAGGGACAGAAAACTGTAGGTAGGGAGAGTGTCAGTTTATTTCACTCTGCAAGTCCTTGTTTCCAGGGACCTGGAAGGACAGTGACTGAATTGTCCTTGTGCTATATTGTGATTAAAAAAAACATTTATTCTAGGGACAGAAAACTGTAGGTAGGGAGAGTGTCAGTTTATTTCACTCTGCAAGTCCTTGTTTCCAGGGACCTGGAAGGACAGTGACTGAATTGTCCTTGTGCTATATTGTGATTAAAAAAAACATTTATTCTAGGGACAGAAAACTGTAGGTAGGGAGAGTGTCAGTTTATTTCACTCTGCAAGTCCTTGTTTCCAGGGACCTGGAAGGACAGTGAGTGAATTGTCCTTGTGTTATATTGTGATTAAAAAAAACATTTTTTCTAGGGACAGAAAACTGTAGGTAGGGAGAGTGTTTTTTTTCTTTCACTCTGCAAGTCCTTGTTTCCAGGGACCTGTAAGGACAGTGAGTGAATTGTCCTTGTGCTATATTGTGCTTAAAAAAAACATTTATTCTAGGGACAGAAAACTGTAGGTAGGGAGAGTGTCAGTTTATTTCACTCTGCAAGTCCTTGTTTCCAGGGACCTGGAAGGACTTTGACTGAATTGTCCTTGTGCTATATTGTGATTAAAAAAAACATTTATTCTAGGGACAGAAAACTGTAGGTAGGGAGAGTGTCAGTTTATTTCACTCTGCAAGTCCTTGTTTCAAGGGACAGAGAAGGACACCTGAAGGTAGCCCTTATTGCTTTTTTCCCATCTCCCTGCAGGCCATCTATTAGAATGTCTGGAAGGCAAACAAGGAGAGGCAGACAGTCAGGAGGCAATAAAAGAGGGCAAGCAGGCTCTGTGTCTGGGGGCAACAGTGCTGGTCGTGGACGCGGTGCATTGTCATCAGCACATGGCCATGGGACACGCTTGTCCTTCTTTTCGGCAGCTGGACATGTTGAGCCACATCATGCCGAAGACTTGGTAGAGTGGATGACCAAGCCCTCCTCCTCCTCCTCATCCTCTCTCACCCAGGCTCAGGGTACTGGAAAAGCAGCTGCCAAAGCGTCGTCTTCCCTGGTATCAATGTCAGACAAATCATCAGTCACTCCTTCCCTAGACCCACCATGTCCTCCTCCTGAGGAGTCCCCCGAACTGTTTCAGCACAGTGTTGGGTACATGCTCCAGGAGGATGCCCAGCGTTTCGAAGGGTCTGATGATGAAACCCAGCTAGAGGAAGGCAGTAGCGTGAGAGCAGACAGAGGGGATGCTCAAGAAGGACACCAATCTGGCAGTCATGTTCCAGCAGCTGCAGCATACTGCCAGATTGGCTCCAGTGATGAGGAGGGAGGGGATGATGAGGTCACTGACTCCACGTGGGTGCCTAATAGGAGAGAGGAGGAGGAGGAGGATGAGGAGGAGGCACATCTCCAACGAGGCAGGATGCCCTTTGGTGGCCAGCGTAAGGGCAGTACACCGACGGAATCACACCGCAGAGCTCCGCCTGTGCAGGGCGCTGCCTCTGCCCGTCATTCAAAAAGTTCTTTGGTGTGGGCCTTTTTTGAGGCTAGTGCATCAGATCGCACAGATGCTGTTTGCAACATATGTCTCAAGCGTATATCGCGTGGCCAAAACATCAGCCGCTTGGGTACCACATGCCTGACCAGACATATGTTGACCTGCCATGCAGCTCGTTGGCAAGCCTACCTCAAAGACCCACACCAAAGAACAAAGCGGACCTCTCCTTGCACCGCATCAGCTGGGATCTCCAACCCCACTATAACTTCAGTCCTCTCTGAAACATGCACTGAGAGGAATGAAGGTGTAGAATTAGGTGTGTCACAGCCAAGTACTTGCGCCCACTCTGCTAGCAGTACACCGACGTCCGATTCTAGCAGGCAAATTTCCCTGCCCCAGCTGCTGGACCGTCGAAAGAAGTTCACTCCCAGCCATCCACATGCCCAGCGGTTGAATGCTAGCTTGGCTAAATTGCTAGCGCTTCAACTGCTGCCTTTTCAGTTGGTAGACTCGGCCCCCTTCCGTGAGTTTGTGCAATGTGCAGTTCCTCAGTGGCAGGTTCCCAAACGCCACTTTTTCTCACGGAAGGCTATTCCGGCTCTCTACCGGCATGTGGAAGGCAATGTCTTGGCCTCGCTGGACAGGGCGGTCAGCGGTAAGGTGCATATTACCGCTGACTCATGGTCCAGCAGGCATGGACAGGGACGTTACCTTTCTTTCACGGCCCATTGGGTCACTCTTTTGGCAGCTGGGAAGGATTCAGGACAAGGTGCAGTAGTGTTGGAGGTTGTCCCACCGCCACGCCTCCAAAATGCTACTACTGGTTGTGACACACCTCTCTCCTCCACCCCCTCCTCTTCTTCTTCCTCCATGGCCTCTTCCTGTGGTTTGTCCTATGAACCAGCGGTGCTCCGTAGCCGTTCACGGGGCTACGCAAGTACGCAGGCAAAAAGATGCCATGCCGTGCTTGCGCTGGTGTGTTTGGGGGACAGAAGCCACACTGGGGCAGAGGTCCTGTCTGCTCTGCAGGGCCAGGCCGAGAGGTGGTTGACGCCACGCCAGCTTAAGCCAGGAATGGTGGTTTGCGACAATGGCACCAACCTCCTCTCCGCCCTCCGACAGGGACAACTGACCCATGTGCCCTGTGTGGCTCACGTCCTTAACCTGGTGGTGCAGCGCTTCTTGGGCAGGTACCCGGGCTTACAGGATGTCCTGAGGCAGGCCAGGAAAGTCTGTGTGCATTTCCGCAGATCTTATAATGCCAGTGCTCGCCTGGCTGAGCTGCAAAAGGAGTTGAACCTGCCCAAGAACCGCCTTATATGTGACATGCCCACCAGGTGGAACTCAACGTTGGCCATGCTGCAGCGGCTGCACACGCAGCAGAGGGCCATCAATGAGTACCTGTGCGACTACGGCACCAGGACAGGGTCAGGGGAGCTTGGTTTTTTTTCTCCACGCCAGTGGGGCATGATCAGGGATGCATGCACTGTCCTGGCACCATTTGAGGAGGCCACGAGGATGGTGAGCAGTGACAGTGCATGCATCAGTGACACTGTACCTCTTGTCCACCTGTTGGAGCACACGCTGCGTGGAATAATGGACAGGGCACTTGAGGCAGAACAGAGGCAGGAAGAGGAGGACTTCCTTGCCTCTCAAGGCCCCCTTTACCCAGACAGTGTTCCTTCTGTCCCACCCATCGCACAGGAAGAGGAGGAGGAGGAGGAGGAGGAGGAGGAGGATTGTGTCAGCATGGAGGTGGAGGCTGGCACTCAGCATCATCAGCAGCAGTCTTTTAGGGATGATTTACAGTCCCAAGAAACCAGTGGACTTGTACGTGGCTGGGAGGAGGTGGCTGCGGATCATGTCGTCCTTAGTGACCCAGAGGACTCCGGAGCGAATGCCTCAGCAAACCTACGCTGCATGGCCTCCCTGATCCTGCAAAGTCTGCGGAAGGATCCTCGTATTCTTCGGATCAAGGAGAGGGACCATTACTGGCTGGCCACTCTCCTTGATCCACGGTACAAGGGTAAGGTTGCGGACCTTATGTTACCGTCGCAGAGGGAGCAGAGGATGAGACAACTCCGGGAGGCCTTGCAGAAAGGTCTGTGCAACGCGTTCCCAGAGACTGGGAGGTTGCAAACTCCTGGTCCTGGACAACGAGTTGCTGAGGCTTCGGCCAGTCAAAGAAGGAGCGGTGGGGAAGGTGGCCGTCTGACCGATGCGTTCAGACAATTCTTTAGTCCGCAGCCCCAAAGTATGATCGGTTCCAGCAACCATCGCCAGCGTCTGATAAACATGGTGCAGGAATATCTAGGGGCAAGGTCAGACTTGGACACCTTCCCCACCGAAAATCCTCTGGCTTACTGGGTCTTGAGGATGGATCACTGGCCAGAGCTTGCACAGTATGCAATTGAGCTACTGGCCTGTCCTGCATCCAGCGTTCTTTCGGAACGCACATTCAGTGCTGCTGGAGGATTTGTCACGGATCACAGGGTGCGCCTGTCCACCGACTCGGTTGATCGACTGACTTTCATCAAGATGAACCAGTCTTGGATCACCACCAGCTACCACACACCTGATGCTGATATAACAGACTAATTGATTTTAACATGTCACATCCCTTCAAGACTGATGCTGATGCTGAGTGCCTGTGCTGTTATGTTGACTGGCTATCCTCCTCCTCCGAGTCCTCAATGATACGATTGATGATGATAGCTTGTAAGATCATTTTTGTTTATGGGTGCCGCCACCAGTGCCTAACGCCCAATTTTTCAGCCCCTGTTTAACAGGGGCGTGTAATTACAATTTTTGAAGCAATACTTTGCAACAGGGCTCATTGCTGTGCTCCAAGTACAGTATCTGTGAGGAGTTGCAGTGTTGTGCCACCAGTGCCTAACGCCCAATTTTTCAGCCCCTGTTTAACAGGGGCGTGTAATTACAATTTTTGAAGCAATACTTTGCAACAGGGCTCATTGCTGTGCTCCAAGTACAGTATCTGTGAGGAGTTGCAGTGTTGTGCCACCAGTGCCTAAGGCCCAATTTTTCAGCCCCTGTTTAACAGGGGCGTGTCATTACAATTTTTGAAGCAATACTTTGCAACAGGGCTCATTGGTGTGCTCCAAGTACAGTTGCTGTGAGGGGTTGCAGTGTTGTGCCACCAGTGCCTAAGGCCCAATTTTTCAGCCCCTGTTCAACAGGGGCATGTAATTACAATTCTTGATCTAATAATTCACAGCAGGGCCCATTGCTGCACCCACCAAGAGTAACTGTCAGGGCTTACAGTGTTGTGGCACCAGCACCACCATCAAAGGCCCAATTTTTACTACCACTGTTCAACAATTATATGTAATTAAAATTCCTGATATAATAGTTGACAGCAGGGCGTTCCAGCACCAACCAAGAGTAACTGTGAGTGCTTACAGTGTTGTGCCAACACCAACAACTAAGGGGCCTATTTCTGCAGAGTATATACGGCAGGTCCCTACTTTCAAACATCCAACTTACAAACGACTCCTACTTGCAAACGCAAGAAGACAACAGGAAGTGAGAGGAAATCTACCACTAGGAAGGAAAATTCTCTCCTGTAAGAATAAATATGGGAGAAAGGTGTCTCCTCTGTACTGATGCTTTATCAGCAATCCTTGTTTCAAGAAAAACACCACATTTCAAAAACAGTTGTCATTGGGACGGAAAGTGAGGTGAAATGTTCTGAACAGGGGCACAGACAGCAAAACAAATGTTACAGGGGTGATAACCCTTACCTATGTTTTCCAAAAAGTTTAAAAATAGATTTTTGGTCTGGAGCTACACTTCAACAATGTACCTGTTCAAAATTACAAACAGACTCTACATAAGAACAAACCTACAGTCCCTGTCTTGTATGCACCGCCTGTATAGGGCTGTTCAGAGTATATAGGGCCTTTTTTATTTTATGTGCGGGGTTCCCCTTAATATCCATACAAGACCCAAAGGGGCTGGTAATGGGCTGGGGTAGGGGGGGGGTCATGGGGTAGCTATGCCATTTTTCTTAAAGAATTTCATCCATATTACCGGGACCAGACATTACATTAAAGCCGCAAGCAGTTTTAAATGGCTTTTTTTTCCTTTAGAAGTGTCATTTTGTGCAGGGACAGTTCTAAACACGGGAAACACGTGGCACTTCACAGGCATACTTTAGACACCCCCCAGGTACGATATTTAAAGGAATATTTGACTTTTTTTTTTTCACTTTATGCATCATTAAAATGACTGCTCCCGAAAAACGACCGTTTTTAAAACTTCTTTTTGCATTGATACATGTCCCCTGGTGCAGAACCCGGGTTCCCAAACCCTTTTTAGGACAATAACATGCATAATAGTTGTTATAATTAGCACTTTAGAATTCGAACGTTCGCATCCATTGTATTTAATAGGGTTCTAATGTTCGTTCGAACTTTCGGTCCGTTCGCGGGTTCTGGTGCGAACCGAACCCGGGGGTGTTCGGCTCATCACTAGTCAGTGGGAAGAATGCCCCTTACATTGGAGACCAGTAGGAAGAATGCCCTCCTTACACTGGTGGTCAGTGGGAAGAATACCCCTTACATTGGTGGTCAGTAGAAAGAATGTTCCTTACATTGGTGGTCAGTGGGAAAAATGTCTCTTATATTGGAGATTGGTGGCAAGAATGTTCCTTACATTGGTGATCAGTTGGAAGAATGCTCCTTACATTGGTTGTCAGTGGGAATAATTTGCCTTACATTGGTGGTCAGCAGTTTATTTTTGAAGACTTGTAAAGTTACTGTAAGTACACAAAACCTGAAATTAGAAGAGTACCCATAAAAATGTCTAATTGAAGTACAGTTGTATGCTTAGATTAAAATCTATTTCCATTATGGGGCACAGGAGTTCAGATACAGTTGGGTTATACTGCCACCTACAGGAGATTTGGACACTGGCATACAGAGCAATTGTAAGCCAGCCCCTGTACAACCCCCGCCTCTATCCCAGCATGCCTCAATTTTTTGCTAGTGTCCTCAAAGGTTGGACACCTTTTCTTCAGCTCTGCCAAAAAAAAAAAATTATATTTTCCGCAAAAATTATTACTTTTTGCCCACCCAGGTGCAAAGAAAGAATGGCAAAATATTTGGATTTGCCGGCTAAGGTTCTCAGCAGAAAACGGAGTGAGGTTGGCGATAAACAGGCAATGATGGAGTGCGGCGACTCTCAACCTAAATCGGCGGCATGTTTTTTGATAACAGCAATCATTGCCATTTCACGACAGCAAATGTTTAAAAGCGTATGGCTCCGGCGAACGCAGGCCCGTTCTGTCATGCCGGGAGTTCCCCGGTAATAGCCTTGCAGAACTGTCTGTACTAAAAATTGTAACAACCCTCACAACGCCACGGTATTCCGGAAAACAGGAGCTTGTAGAATAATAATAGACCAATAACAAGATACGGGGGAGAGAAAGCGCGCCTTTCATCAGGCAGACGCACAAATACAGGCGGCACAATTGACGGCTCGGCGGGAAGCGAACAATGACGTGATTTGGGTTTCTCGCTCTCCCAAACAAAATCAAATAATTGCATATTATTCTATACAATCAGCGCCCGGGTGACACATCTCTTATTATGATGAAAATAAGAAACTCTCCGCTGTGCCGAAACACTTTGCCTAACTTAAAGTGTTATTAAGGCCATTAGGAAACATTAGCGAGCGAGAAATACTCTTTGTGGTGTCGACATCATCCCCCTCCAACCTCAATCCGCACATTAGACTCCCCTCACTCCGCCGTCCCACTCACGTTATAATCCCCGGCAGTTCAGCTCTCTAACTTCATTCAACCAACCTCACCTTAAAGTGGAACTTCAGTCGTAAAATGAAGTCCTGCTAGAAATCAGGGATATGCAATTAGCGGACCTCCAGCTGTTGCCAAACTACAAGTCCCATGAGGCATAGCGAGACTCTGACAGCAGCAAGTATGACACCCAGAGGCAGAGGTATGATGGGACTTGTAGTTTTGCAACAGCTGGAGGGCCGCTAATTGCATATCCATGTGCTAGATGACTTCAGGCTGGCCCCTTTTGTAGGTATAGATATGTAAAACATTAAAAATAACTGCCTATACTGTGTACAATCCAGTAATACATTGTCTCCCCCTGCTCTGCACATGCTCAGTTGCTCTCCACTTTTAGGCACTGTTGAGTTTGTAGAGATTAGGATGACCACATTTCCAAACTGCCATTCAGGGACACACCTCCTCTCTCACCTTCCCCAAAAAAAGATGAGGGGGGCGGGGGGTAATGTAGTCTCGGGGTTGATGGGGAATTTGGCGGGGGGTTATTTGTCAGGTGAATGTGCCACTTGCCACCAGATGCAGTGCCGCTTGCCACCCATAGCCTGCCACCAGATGCAGTGCTGCTGTCACTCCCTCTGCATGAGCCACGTACGTAGAAGGAAAGGAGTGGCGTCACTATCTGGAGAGTGAAGATCAAACCAGTCCCTGCTGCTTGCCGCTGGGTGCCGTAGAAGGAGGAGGTGCCCAGGTGGATGGGGACAGCAGTGCTGCACTAGGCGCAGGCCTCGCTCCCGGTCTCACTGACTCATCCCTCTTCCTTTCCTGGTAAACTCCCAGTCAGGGCCACCATCAGGAATTTTGGGGCCCCGTTTTACTAATAATTTTTATTTTATTTTTATAAAAATGCCATAAATCTATCCCCTTTTTTGTAAACGCTATAACTTTTGCGCAAACCAATCCATAAACGCCGATTGCGATTTTTTTAATGAAAAATATGTAGAAGAATACGTATCGGCCTAAACTGAGGAAAACATTTTTTTTTTTAAATTGGGATATTTATTATAGCAAAAATCAAAAAATATTGTGTTTTTTTCAAAATTGTCGCTATTTCTTTGTTTGTAGCGCAAAAAATAAAAACCGCAGAGGTGATAAAACACCACCAAAAGAAAGCTCTATTTGTGGGAAAAAAAGGACGTAAATTTTGTTTGGGAGCCACGCCGCACGACCGTGCAATTGTCATTCAAAGCGTGACAGTGCCGAAAGCTGAAATTTTGCCCAGTAAGCAAGTAGTTAATAGATGGAAAGATGAAGAAATTACTGAAGTTCTGCTTTAAAGGAGTAGTAAAGTTACATGTTTTTTCACCTTAATGCATCCTATGCATTAAGGTGAAAAAACATTCGACAATACCGCCCCCCCCCCGAGCCCCCGTTTTTCTTACCTGGCCCCTCGAAAGTCCCATGCTCGTCCCCGTCATCCTCTTCGTTTTTCAGCCTGGCCGCCGATTGGCTACACTGGATGGATTGAAAGCAGCGCAGCCATTGGCTGGCGCTGCTGTCAATCACATCCAATGACGCGGCACGCCGGGGGGCGGGGCCGAGTGATACAGTCGGCGGCTATGGCCGCCGCTGTATCACGGGAGCGCGCCCGCAATCACTCCACACCATGCGAGCTCACTCGCATTAAGGTGTGGAGTCCTTGCGGGGAGGAGCCAAGACAGCCGCCGAGGGACCCCAGAAGACCAGGATCGGGGCCACTGTGTGCAAAACGAGCTGCACAGTGGAGGTAAGTATAACATGTTTGTTATTTTTAAGCAAAAAAAAAAAAAAGCTTTAGTGCTCTTTTAATAATCATCAATATTCATCTTTAATATTCAATAAGATTGCAATAATGTGATCTGTCAATTCAATGAGGCTTACGAAGCAAATGGAAAACAGACCCAATAGAATTTAAAAAAAAATTGCTGGGAGGGTTGTTCATATATTTCCACCAGTGCTCCCTCTCTTCAGTGCCATATCTTGAATTTGTTAGCATAGCAGAACAAAAACACTGAAGGGGTTAATGATACAGACTGTTCTCGAGCACCTCCGGCTGTCAAGGTGTAGGACAATGGATGAAGACTCTGAGCTGAGATCACCATTATAATTACCTTCCAGATTCCGCCTCCTTCCTAGAATAACGCAAGTGCAGCCGCGATATTAACACAAAATTACAGACGGATAAAAGAAAGTACAGTGAGATGAACTCGTGTTCCTCGGGCAAATTGCTGGGAGTGTCAGGAGATCAAGTCCCGAAATTTCAGCCTTGTCATCGGTGGACTGCGTTATAGAAAAGGCGCATTGTGTTGCGCTCAGTGGTGTACCTAGCATATCTGTCAACTGGGACAGAACACTTTTTTTTAGTACCCCCCCCCAATGCATCAAAATTATTAAAACATTTGTAATGTATCTCATGATTTAACCACTTAAAGGGGTTGTAAAGCTTCGTGTTTTTTCACCTTAATGCATCCTATGTTTGTTATGCTGAGTAAATTGATACCCAACATGTCACGCTTCAAAATTGCGCCCGCTCGTGGAATGGCGACAAACTTTTACCCTTAAAAATCTCCATAGGCGACGTTTAAAGAATTCTACAGGTTGCATGTTTTAAGTTACAAAGGAGGTCTAGTGCTAGAATTATTGCTCTCACTCTACCGATCGCGGCGATACTTCGCTTGTGTGGTTTGAACACCGTTTTCATATGCGGGTGCTGCTCACGTATGCGTTCGCTTCTGCACGCGAGCTCGCCGGGACGGGGCACCTTTAAAAAAAAAAAAAAAAATCTTATTTATTTTACCTTTTATTTTTATTTTTTACACTGTTCTTTAAAAAAAAAATGGTGTCACATTTATTCCTATTACAAGGAATGTAAACATCCCTTGTAATAGAAAAAAGCATGACAGGTCCTCTTTAATATGAGATTTGGGTGTCAAAAAGACCTCAGATCTCATATTTACACTAAAATGCAATAAAAAAAAAATTGGCCCTTCACAAGCTATGGAGAAGTGATGTTTTGACGTCGCTTCCGCCCTGCTATGGTATGGAGACGGGTGGGAGCCATCTTCCCCTCACTCGTCTCCATACCCAGCCACAGGAAGGACCCGATCCCCTCCGCCGCTGCCGATGGCTCCGGTAAGCGGCGGAGGGCACGGGAGAGCGGCGGGAGGGGGGGCCCCTCTCCCGCCGCCGATAACAGTGATCTTGCGGCGGATCCGCCGCAGAGACCACCATTATCGAAAACCGCCGGCTGAAGACGAGGATATCGGGGTTATGACAGCTAGCTGCTGCCATGACAGAGATATCCCTCTTCAAAGTGCCGACGTATATAGTCGTGCGGCGGTCCGGAAGTGGTTAATAAAATTATTTTATGTGAAATTAATTGTTCTGTATGCTGGTGGAGGGCGCAGACGTGGCAGGTGAAGGTGGACGGCGGCAGCTGTACGAAGGATTGCAACTTTATACAGAGAGAGTGAATGGAGCCCATCAATCCTAGACATGTGCAAAAGGAAAAAATTTGTTTCGTTTCGTTTTAATTCGTAAATTAATTAATTTCGTTTAGTTCGATCCGTTAAATTTGTTACATTCGTTTTCGGATTTCGTTCCGTTTTTGACCGAATTCGTAAAATCGGTCGCATTCGAAAATATTTCAACCAAATTCGAAAATATTTCTACCGGATTCGAAAATATTTCTCCCGGATTCGAAAATTATTTCAACCGCATTCGAAAAAATTACAACCGGATTCGATCATCTTTCAGACTTTTAACCGGATTCGATAATATTTCAATCGGATTCGAAAATATTTCAACCGGATTCGAAATTATTTCAACATGATTCGAAATTGCACTGGTACACTGCAAGTATGAGAAGTTGATGTGACAGATGTATATAAGTAAGTAAGTAACTAACCATCTTCCAAAATTTCTAATTCAAATAGAAAAGATTAGAATAGAAATAGAAAATAGACTATAAAAACAATAGAACAGAATAGAATATATTATCTTTTATTCTATTCTGTTCTATTTTTTTTCTAGTCTATTTTCTATTTCTATTCTAATCTTTTCTAATTGGAATTCGAAAAATCGGTCGCATTCGACAATATTTCAACCAAATTCGAAAATATTTCTACCGGATTCAATAATATCATCCGCATTCATTAATATTTCAACCAAATTCGAAATTATTTCAACCGAATAGAAAAGATTATAATAAAATAGAAAAACAGAGAATAGACTATTTCTAGTCTATTTTCTATTTCTATTCCAATCTTTTATAATTGGAATTTGAATTAATTCTATACGAAATTCAAATGTCGGAACATGGTTTATTATAATCTTTTCTATTCGGTTGGAATAATTTCGAATCCGACTGAAATATTATCGAATTTGGTTGAAATTTTAACGAATGCGGATGAAATATTATCGAATGCGGATGAAATATTATCGAATGCGGTAGAAATATTTTCGAATTTGGTTGAAATATTTTCGAATGCGACCGAGTTTTCGAATTCCAATTAGAAAAGATTAGAATACAAACAGAAAATAGACTAGAAAAAAAATAGAACAGACTAGAATAAAATATAATATATATATTGTATTTTATTCTATTCTGTTCTATTGTTTTTCTATTCGATTCTTTCCAATATTTTCGATTCTATTCTAATTGTTTTCAATTTTTTTCGAATTCGATTTGAATTTTGTCCGTGGTTTTTCGATTCGAATCGTTATTTCGGATTCGGTCGAATTCGTTAGCATTGTAATTCGTTAATTCGGATGCATCCGAATGTCCGAATAATGAAAATTCGTCCGAATTTCGATTCGGAACGAAACGAAATGCACATGCCTAATCAATCCGCCTGACTTGCAAGAGCTCAGAGACGCTATCTCCTGCATAGCTGCCAAGGTTTGAAAATAGGAGGAATGACTTGAAGGTAACAAGAAGATAAACACTTCACGGTTCTAGTTTGGGAGTGAAATGAGACCACATTGGGGTCAATGGCAGTGATAGTAAAGCCGGCCATAGATGGGGCGATTTCTTTTCCTACAACCATGGGTCAGTGTTTATGGGGGGATCCCTCCCGTGGAGCTTTTGTGTTCTCCCGACGGGGGAGGGGGGGAGCTCAGGAAGCCATACCGGCCAGGAGAACACACAGTTGTTATTTCCAGTGGTTATAGCAGCTGGCAATAAACACATGAAAAATCTGTCATGCAGGTTGTACTGGGTACAATCAGCCTGCCTATACTTGGATCAAATCTCAGCTGGTCCATGCAGAACCAGGTGAGATTCTATGGCCAACTTAACCCTCAGCACTGGTGTAAGTGCCTGCAATAGCATTGATGGTCAGTGGCTGACTGGAACAATACCCCTTTCAGCGTTGATGGTCAGTGGCTGGCTGGAACAATACCCCTTTCAGCGTTGATGGTCAGTGGCTGGCTGGAACAATACCCCTTTCAGCGTTGATGGTCAGTGGCTGGCTGGAACAATACACCTTTTAGAATTGATGGTAAGTGGCTGGCTGGAACAATACACCTTTTAGAATTGATGGTAAGTGGCTGGCTGGATTCATACCCCCCAAGCATTAATAGTCAGTGGCTGGCTGGAACAATGCTCTCCCTACAATAGTGGTCAGTGGCTGGCTGGTACAATTGCCACTTTCAGCAATGGTGGTCAGCGGTTGGCTGTAACAATTGCCCCTTTCAGCAATGGTGGTCAGCGGTTGGCTGTAACAATTGCCCCTTTCAGCAACGGTGGTCAGTGGCTGGCTGTAACAATACCCCCCCCAAGCATTGATAGTCAGTGGCTGGCTGGTACAATACCCCTTTCAGTAATGGTGGTCAATGGCTGGCTGGAACAATACCCCTTCCAGCATTGGTGGTCAGTGGCTGGCTGGTACAATACCCCTTTTAGCAATGGTAGTCCGAGCCTGGTTGGTACAATACCCTTTCCAGAATTGGTGGTCAGTGGCTGGCTGGAACAATACCCCTTCCAGCATTGGTCGTCAGTGGCTGGCTGGTACAATACCCCTTTCAGCAATGGTAGTCTGAGCCTGGTTGGTACAATACCCTTTCCAGAATTGGTGGTCAGTGGCTGGCTGGAACAATACCCCTTCCAGCATAGGTGGTCAGTGGCTGGCTGGTACAATACCCCTTTCAGCAATGGTGGTTAGTGGCTGGCTGCAACAATACCCCTCCCAGCAATGGTGGTCAGTGGCTGGCTGGTACAATACCCCTTCCAGCAATGGTGGTCAGTGGCTGGCTGGTACAATACCCCTTCCAGCAATGGTGGTCAGTGGCTGGCTGGTACAATACCCCTTCCAGCAATGGTGGTCAGTGGCTGGCTGGTACAATACCCCTTCCAGCAATGGTGGTCAGTGGCTGGCTGGTACAATACCCCTTCCAGCAATGGTGGTCAGTGGCTGGCTGGTACAATACCCTTTCCAGCAATGGTGGTCAGTGGCTGGCTGGTACAATACCCCTTCCAGCAATGGTGGTCAGTGGCTGGATGGTACAATACCCCTTCCAGCAATGGTGGTCAGTGGCTGGATGGTACAATACCCCTTCCAGCAATGGTGGTCGGTGGCTGGTGACACCAGAAGTACCTGACATTTTAATGCAGTGTCACCACATCAGCACTATATTCTCCTCCACAGTGTGGAGGCCAACAGAGTGGCACCAAGGCAGACAAAACAAAAGGTGATCATACCCTTTAAATTCTTCTGCAAACTGATTTAATTTGAGTTCATCCCTGTAACAATCTTCCACAGAATATATATTGTATTGCTCCATTCTTTTTCTTCCTTCCACATTTTTCTCCCATTATGCCTCGCCTCTCTCAAGCTGTCAAAAACTTGATGAGGATCCGCGTCTATTAAGCCCGAAAAGGTCGTTTTTGTTGAAGGTTGCCATGGTGAACGCCATAAATTAATCATTTGCCGATGTATAATTTTTTTTATTTTTTTTTTCAGCATCCCGGCGATGGATTTATTGATATTGATTCTAGAGATGCTTTAATCTGTTTTTCTGGCTTTCAGAGGCAAACCACACACGGCGTCCTATCAGCCTAATTTTATTTGCCATTTGTATATTTTTACTGAGAGAGACTTTGCTGATTCCGGTAAAAAAATTGCATAAAATCGCCCTCGGGTTCCTGAATTATAGCCGACATACGGCGGAAGGTGTTCGCTGACTGATCGTTCCATTCCAAAAAAAAGTCATTCCTTCTCTGAGGAGGTTTTCTGCAATACTTTGTAACAATTATTTTTTATTAACCATAATAACTGTTGGATATACACCGATCAGCCATAACATTATGACCACCGACGGGTAACGTGAATAACATTAGTTATCGCATTACAATGCCACCTGGAAGTGGGCGGGATTTATAGCCAGCAATTGAACACGTTGTTCCTGAAGTTGAAGAAATTGTGTTGAAAACAGAAAAAATGGGCAAGTGTAAGGATTTGAGCGACTTTAAAAAGGGCCCAATTTTAATGATTAGATGACCGGGTCAGAGCAACTCCAAAACTGCAGCTCTTGTGGGATGTTCCCAGTCTGCAGTGGTCAGGACCTCCCTCCATGGCCATAATTGCAATTGCCCCTCTCCCCATTGCCATTAATATGGCATTGCCCTTCCCCCATGGCCAATAATATGGAGATGCCCCTCCCTTCAAGACCATTAATATTGAGTTGGCCCTCCCTTCATGGCCATTAATTTGGAGTTGCTCCTCTCCCACAGTCTGTAATATGTAGTTGCCCCTTTCCCCCATGACCATTAATATGTAGTTTCCCCTCTCCGACGGCTTTAATATGGAATTGCCCCTATGGCCATTAATATGGAGTTGCCCCTCTCCCCCATGGCCTTTATTATGGAGTTGTCCTTCCGCCCATGGCCATTAATACGTAGTTCCATGGCCATTAATATGGAGTTGCCCCTCTCCCCGTTGCCTTTAATATGGTGTTGCCCCTCCCCCATGGCCATTAATATGTAGCTCCTCTCCTAATAGCCATAAAATATGGAGTGGGCCTCTCTCTGTGACCATTAATATGGAGTTGCCCCTCCCTCATGTCCATTAATATGGAGATGCCCCTCCCTCATGTCCATTAATATGGAGTTGCCCCTCTCTCATGCCCATTAATATGGAGTTGCCCCTCCCCCATGTCCAGTAATATGCAGTTGCCCCTCCCTCGTGGCCATTAATATGGAGTTACCCCTCATACCATGGGCATTAATATGGAGTTACCCCTCATACCATGGCCATCAATATGGAGTTGCCCTTCCTGTCATGGTCATTATTATGGAGTTGCACCTCCCCTTATGGCTATTAACATGGAGCTACCCACCTCTCATGGCCATTAACATGGAGTTGCCCATTCCCCCTATAACCATTAATTGTTATAGGGGGTTGCCTGATGTGAAAGGGAGGCTCTAATGTGAGGTGGGGGTCTGATGTGAGAGGAAGACTCTAAAGTGAATGAGGGGGGTCTATAGTGACAGAAAGGAAGGTCTGATGTCATAGGGGTTCTCTGATGTAAATGGGGGACTCTGATGTGAAGTGGGGTTCTGATATGCAACTGGGGGCTTTGATGTGAAGGGGGGACTCTGATGGTAAAGGGGGAACTCTGGTGTGAAGAGGGGGCTCTGATGTTAAAGGGGTCTCTGATGTGAAATAGGTTTCTGATGTGCAAGTGGGAATCTGATGTGATGAGGGGATCTGATGTGAAGGGGGAACTCTGATGGAATGAGGGGATCTGATGTGAGAGGGGGAACTCTGATGTGAGAGGAGGGACTCTGATATGAGAGGGGGAATCTGATATGCAACGGGGGCTCTGATGTTAGAGGAGGGGGCTCTGATGTGAGAGGGGGAACTCTGATATGAAAGGGGTCTCTGATGAAGTGGCCCTCCTAATGGAAAGGTTGGAGACCCCTGTTCTATAAATAAGCCGATATGAATATGTACAGTATATACACATACATGAAATAAATATATAAAAAGTGAAAATCCATTTCCTTCGCTCTCATGTTTGTTCGATGCCTCAGGTTTGCAGAATGACAAACTCTTTTTTGCTAATCTCTCATATTGACGGCTGTTTTCATCCCTTTTTATTTTAATTTTCCTGGAAACATCTGAAGTTGTAGAACAAAGGGAGCCTCAGAAGAGCGGTTTGCGCAGGGACGTTGGCGGCTGTTGTGTTTGAACAATGTTGCGCTCTCAAAGACTCCAATAATGTATTCAAACTTTGCCGTGCACTCCGATGTATACAAATCAGGTACACGAATCCTCTCGCCAAACATTTTTATGAGCGGCAGAAGATATAAATCAGCATAAACTACAAAGAAGTGAATTTGCTGTGTACACGCTGCCCCCTCCTCGTCCTCCTGCGTCAGGGCTTGTCAGACACATGCTTAGCAACAATTGCAGATAAAAGCATTTCGTTTTCAAGGATTTTTCCACAGCAGGAAGGTGCAGTTCTCTTTTTGTTGTAGTTTTTGTTAGGAAAATGCACAAGAACTTGGAGGGTGTTCTGGACAGTTAACGAGGAACCCCGACCTGTATTTTAGTCTGTATACAAACTGCAATGATGAAACTGGTCAGATAGTGGAGGAGGAAGCAGTGCTGGATCAGCAACCTGTATATTTCCTCCCCCACATGACTTTCCCCCTGATTTCTCTGTCTAAATCAATGGCTGAACTATCAACCCCCCCCCCCGCCAAGGTTCTAGGTGTTATCCTGGACTCTGAAGTCTCCCTTCGGCCCCACGTCCAATCACTGTCCAAATCTTGCCGCCTCAACCTCCGCAACATCTCCAAAATACGCCCCTTTCTAACCAATGACACCACAAAGCTCCTAACAGGGCTGGACTGAGACAAAAATTTGGCCCTGGACTTCACCCAGACCGGCCCACTTTAATTTTGCAAACATGCACAAAAACAGTATATAAAACTATACGCAATTGCGCGATATGGATACGTATTGAATTTGGGATGGATCTGAGAGAAGCGGTGCGGCCTTTGTAACAGGCATCAGAGCGGCTCTGGGAGAAAATTGCCACCTTGCCCCCCGGTAGGGTGACCACACTTCCAGACTGCCATTCAGGGACAATTTTGCCAAGGACCAGGGGGGAATGTAGTCTCAGGGTTGACGGGGAATTCAGCGTTGGGGGTGATTTGTCGGGTGAATGGCTGGTGCTAGCACTGAAAACATCTCTACACCATACTTAATATGGTGTCAGGATGATCAAATCACATTATTTCTATTACTACATTGTAATATATAATGAAATAGTTTAACTCACCAGAATGCAGAATCAGTGGGAACCCTGAGATTGTCACTTTCCACCAGATGCAGCGTGTCACCATTGCCTGCGACCAGATGCAGCGTGTCACTTTCCACCATTGCCTGCCACCAGATGCTGCGTGTCGCTTGCCACCAGATGCAGCGTGTCATTTGCCACCATCACCTGCCACCAGATGCAGTGTGTCACTTGCCACGTCGCTTGCCACCAGATGCAGCGTGTCACTTGCCACCAAATGCAGCGTGCCACTTGCCACCGTTGCTTGCCACCAGATGCAGCATGTCACTTGCCACCAAATGCAGCGTGCCACTTGCCACCAGATGCAGTGTGTCACATGTCACTGCCAACTGCCACCAGATGCAGCGTGTCACTTGTCACCGTCGCCTGCTGCCAGAGAGAGGGCAGGGAGAGAGGGGGAAGGGAGAGAGAGGGGGCAGAGAGAGGGGGGAAAGGGAGGGAGAGAGAGAGAGAAATAGAGGGGGAGAGAAAGAGGGGTAGAGAGAGAGGAAGAGAGAGAAAGGGGGGGAGGGGGAGAGAGAGGGAGAGGGGAGGGAGGGAGAGGGGGGGAAAGGGGGGGAGAGAGAGAAGAGGGACAGGGAGAGAGAGAAGGGAGTGGGCAGAGGGAGGGGGGACAGGGAGGAGGGGCAGAGAGAGGGGTCCGGGTCTGGACAGTGACAGTGCTCAGCTTACTTACTTACTTGAATGGTCCGGGGGGGGGGCGCTTTAATGTGGCTGTCGTCAGCTTGTTAAATCTTCCCGCTGCCTCTTGCTCTTCATAGATGCAATGCACGGGCAGGGAGAGAGGGGAGCGGGAGAAGCCGTTTGTGTCACAAGCTGGCTCAGGCATGCTGAATGGAGCAGTGTGCGGATTCCCTCTTCTAGGGCAGCTGAACCGAGCCGGCTGTCACCCGCTGCCCACACACTGACACCAGGGATGATCCGGAGGATGCAGCGCCGCGGCCGTCGGAGGACTTCTGTCCCCGCCCACCAGAATGACCTTTCAGACACCTATCACAGCGGCAGAGCAAAAGGAAGTGCTCCAAAAGCCTGTCGTCTCTGTGCTACAGGTGGTGGGCGGGCCGGCAACAATAACAAGCAGTGAAACACTGTAGCACCCAGCAAGCTCCCACCATCCTGGCCCAGTCCACTCCTGAAACCAGCCCTGGGCAGTACAGCAGTGCTCAGAATAATGGCTGCGCAGGCCGCCCAGCCATTATTTTGACAGGCTGCCTTTCACTGAAACCGGCCCACTGAGCCATCGGCCCACCGGGAAACTCCCGGTAGTCCCGATGGCCCGTACATGCCTGGCTCCTAATTCACCCCCTGGTCATCTCTCACCTCGACTACTGCAACTCCCTCCACATTGGATTACCTTTACATAGGCTATCCCCTCTTCAGTCCATCATGAATGCTGCTGCCAGACTCATCCACCTTACCAACTGCTCTGTGTCTGCTACTCCTCTTTGCCAATCCTTCCACTGGCTTCCACTCACCCAACAAATTCAATTTAAGATACTAACAATAACTTGCAAAGCCATCCACAACTTGGCCCCAGCTACATCACTAACCTAGTCTCATAATACCAACCAAATCGTTCTCTTCCTTCCAAGACCTCCTACTCTCTAGCTCCCTCGTCACCTCCTCCCATGCTCGCCTCCAGGACTTCTCCCGAGCCTCTCCCATTATCTGGAATGCTCTAGCCCAATCTGTCCAACTATCTCCTACTGTCAGGGCCTGGACTTAAACCTGGGACCTCTTCTGTGTTTGGCAATGACTTCTTTCTCACTGAGCTACCTGAGATGCTGGACAGCACCCTGCTTGATCCAGTGGACAACCCTGCCTTGTGTCTTGAATTCTGTTGAACCTTGAACCCTTTGCTCCTCCCATGAACTTCCTGATATAAGCCATGTCTCTGCACTCCCTGTTGCCAGATTATTGTTATGCATATCCTGCCTGCTGCCTCAAGCTACCTCTATTGCTACTTGGTATCGACCTTGGCTTGTGACCCCGTCTACGAAACTCTTCTCCTGCATCGACCTTGGCTTGTGATCCCATTTACGTAACTCTTCCTCTGCATCGACCTTGGCTTGTGACCCCATCTACGAAACTCTTCTCTTGCATCGACCTTGGCTTGTGACCCCATCTATGAAACTCTTCCTCTGCATCGACCTTAGCTTGTGATCCCGAATACAAAACTCTTCTCCTGACCCCAGCTACGAAATTCTTCCTCTGCTTTGACCTTGGCTTGTGACCCCATCTATGAAACTCTTCCTCTGCATCGACCTTAGCTTGTGATCCCGAATACAAAACTCTTCTCCTGCATCAACTTTGGCTTGTGACCCTGACTACGAAACTCTTCTGCTGCACCGATCTTGGCTTGTGACCCCGAAACTGATCATCGGTCTAACGGTTCAGAAAATTCAATCTCTTACAGAACTGAGAACTGTGCTTAGCCTGACAATATGGGCCATTGGTCTCCACTCACTACAGGTATACTACTAACAGAATAATCTGGCCAAAAAAACATGGAGACCGCCGGTCCCATACCTGATGGTGGTGAGCCCGATATAGCAGAGGGAGGCCTCCCTTACGGCTCCTACTCGCGGATCCTGGTAAAGTAACAGAAGGAACAGGAGTGAGGAGTGGTACGAGTGCCTGGCAGGATCAACAGGGGTAGTCTGGACGTTCAGGAACTCCTCAGGAACTGGGAAACAGGAGCTGAGGCAGCTGACAGGTTTGGCAGACAGGAACTGGATCACTGGACCGGAATCAGGAACAAACAGGCACAGTTCAGCAGACTGGAACAGTTTGGACTGGAACCAGGAACAGACAGGAAGCGTTCAGCAGACTGGAGCAGACTGGACTGGAACCAGGAACAGACAGGAAGCGTTCAGCAGACTGGAGCAGACTGGACTGGAACCAGGAACAGACAGGAACCGTTCAGCAGACTGGAGCAAACTGGACTGGAACCAGGAACAGACAGGAAGCATTCAGCAGACTGGAGCAGACTGGACTGGAACCAGGAACAGACAGGAAACATTCAGCAGACTGGAGCAGACTGGACTGGAACCAGGAACAGACAGGATGGTCAGACAGGCCGGGTCTGTTATCAGGCGGTCGGTAAGGTACAGAGGTACAAGCAAAAGAATCGTCAAACAGGCCAAGGATCAGGTGCAGGCGAATGGCTGGGATAGTCACAGGTAAGCCGAGGCCTTTCACAGGTAAAGTCACAGATCAGGTTTCAGGTACACAAACGCTATAGAGCAGACAGCGGGGACTGTATGTGACAGGCAGGCTTAAATAGCCCGCCTGGCGCCAACAGCGGGCGCGAATGGGACTGGAGAGTCTGACGCGCCTGTTTCTGGCAGGATTTTCATGACACCGCTGCAACTCCAAGATCACAGAGTGAACATGTTGAACATGTTGTTATGCTAACTGAGGCTGTTACAAACCATGCCCAGATGATTCAAGGCTTACAAGCACAAGAGTTACAAGCGAAAGTAATCGAACTGCGATCAACGACAACAAACAACTACAAACAGTGATTCTAACCACCTCCCTTTACCTGATAAATTCAATCCGAGTCCAAAACATTATAGAGGCTTCCTGAACCAATGTCGACTGCACTTTCAGCTGCAACCTTCCTGATTTGCAACCCCACGCTCCAAGACAGGCTTTATTTGATCTCTAGCATGGGCTTCTCCATACTTGGAGCAAGACCATGCTATTCTAGGAGATTTCAAGGGTTTTGTGGCAACCAAGGATTTCATTTTCGATGATCCAAGTCGCAGCGTAACTGCTGAAGCGGTTTTACTGAACTTGCACAAAGGGAAACGTCCTGTTGGTGAATATGCTGCCGAAGTTCGTCTTTGGGTACCTGATACCACTTGGAACAACAGTGCAAAGCGCTTTCACATTAGAAAAGGACTTTCTGAGGATATAAAAGATGAGCTATCCGGGAATAGATACCCCAAGTGGTCTTGATGACTTTATCAAATTGAGTATCAGGCCGGGTTCACACTGGTCCGACAAACGCTCCGACATTGGGAGCTCATGTCGCATGACGTGTGAAATCAATGTTTCCCTATGGGAGCCGTCTTAACTGGTCCGACACATGTCGGTCCGACTTTGAAAATGCTCCCTGTACTACTTCGGTCCGACTTTGATCCGACTTCAGCCCATTGACTATCATTGAAGTCGGATCAAAGTCGGACCGCAGTCTTGCATGATCCGACTTTGGCATGCGACTTGTGCTGTGCTGCTCTTGAGGGGGAACTCCAGGCCAAATTTTAAATAAAAAACGGCATGGGTTCCCCCTCCAGGAGCATACCAGGCCCTTGGGTCTGGTCTGGATTTAAAGGGGAACCCCTACGCCGAAAAAACGGCGTGGGGGTCCCCCCAAAGTCCAAACCAGACCCTTATCCGAGCACGCAACCTGGCAGGTCACAGGGGAAGAGGGGGGGACGAGAGAGCGGCCCCCCTCCCTCCTGAACCGTACCAGGCCACATGCCCTCAACATGGGGGGTTTGGTGCTCTGGGGCAGGGGGGGCGACCTGCGGCCCCCCCACCCCAAAGCACCCTGCCCCCATGTTGATGAGGACAGGGCCTCTTCCCGACAACCCTGGCCGTTGGTTGTCGGGGTCTGCGGGTGGGGGGCTTATCGGAATCCGGGAGCCCCCTTTAATAAGGGGGCCCCCAGATCCCGGCCCCCCACCCTATGTGAATGAGTATGGGGTACATCGTACCCCTACCCATTCACCTGGTGGAAAAAAAATGGCAATAAAAACACAACACAGCTTTTTAAATTAATTTATTGCACAGCTCTGGGGGTCTCCGCGCTCTCCGGTTCTTTCTTCTGCCGGGCCTCCGCTATCTTCTTCCAGCTCTTTTGCTAGCGGGGCCGGTCTTCTCCGTCGCCTTCTTCTTCTCCCGCTCTCCGGTTCTTTCTTCCGCCGGGCCTCCGCTATCTTCTTCCAGCTCTTTTGCTAGCGGAGAGGCCCGGTCTTCCCGTCGTCTCGTCCGGCTCTCCGTTGTCCTTCTGCCGGCCCCTCCACTATCTTCTTCCAGCTCTTTTGCTAGTGGAGGGGCCAGTCTTCCCATCGCCGTCGCCGTCTTCTTCTTTCTTCTCCTCCTCGATGTTGACGCGTCGCTTCCTCTCGCTCTAATGCTGGCTGTTCGCTCTGCTCCGAATTAATATAGGCTTCTCATGACGTCACAGTCACATGCTCCGGGGCCTGTGGCGCTGTGATTGGGTGGTGCGGCGATACCCGGAAGTAACATTCCAGCTATCGCCGCAGCGATGGATGCGGCTGAAGAGGGAGACGAGGACGGCTTCGGGGGCCCCGATCTAAGGTAAGTGATGCATAATGAGCTATTATGCTAGTCATATTAGCTCATCATGCCTTTCTTTTACAGGTCGTTGTGAAAAATAAAATAAAAATAGTGGGTTTACAACCACTTTAACCAATGGTTAAACTGTTTACTAGTTCTGAACCTGAACCTGAATCTGTGTAGATTGGATCTCTCAGCTTTGCTGAAAAGAAAGGCAGATGTGAACTCAACCTTTGTTTCTATTGCAGTCAGTCTGGTCACTTCGTCCTCAGGTGTCCAAATAAATCAAGACAAACAATTGCAATGGCCGGTCAAAGAGAACTGTCCACATCTAGGGAACAAGTGGGATCCATTACACAACCATTTGTCTTCCGTAACACAAAGAACCGACATTTTATTTTAAGCATCACTCTTAACCACTTAAGGACCGCCGCATGCACTTATACGTCGACAAAATGGCATGGCTGGGCAGATGGGCGTACAGGTACATCCCCTTTAAGATTCGGCATTGTGGGCGCACGCGTGCCCGCCGCGAGCTCCGTGAGTCCGACCGCGGGTCCCGCAGATTCGATGGTCGCGGGGATACCTGCGATCATCTCATGGAGAGGAAGAACGGGGAAATGCTGATGTAAACAGGCATTTCCCCATTCTTCCTAGTGACAGGACACTGATATGTAGTAGAATACGTATAAATTATATATTTTTTAGGGATATTTAGTATAGCGAAAAGTAAAAAATATTGCTTTTTTTTCAAAATTTACGCTCTATTTTTTTTATAGCGCAAAAAATAAAAACCGCAGAGGTGATCAAATACCACCAAAATAAAGCTCTATTTGTGGGGAAAAAAGGACGTCAATTTTGTTTGGGAGCCACGTCGCACGACCGCGCAATTGTCAGTTAAAGCGACACAGTGCCAAATCGCAAAAAGTGCTCTGGTCTTTGGCCAGCCAAATGGTACGGGGCTTAAGTGGTTAAAGAGAAAGACCAGTTATTCTCCACCTCAGCAATGCTGGATTCTGGGGCTGGTGGTAACTTTATGGATTTGAAGTTCGCTGAAGAAAATTGCAAAACCCAAATACCTAAACCATCCCCAGTACATAAGGAGACAGTGGATGGCTTTCTACTCACCTCCGGATTAATCACTCATGAGACTGTTCCTTTGTGGTTAAGTATCGAGCCTGGACACCAAGCGTTAATATATCTTTCAACCTGATTTCTTCTCCTCAATTTCATGTTATTTTATGAAATACCATGCCTATCAGTTCATAACCCCACTGTTGACTGGCAGGCCAGAAACCTTGCCTTTTCTTCTGAACATTGTCAGTTACACTGTCTAAAGAAGAACATATCGCCCACTTTTATCGGAGTGACATTGACTAACCTGGAAAGATTGCCCCTCCCCAGTACCAAGACTTTAAAGACATTTTTGATAAGAAAAATGCAGACCAATTGCCTCTGCACCAAGCCTATGATTTCCCAATAGAGCTTGTACCAGGAGCCCAAATTCCCTTTGGTCGCCTTTACAACCCTTCTGAGCCAGAACTGAAAGCATTCAGGGTCTTTCTACAAGAAAATCTGGCGATGGGGTTTATCTGTCCTTCAGCTTCCCCTGCTGGAGCCCCGCTATACTTTGTTGAAAAAAAAAGATGGGACCCCGTGCCCATGCATCGATTACAGAGAGTTAAATAAAATGACAGTTAAGAATCGGTACCCACTTCAATTAAGGTAATTCCAGAACTATTTGAGAGACAAAGAAACCAAGCTTGATCTGCGGGGTGCATATAAAATCTTGTTCGTGTAGCGGGTGTTTGCTTTAAGGCCCAGAGACTACCATACCCAGGATACATTTCCCCGCGCAAGGACTGCTGGGGCGGGGTATTTAACCAGGGGGCGGGCCGGAGAACTTTCTCTTTGGACACCGCCCGCCCAGCAAGTGGAACTCTGTGCTGAGTCTGCTGAGAATACAGGGCCTGAAGCCTAGGCCTGTATTATTCCAAAGAGCCTTCCGTACCCACTGAGGAGCCTGAGGGACGTCGCATCCTGCTGCTGTTCTGCTACTACCAGGAGGACCGAAGACCCGGGTGTCGGGGAATCTGTGTACCAAGACACAGCAACGGAAGATACGGACACGGACTGTTCCGGTTGGGTGAGAGAGCACTTGCTCATGAAAATAATACAGGATCTCTAGACCCAGTAACTGTTGTTCGGAACTAACGTTAGTGTTTGCAGCTGCACACCGGAGGGACAGTGCATTGAATAACGCTAGTAGATTTGTTCTGGGTCACCAAGTTATCAAATTCCTTTATTCTTGTGGATTACAAATTGTTCCAGAAGTGCACCACCGTTTGCTAGCGAAGATCTTTCTCTGCAGAACATTCACATAGTACAGTCAGGCCTGACTTAGTAGTAGTGACATTGCTGGGCGCCATCTTGCCCACGAGGGAGAAAAGCTGCAGCTGGGTTCTGTTAAATTCTTGTTATAGAATTGTATATCTGTCTGTTTGTTTAAATACTCTTTCATTGCAGGGCTCTGCATATGTTTATGTATACTGCTTTATCTGCTTAACCATTATTCTCAGTAAAGTACCAGGGTTAAGTATACTAGTCGTTTGTGTCATTTACTGTGAGGAAGAAACGGTTAGTGATAGTTATACCATACTGCTGTGTGTCTTTATTGTGGGATTGTGCTGCCAAGAGTCACAGGTTACACAATCCTATCATCCCCTACTAACTGTGCCAAGGGAGGTTAGAGCCAATTGCTGGGGGTTGACAGTGAGTGTTACAGGGCCCGAAAAAAATCATACCAGCGGCCCTCTTAGCTGGGGGTATCGCTATATTTGTATTTGACCTGGAGATGAATGGAAGACGGCTTTTCAGACAAGATATGGGCATTATGAATCCTTAGTAATGCCCTTTGGACTCTGTAATGCACCAGCTACCTTCCAACATTTCATAAATGATATTTTTAGAGACTTGTTAGATCAATTTGTGGTGGCTTACGTTGATGACATACTTATCTTTTCTACCAACTTACAGGGACATCGGGATCATGTTCGTACAGTTTTAGAACGACTACGACAAAATAAATTAATACATTAAGTTGGAAATTTTTTATTTTGAACAGACCCGTATACAGTTTTTGGGTTGCATCATCTCTCCTGAAAGGCTGAACACGGATCCCAGCAAGATTCAGACCATCCTATTCGATTGTGTGAGTAATACTTTGCTAATGTAGGGGTTGGGTGTCTACAATGTAATAGCATGCGAAATGTGAGTTGGGTGTATTATGCACCGCTATTCTCTTGTTTATATTTTCTTTATTTTTTTGTTTGTTTGGTTGTATGTTTGCAAAAAAAACATTAAAAAAAAAAGAAGATTCAGGCCATCCTAGACGGGCCTACCCCAAAAACATAAAATATGTGCAGCAGTTCTTAGGATTCACAAAGTTTTATTGGAGATTTATTTAAAAATTTTCAAAAATTGTGGCCCCCATTACTCATGTGGCAAAAAAAGAAAAAAGGAGGCACGCATTTAGTGGTCCACAGGGACCGAAATGGCCTTCTCACATTTGAAAACCTTATTCGCCATTGCACCTGTACTGGTACGCCCTAAGGCCCCTTTCACACGGGCTTTCCGATCAGGTCCACCTGTCAGCTTTTCAGGCGGACCTGATCGGACACTCCATTCACCTCTATGGAGCTGCGGATGTCAACAGTGACATGTCCGCTGACATCCGCCGATATCCGATCCTGCCCCTGAAATCCAGATGGATGGAGACCCTATTTTCCATCCGTCTGGAGGATCGGCTTGGATGGGATCGGATTTCATCCGATCTCCCCATAGAGGAGAGATGGGACTCTCACAGGTCTATCTCAGCACAGTGAGCGGAGATGGACCTGTCATTCACCTGCTCAGCTGGGATCAGCAGACCAATCCCCCGCTGAGAAACCGAACAGAATTATGATATCGGCAACAAGGAACTTTTAGCAATAAAAGAAGCTTTCACCTAATGGAGACACCTTCGGGGGGCGGGGGGCACCACACATCCCGTAACTGTCCTTACTGATAAAAATCTTGAATTTATTAAATGAGAAGCTCAATGCAAGACAGGCAAGATGGACTCTACTTTTTCAAGATTTCATTTTATTATTTCTTACAGACCTGGATGTAAAAATGGAAAAGCAGATGCTTTGTGGAGAATGTCAGATGACTCTTCTACCGACATGGAACCAGCGGGTACTATTTTAGAAGAAAGACATTTTTTGGGAGTACTGTTCCTTGCAAAGCTTCTTTCAAAGATTAAAGAAGCTTATGATAGGGATCCACTCTTAAACAATCCACCAAGAAATTTGCACATGGACTTTCATGATGGCCACTGGACCATTGAAAAAAGAATGTATGTCCCTGAAGAGGCACTACTTAAGGTTCTTCAGCTGGTGCATGATTCAAAATTTGCTGGTCACCCTGGAATTAGGAAAATGATACTCGCACCTTTTTGGTGGCCTTCCTTTCGGAAACATGTAAAGGATTATGTTTTCTCGTCTGACACCTGTGCCCGCCATAAAGTACCACGCTCCCTCCCTGTAGGTCTGTTACAACCCCTCCCTGTGCCATCGCGACCATAGGGATCCATTTTCATGGATTTTATTGTTGACCTACCTCCTTCCAAAGGATTTACAACTGTCATGGTAGTGGTGGATCGTTTAACCACTTACCAATACTTACGCACCTTCCTGCCCAAGCCAAATTTCAGCTTTCAGCGCTGTCGCAATTTGAATGACAATTGGGCGGTCATGCAACACTGTACCCAAACAATTTTTTCTTTCATTTTGTTCTCTCAAATAGAGCTTTCTTTTGGTGGTATTTGATCACCTCTGCGATTTTTATTTTTTGCGCAACGAATAAAAAAAGACCGAAAATTTAGAAAAAAAAACGTTTTTATTTGTTTCTGTAAATTTTTTTGTAAATAAATAAGTTTTCTTCTTCAATGACGGGCACTGATATGGCTGCACTGACTGGCACTGATAAGGCGGCACCAATGGGCACTCATGAGGTGGCACCAATGAAGTGGCACTGATGAGGTGGCACTGATAAGCACTGATGATGGGCACTGATAGGCGGCACTGATGGGCACTCATAGGCGGCACTGATGGGCATTTATGGGTGGCACTGATGGGTACATATGGGTGGCACTGATAGGTGGCACAGATGAGCACTGATAGGTGAGCACTGATAAGTGGCACTGAGGGACACTGATGAGTGGCACTGATTACTGGTGGGTGGTATTGCTGGGCATCACTGTTTTTATTACTGTACTATTATGGTGCCAGTCAGTGCCCATTTGTGGGCACTGATTGGCACATATTTGGCATGTTTTGGAACATGTGGATGGCCATGGGGATGTACCTGGCCATCCATATGTTGAAGGCTTCCCTGGTGGTCCTGGCGGCTTCCCTGGTGGTCCAGTGTGGGCATCCGAGGGGGGGCTGCACTGAAGAACAATCAGCGCGAACCCCCCCTGTCAGGAGAGCCGCCGATTGGCTCTCCTCTACTCGCGTCTGTCAGACGCGAGTGAGGAAGAGCCGATCAACGGCTCTTCCTGTTTACATCGTGATCAGCCGTGATTGGACATGGCTGATCACGTGGTAAAGAGCCTCCGTTGGAGGCTCTTTACCAAGATCGGTGTAGCGGTGTGTCAGACTGACACACCACTCCACCGATTGCCGCAATGCGCGCCCCTACGGGCGCGCTGCGGCTGTTATCCTGCTGGACGTCATATGACGCCCAGTCAGGATAACTGAACCACCTCCCGGATGTCAATATGCTATTAACCGGGCGGGAAGTGGTTAACAAAGACGGCTCATTTTGTGCCCATCACTAGCATTCCTACAGCTGAAGACACTGCTGAAATATTAATATGAAGAATTTACAGACTGCATGGTCTTCCAGATGAAATAATATCAGATCGAGGAGTCCAGTTCACATCACGACTATGGAAGACTTTCTGTTCTACTCTGGGAATTGAAGTTCACCTATCTACTGCCTTTCATCCACAATCAAACAGTCAGACTGAAAGAACGAATCAAACATTAGAGCAATATCTCCGTTGTTTCATCTGCCATCTTCAGGATGCCTGCACCAAATATCTACCGTTAGTAGTGTAGCGACCTCACCTCTCACTCCCTCCTTCTCTGTCAATGTCAATGGCTCTCGTCTAGGGGACCAGGGAGGAGAGTGTGACGCACTACCAGCTCGTACCCTCCAGTGTGTAGAGGTGTGAGCTATACCCAATTACCTTCGGGCTTGTGCCCCTATCCAGAGCCAAAACTTCCCTTAAGAATGACCTTTAACTCCCAGAAAGCCAAGTTCCACACCATTGAAAGTCCAACACTTATTTATTCTTTTAGAGCAATAAATAGTCCTTTTAGAGCAGACTGGTTAGACATAGAACAGACAGGGTGGTGAGGAAGGTTCAGGCACAAAAATGAACTTGTTACCCTCCTGTTTCGGTATGCGCAAACAGGCTTGGCGCACGGTCGCTGCCACCGACTGTGAGGGTGGTCGCTGCCACGGACCGGGTGAATTAGACTTGAGGCCTCTGCCACCGACCTGGGTTTCAGTTGGATCGCTGCCACCGACCATGAGAACGTGGACTACCGTCTTGAGATGCGGCCCCTGTCAGGGAGAGACATCCATCCGGACGGTCACCAGAGGCCTCCACCGTCACCAGCCAATGCTGCGCTGGGTCTTCGGGAAGGTCACCTCTCTGGTCCCCCTCGCCCTGGATTCGGGTGTCCAACACCGGAGGACACCCTAGGAATCCTCCATCCCATGCGGGACCCAGTCGGAGGTACTGGGCCCCAGGCCTCCAGAGAGTACCTCACCCCAGACTAAAGGTGTCTGGGGTGGAATTGCAGCTCCGACCCCGGGCCGAGGGCGGCCGGAGACCACCAGCACTCACCCCCAGGCTGAAGGTGCCTGGGCGTGGACCCCGAGCGGAAGATGTCCGCCCCTTTTATCCCCTCTCCCAGCATGCACAGCAGGTTCCCCGCCCCGCTGTACCACTGCCGCGAGAGGACAAAAAAAGCACAGACCTCCAATGGTGGTTTAACCCCAGCCTATGGCAACAGCGCCACCTATAGGCCGCAGGGAACTAGACACCATTGATATCTCCCACTGGCATAAATTGGTCCATGAACCCTAACAATTGCTGCATCTGAGCCTGTTATCACTCAGATGCAGTGTTGCCAACCTACCAGATTGAAATTTACTGACACAACACCCAAAATTTACTGGCACAGGCAAGGTTTTTACTGACATTTCAAAAAGTTACAAAATTACACTTTTAACTGCAAATTTCAGTGTTTAAGGCTACAAACAAATACAAAATGCAATTAGCAATATGATTTAAGGTAGATAATACGGCAAAAAAAAATGTTCTTATTATATTTTTGAAATAGTAAGTAGCTCAGGGACAGGACTCAGGAGGGCAAGAAATTAGAATGGGCGGCACACATACAGAAAATTTACCCTCACATTGACACTGACAGCAGTGTGCAGCAACACAGATGATGATGAGACCTCACTGACACAACATGTCCCCTCCTGAGTCACAGTAAAGCCCTGTACACACGATCGGTTTAACCGATGAAAACCGTCCGATGGATTGTTTTCATCAGACAAACCGATCGTGTATGGGACCCATCAGTCTTTTTTTCCATCGGTTTTAAAAAATAGATGTAGCGGGGTCCTCAAATTGATGGGATACACCTGGGCAATAGTGTGACCCAGGTGTATAATTGTGTTAGGATTCAGACCCCTTTTTGTTTCGTGGAGGATTGGAGGATGTAATATTCTCCTTTGCCTGTGGGTGGCGAGGTACCCACAGGCTTCAGGTAGAATCATCTTCGCAGTGCTCCCTGTTTTGTCCTTTCCTGGAGATGGTATGGCTGGGGCGGGGAACCCGCCGGGCCGTTGATGGGAGGAGATAAAAGGGGGAGACGCCCTTACCACGAGGTGGTGGTCGTCGTCGTCGTCGGGCGGGGAAGAAGGTCCTCGGAGGAGGAGGGTTGCGGCCCGCACCCAGGGCCCTTAGGCCTGGGTGCGGGAGATCCAGGAGTCTGGTCCAGGTGCCCATGGCCTGGTCCGGAGTCATGTTGGCGTCCATCCCAGGCACCTTTAGCCTGGGGTGAGGTACTATCGAGGAGGCCTGGGGCCCAGTACCTTCGACTGGGTCCCGCTAGGGTGGACTGTCCGAGGGTCCCTGAGCGGAGGGACTCGTACCTGAGGTGAGGAGGCCGGGGAGGTTACCCACTGAAGACCCGGGGCAGCACCAACCCGGTGACAGTGGGCCTCTGGGAACTCTCTTGGGAGGACACATCCCCCTGATAGGGGCCACAGCGTATCGAAGAGGGCTCCATTGCTGTTCATAGGGGTTGCTGGAAGAGACCCCATCTTTCCTGTTCTGCATCAGCCGGATTGGCTTAGGCGCCGCTGGTCATAGTATAGTGGCATAGAACTGAAACGTTAGGAAGTGCCTTGATCTGCTCATCCCACCGTTGGCAAGGTTATAGGTCCCAACCAGTCTGCTGCTAAAAGAACTGTTTATCGTGCTTTGCTATTGGAGTGCCAAATAAACAAGTGTTGGACCTTTCTCCGGTGTGTGAACTCCAGTTACTGGAAGCAAAGGGGAGGCTGGTGAGCTTGCAATTACAGACTCAGTGCATTCACAGAACACACCGGCCCGAGGAAACATCAGGAAGTGGCCTTCACCTCCCTACTACAATGGGGAGGACATGGGCCGTGGCGCATCTCACTCTCACAACCCAGGAACCCCTAGACATGAGTTGGTGTGCAAAACCGAGGAAAGAAGGAGAGAGGGTGAGGCCGCTACACGTGGGGGCTCGCTCGTCCGGGATAGAGTGTGTTCTAAAGATGGACTTGAGAATGTCTACATTTGAACTTTGCTGCCCAGAGGAGTTCCGAGCAGATCGGCCATATTACTGGCCAAAGTGCGTCCCTGCTCGGAGTTGTGGAAATGACCCTAACACGGGAAAGGCCCATGCGGAGGAGCGGAAAAAGGGAGAGGTCCAGCCGTGTGACGTACTGCACGTGGGGACTGTTAACGCACTGCGCCACGAGGCACCACGTGGCGACATCGTTCGTGGGCGGAGTCAAGAGGAAGCCCGCGAAAATGTACAGCTCATGGGAGGAGTCTGGCCAAGTGTGGGGATACACGTGGAGACTCCGGCGCGGGGTCAGTGCATGATGGAGCAGCAGATAGTCGGGATGACCTCAAGTGCCCCGTGGATTATGGTTCCTCACCCCACGAGAATGACTTCCTTTGCTGCCCCCATCACAGACACGGGGATAAGACTTAGGCCCCGAGGGCGGTTGGCTCTGTACACTTGCAGAGACACGGAGGCCCTCGGTGTGATCTGTCCCGGCTGCTCGGGACTGGTGGTCACCCTGAAGCCATTCGGGCGATGTGAGGAGTGCAGAGAATTCCTTTTTGAGGTCGAGTCGTCCACAGCAAGGCCCCGGGCCCTTCGCCTCAACCACCTCACGGGTACTGCTACTCCGGAAGGGGAGATCAAGGCCTCTGTCGAGGTTCCCGTGCGCGCTGACCAGGGCGATGGACTGCCCAACAGAGAAAAATCCGAGGATGCTGCCTCGGTCGCCACAAGTTCTCTGCTCCCACCACCGAAGAGGAAAGTTGGCCTAGTACAGGCATCCTATGGACGTGGTCGAGCTTCACCCCACTGCTTGCCTGGCCTGGATGGCGCCGGTCGAGAAGGAAGTCCCGGACTTCCCAGTCCTCTACAAGGGTCAGGTGAGCCAGGGGCTGGGACTGTGGTGGTGGTTGGAGGTGTCGGGGGCCCATTGGAGGTGGAGCCCCCCAGGGAGGTTGATTCTGTGTCCACCGGAAGATATCTGCCTGCAGAGATGTATGACACCTCCGACCTAGAGTCGCTGTCTGATTGCGGAGATGATGGCGAGATAGACGAACTGTTCAGCCGCAAGGGCTGGGATAGAGTGCCACTTCTTGCTTCCCGTGCGGTACGGGATTCACCTATGTACACAGGAGACAGCACGCCTCGGGTGGAAGACCCGCAGCTTACGAGGGAACCTACCCCTCCACCTGTGTCCTCATCTACTGTTACCTCACCTACTTTGGTTGTGGGGACACCCCGCGCTTCTCTGAGAGCGCCGAAAGTCATTTCCAGGGAGCTGGTAAAGGCACCTCGGCATCCGGAAGCTATTGTGCTGCCTGGAACTGGAGAGAAAGCCACTATGCCACCTTTGGCCCGCTTGCAGAGACTGTTTTGCCATAAAGTAGCTCGGGAATATGGGTGGGAGTACCCGTATCTACCCCGGGACTTGCTGTATGAGGTGGAAGTCTGGAGAACAAGATGGTATGACGAGTTTGTGTGGGACAAGTTGAAGGTGCCCCATGCTCGCAGGTACCTGGAATGTGTGCCGGCAGTGTCTAAGAGGTTTGAGGACTGCAAAGCTGAATGGAAATTGGGGCGCCATATCCATGCTGACAAGATAGTCATTTGCAGAAGAGAAGGAGAAGATGTCGAGTATTCGATAGAGGCATTTGACAAACACCTGAAACCCCTGTACCTGCCAGATCCAAAGTTTTACCTATAGGAGAAAAGAACTCCTGTTTATTTCCTTTGTGCACTTGAACTTTCTGGAAGAGCCATTCCCAGACACCCAGGACTGTGCCCTGCTTTTGTTTTTGTTTGGGCTTTTCTTTTTCTCGTTGGAGACTTGGGGACTGTTGTGTTTTCGTGTTTCCCCTTTTCTTCATGTGCCAAAGGCAAGGACATTTGGGAATAGTGGCAGAGTAGGGAAAAGCTGGAAGAACGAAGATTCGTTGAGTGTCATGACCGCGGCGTTGTCACCAGGTGGCAGTGTTGCGCAACAAATGTTTGAAAATGTTTCACACACACATCACCTTGCTTGTTGGAGTGAGTGGGTCTCTCGGCTGACGGGCCCACTCATCCCAAATGACACGAAATTATGTTAGGATGTTGTTTTTCTTTCCCCTGCAGGAGAATCGTCAGTCAAGATCATTGAGAGTGGGTGGCTCTTAGACAGTGTGGGAGAGGGGCTGTGACTATGCAGATGTTTAAAGTGTTTTATGACATAAGTTGTTTTATATGTTCCCCATTCCCTGAGCAGGTCTTGGCACTTGGGAAATTTAGAGGAACTGCCTCAGGGGTTTCACTCCATGTCACCACTTTATGGGAGGCATGGGTGTGCACCTGATGCTGGGGACCAGCGTCAAATTACAGGGGGGAGTGTGTAGCGGGGTCCTCAAATTGATGGGATACACCTGGGCAATAGTGTGACCCAGGTGTATAATTGTGTTAGGATTCAGACCCCTTTTTGTTTCGTGGAGGATTGGAGGATGTAATATTCTCCTTTGCCTGTGGGTGGCGAGGTACCCACAGGCTTCAGGTAGAATCATCTTCGCAGTGCTCCCTGTTTTGTCCTTTCCTGGAGATGGTATGGCTGGGGCGGGGAACCCGCCGGGCCGTTGATGGGAGGAGATAAAAGGGGGAGACGCCCTTACCACGAGGTGGTGGTCGTCGTCGTCGTCGGGCGGGGAAGAAGGTCCTCGGAGGAGGAGGGTTGCGGCCCACACCCAGGGCCCTTAGGCCTGGGTGCGGGAGATCCAGGAGTCTGGTCCAGGTGCCCATGGCCTGGTCCGGAGTCATGTTGGCGTCCATCCCAGGCACCTTTAGCCTGGGGTGAGGTACTATCGAGGAGGCCTGGGGCCCAGTACCTTCGACTGGGTCCCGCTAGGGTGGACTGTCCGAGGGTCCCTGAGCGGAGGGACTCGTACCTGAGGTGAGGAGGCCGGGGAGGTTACCCACTGAAGACCCGGGGCAGCACCAACCCGGTGACAGTGGGCCTCTGGGAACTCTCTTGGGAGGACACATCCCCCTGATAGGGGCCACAGCGTATCGAAGAGGGCTCCATTGCTGTTCATAGGGGTTGCTGGAAGAGACCCCATCTTTCCTGTTCTGCATCAGCCGGATTGGCTTAGGCGCCGCTGGTCATAGTATAGTGGCATAGAACTGAAACGTTAGGAAGTGCCTTGATCTGCTCATCCCACCGTTGGCAAGGTTATAGGTCCCAACCAGTCTGCTGCTAAAAGAACTGTTTATCGTGCTTTGCTATTGGAGTGCCAAATAAACAAGTGTTGGACCTTTCTCCGGTGTGTGAACTCCAGTTACTGGAAGCAAAGGGGAGGCTGGTGAGCTTGCAATTACAGACTCAGTGCATTCACAGAACACACCGGCCCGAGGAAACATCAGGAAGTGGCCTTCACCTCCCTACTACAATGGGGAGGACATGGGCCGTGGCGCATCTCACTCTCACAACCCAGGAACCCCTAGACATGAGTTGGTGTGCAAAACCGAGGAAAGAAGGAGAGAGGGTGAGGCCGCTACATAGAACAGGTTTTAAATTTTTCCGATGAATAAAAAACCGATCGAAAACTCCGATCGTCTATGGGCAAGTCCATCGGATAAAAAACCCACGCATGCTCAGAATCAAGTCGACGCATGCTCAGAAGCATTGAACTTAATTTTTCTCGGCTCATCGGAGTGTTTTACGTCACCGCGTTTGGAACGGTCGGTTTTTTGACTGATGGTGTGTAGGCAAGACTGATGGAAGTCAGCTTCATCGGATTTCCGATGGACAAAACCATCGGATTAGAATCCTTAGGATATCCGATCGTGTGTACAGGGCTTAACAGTCTCTCTTTAAAGCCAAGTGGTCCCTCCAGTCTAAACAGCACTGACGGCCCCAGTCCCTGTCTGCCTTGCTCCCATATCGCAGACCCGCACATGAGGCTTTGGCTGCTCTGCTTAGCTCCATTGCACCATGACATCACACGACATGCTCAGGCCCCGCCTCCGCCAGAGCTGCCTGATCACACTTTAGCAGGCACTTGGATGGTCTCAGCCGGCTGCGGACCAAGCCGAGCGTCACAGACTTATTTTTTACTGGCAACCTTTTACTTTTACTGGCATTTACTGGCAGGAGAAAATTGCCTGTTTTTTACTGGCTGCCAGTAAAAATACTGACGGTTGGCAACACTGCTCAGATGCCTCCCCTAAATGTAACCACCCGCTACAGTAGAATTTGCTTGCAACTCCTGCCATTGTTTCATCTCTCAAAGCCCATTTTTTGCCAATTATGGGTGTCATCCATCTTTTATTCCTGGACTTCTGGTGGATTCATCCTTACCAATTTAAGTTACCTCCTTCTATGAAAAGCCATCCTGTTTTTCATATGGCCCTTTTAAAGCCTTTCAGAAGTAATCACTTTTCTGGACGTACACATCCTCCAACAGACCCATTCCAAGTGCAAGGGGTGGAAGGATTCATGGTGGATAAAGTTCTTGACTCCCGTATGCATCGTGGTAAACTACGATACCTGTTAAGATGGAAAGGCTATGGGCCACAGGAAGATTCTTGGGAGCCTGAGGAGAACGTTCATGTCCCTAGGTTAATAAGAGAATTCCACCAAAAATGTCCTCAAAAACCTGGCCCTAAGATGTCCAGGGAACATCCTGGGAGGAGGGGAGTACTGCCAGGGCCTGAACTTGAACCTGGGACCTCTTCTCTGTCTGGCAATGACTCTTCTCACCTGAGATGCTGGACAGCCCCTTGCCTGATCCATTGGTCAACCCTGCCTTGTGTCTTGATTTCTGTTGAACCTTGAACTCTTTGCTCCTCCCATGAACTTCCTAATATAAGCCATGTCTCTGCACTTCCTGTTGCCAGATTAGATTATTGTGGTTTATATCCTGCCTGCATTAGGGTTACCACCTGTCCGGGATTCACCCGGACAGTCCAGATTTTTAATCATGTGTCCGGGTTTCAGTCCACCTGAAACACAGACACATTGTTCAGACAGGAATGTGGCTCAGAACAGGACTTAACAGGAGAGTGAGGGGGCACTGCATTACTATTCTCTTTGGAGTGCCCAAAGTTGTCCCAGGTCTGTTACAATCTTATAGTGCACATTAAAAGAAAAAAATGTTGCTGTGCGCCACTAAAATGTTCAGGTTTGGCTTGAAGAAAAAGTGGCAACCCTATGCCTGCTGCCTCAAGCTATCACTATTGCTACTTGGAATCAACCTTGGCTTGTGATTCCGTCTACGAATCTCTTCTCCTGCATCGACCTTGGCTTGTGACCCCGACACTGATCCTCGTTCTAATGGTTCAGACAATTCCATCTCTTACAGAACTGAGAACTGTGCAGTGGCGGTGCGTCCATAAGGGGAGCATGGGCGCCGCCCCCTCTCTCCTGCCACCTCTCTATCACCATAGATAGATTCATGCACTGCATGAATCTATCTTTGGTCGCCGCTGCCACCCCCTATTCAGGTGCCTGACCCCTTTTTGGGCGCCGGGCACCTGAATTACAGCGGCAGGGTATTTTTTGGAAGCACCTGATTAGAGCCGCAGGCTCTAATAGGCGTCCAAAAATGTGAACAGCAGGCGCCAAGCTGGGCGTTCGGTGTTCACTCAGCGTTGTGTTAGGAAAGCGAATGAAGCCAATCAGTTGCCCGGGTCTGTTACCTGTCACCTGATTGACTGAAACGACAGGCGCTGTGATTGGACGCCGCCTATCAGGCGTCCAATCATAGCAGAGGATGGGAAGAGAAGATGGGAGAAGACATTGAGGAGCGTGGCCTGCTGCCCCACTGAGACAAGGTAAGTGCCGGGCGGGTGGGGGATGCACACTGGCAGCATTTGATGGGTACAGTAGCGGCAATGGATGGGCACACTGGCAGCAATTGGTGGGCACAGTAGTGGCAATTGATGGGCACAGTAGCGGCAGTTGATGGGCACAGTAGCGGCAGTTGATGGGCACAGTAGAGGCAATTGATGGGCACACTGGCAGCAATTGATGGGCACAGTAGAGGCAATTGATGGGCACGCTGGCAGCAATTGATGGACACAGTAGCGGCAATTGATCGGCACAGTGTCAGCAATTGATGGGTACAGTAGCTGCGTTTGATGGCACAGTGGCAGCAATTTATTGGTACAGTGGCTGTGTTTATTGGCACAGTTCCTGCATTTGATGGCACAGTGGCAGCAATTGATGGCACAGTGGCTGCGTTTGATGGGCACAGTGGATGCGTTTAGCACAGTGGCGTCAATTGATGGGCACAGTAGCGGCGTTTGATGGGCAAGTGGCTGCAATTTATGTTTTTGTTTTTTTCAGTTTGTTTGCGCCCCCCCAAAAATTTTGAGCACCAGCCACCACTGGAACTGTGCTTAGCCTGACATTATCGCTCATTTGTCCTCACTCACTAGAGGTATTCTCCTAACACCTACTTTGTCCACTTTGAGATGATGATCCCTGAAAACTCATCTCTTCAGAGAAGCGTATCTGGCCCCCACCTAACAACTGTACATTTATTTTCTCTATCAGTACATCCCCACAGCTATTACCTTTTGTATCTCTTGAACTTTCCTCTTAGAATGTAAGCTCTAACGAGAAGGGCTCTTTGATTCCTACTGTACTAATGTGTATTGTAGTTGTACTGTCTACCCTCAAGTTGTAAAGCCCTACGTAAACCATTGGCGCTATATAAATCCTGTATAATAATAATATAAAGTGGCAGTGTGTGTCTTGTCAGATAGTGGAGGAGGAAGCAGTACTGGATCAGTAATCTGTATATAAGGTGATAGTGTGTGTCTTGTCAGATAGTGGAGGAGGAAGCAGTGCTGGATCAGTAATCTGTATATAAGGTGACAGTGTCTTGTCAGATAGTGGAGGAGGAAGCAGTACTGGATCAGTAATCTGTATATAAGGTGACAGTGTGTGTCTTGTCAGATAGTGGAGGAGGAAGCAGTGCTGGATCAGTAATCTGTATATAAGGTGACAGTGTGTGTCTTGTCAGATAGTGGCAGAGGAAGCGGTGCTGGATCAGTAATCTGTATATAAGGTGACAGAGTGTGTCTTGTCAGATAGTGGCAGAGGAAGCGGTGCTGGATCAGTAATCTGTATATAAGGTGACAGTGTGTGTCTTGTCAGATAGTGGCAGAGGAAGCGGTGCTGGATCAGTAATCTGTATATAAAGGTGACAGAGTGTCTTGTCAGATAGTGGAGGAGGAAGCGGTGCTGGATCAGTAATCTGTATATAAGGTGACAGAGTGTCTTGTCAGATAGTGGAGGAGGAAGCGGTGCTGGATCAGTAATCTGTATATAAGGTGACAGGGTGTGTCTTGTCAGACAGTGGCAGAGGAAGCAGTACTGGATCAGTAATCTGTATATAAGGTGATAGTGTGTGTCTTGTCAGATAGTGGAGGAGGAAGCAGTGCTGGATCAGTAATCTGTATATAAGGTGATAGTGTGTGTCTTGTCAGATAGTGGAGGAGGAAGCAGTACTGGATCAGTAATCTGTATATAAGGTGACAGGGTGTGTCTTGTCAGACAGTGGCAGAGGAAGCAGTACTGGATCAGTAATCTGTATATAAGGTGATAGTGTGTGTCTTGTCAGATAGTGGAGGAGGAAGCAGTGCTGGATCAGTAATCTGTATATAAGGTGACAGTGTGTGTCTTGTCAGATAGTGGAGGAGGAAGCAGTGCTGGATCAGTAATCTGTATATAAGGTGACAGTGTGTGTCTTGTCAGATAGTGGAGGAGGAAGCAGTACTGGATCAGTAATCTGTATATAAGGTGACAGAGTGTCTTGTCAGATAGTGGAGGAGGAAGCAGTACTGGATCAGTAATCTGTATATAAGGTGACAGAGTGTCTTGTCAGATAGTGGAGGAGGAAGCAGTGCTGGATCAGTGATCTGTATATAAGGTGACAGTGTCTTGTCAGATAGTGGAGGAGGAAGCAGTGCTGGATCAGTAATCTGTATATAAGGTGACAGTGTGTATCTTGTCAGATAGTGGAGGAGGAAGCAGTGCTGGATCAGTAATCTGTATATAAGGTGACAGTGTGTGTCTTGTCTGATAGTGGAGGAGGAAGCAGTACTGGATCAGTAATCTGTATATAAGGTGACAGTGTGTGTCTTGTTAGATAGTGGAGGAGGAAGCAGTGCTGGATCAGTAATCTGTATATAATCAGTAATCTGTATATAAGGTGACAGTGTGTGTCTTGTCTGATAGTGGAGGAGGAAGCAGTGCTGGATGAGTAATCTGTATATAAGGTGACAGTGTGTGTCTTGTCTGATAGTGGAGGAGGAAGCAGTGATGGATCAGTAATGGATCAGTAATCTGTATATAAGGTGACAGCGTGTGTCTGGTCAGATAGTGGAGGAGGAAGCAGTGCTGGATCGGTTATCTGTATATAATCAGTAATCTGTATATAAGGTGACAGTATGTGTCTTGTCAGATAGTGGAGGAGGAAGCAGTGCTGGATCAGTAATCTGTATATAAGGTGACAGTGTGTGTCTTGTCAGATAGTGGAGGAGGAAGCAGTGCTGGATCAGTAATCTGTATATAAGGTGACAGTGTAATCTGTATATAAGGTGACAGTGTGTGTCTGGTCTGATAGTGGAGGAGGAAGCAGTACTGGATCAGTAATCTGTATATAAGGTGACAGTGTGTGTCTTGTCAGATAGTGGAGGAGGAAGCAGTACTGGATCAGTAATCTGTATATAAGGTGACAGTGTGTGTCTTGTCAGATAGTGGAGGAGGAAGCAGTGCTGGATCAGTAATCTGTATATAAGGTGACAGTGTGTGTCTGATAGTGGAGGAGGAAGCAGTACTGGATCAGTAATCTGTATATAAGGTGAGAGTGTGTGTCTTGTCAGATAGTGGAGGAGGAAGCAGTGCTGGATCAGTAATCTGTATATAAGGTGACAGAGTGTCTTGTCAGATAGTGGAGGAGGAAGCGGTGCTGGATCAGTAATCTGTATATAAGGTGACAGGGTGTGTCTTGTCAGACAGTGGCAGAGGAAGCAGTACTGGATCAGTAATCTGTATATAAGGTGATAGTGTGTGTCTTGTCAGATAGTGGAGGAGGAAGCAGTGCTGGATCAGTAATCTGTATATAAGGTGATAGTGTGTGTCTTGTCAGATAGTGGAGGAGGAAGCAGTACTGGATCAGTAATCTGTATATAAGGTGACAGGGTGTGTCTTGTCAGACAGTGGCAGAGGAAGCAGTACTGGATCAGTAATCTGTATATAAGGTGATAGTGTGTGTCTTGTCAGATAGTGGAGGAGGAAGCAGTGCTGGATCAGTAATCTGTATATAAGGTGACAGTGTGTGTCTTGTCAGATAGTGGAGGAGGAAGCAGTGCTGGATCAGTAATCTGTATATAAGGTGACAGTGTGTGTCTTGTCAGATAGTGGAGGAGGAAGCAGTACTGGATCAGTAATCTGTATATAAGGTGACAGAGTGTCTTGTCAGATAGTGGAGGAGGAAGCAGTACTGGATCAGTAATCTGTATATAAGGTGACAGAGTGTCTTGTCAGATAGTGGAGGAGGAAGCAGTGCTGGATCAGTGATCTGTATATAAGGTGACAGTGTCTTGTCAGATAGTGGAGGAGGAAGCAGTGCTGGATCAGTAATCTGTATATAAGGTGACAGTGTGTATCTTGTCAGATAGTGGAGGAGGAAGCAGTGCTGGATCAGTAATCTGTATATAAGGTGACAGTGTGTGTCTTGTCTGATAGTGGAGGAGGAAGCAGTACTGGATCAGTAATCTGTATATAAGGTGACAGTGTGTGTCTTGTTAGATAGTGGAGGAGGAAGCAGTGCTGGATCAGTAATCTGTATATAATCAGTAATCTGTATATAAGGTGACAGTGTGTGTCTTGTCTGATAGTGGAGGAGGAAGCAGTGCTGGATGAGTAATCTGTATATAAGGTGACAGTGTGTGTCTTGTCTGATAGTGGAGGAGGAAGCAGTGATGGATCAGTAATGGATCAGTAATCTGTATATAAGGTGACAGCGTGTGTCTGGTCAGATAGTGGAGGAGGAAGCAGTGCTGGATCGGTTATCTGTATATAATCAGTAATCTGTATATAAGGTGACAGTATGTGTCTTGTCAGATAGTGGAGGAGGAAGCAGTGCTGGATCAGTAATCTGTATATAAGGTGACAGTGTGTGTCTTGTCAGATAGTGGAGGAGGAAGCAGTGCTGGATCAGTAATCTGTATATAAGGTGACAGTGTAATCTGTATATAAGGTGACAGTGTGTGTCTGGTCTGATAGTGGAGGAGGAAGCAGTACTGGATCAGTAATCTGTATATAAGGTGACAGTGTGTGTCTTGTCAGATAGTGGAGGAGGAAGCAGTACTGGATCAGTAATCTGTATATAAGGTGACAGTGTGTGTCTTGTCAGATAGTGGAGGAGGAAGCAGTGCTGGATCAGTAATCTGTATATAAGGTGACAGTGTGTGTCTGATAGTGGAGGAGGAAGCAGTACTGGATCAGTAATCTGTATATAAGGTGAGAGTGTGTGTCTTGTCAGATAGTGGAGGAGGAAGCAGTGCTGGATCAGTAATCTGTATATAAGGTGACAGTGTGTGTCTTGTCTGATAGTGGAGGAGGAAGCAGTGCTGGATGAGTAATCTGTATATAAGGTGACAGTGTGTGTCTGGTCAGATAGTGGAGGAGGAAGCAGTACTGGATCAGTAATCTGTATATAAGGTGACAGTGTGTGTCTTGTCTGATAGTGGAGGAGGAAGCAGTACTGGATCAGTAATCTGTATATAAGGTGACAGAGTGTGTCTTGTCAGATAGTGGAGGAGGAAGCAGTGCTGGATCAGTAATCTGTATATAAGGTGACAGTGTGTGTCTGATAGTGGAGGAGGAAGCAGTACTGGATCAGTAATATGTATATAAGGTGACAGTGTGTGTCTTGTCTGATAGTGGAGGAGGAAG
Source organism: Rana muscosa (assembly GCA_029206835.1). NCBI lineage: Eukaryota > Metazoa > Chordata > Amphibia > Anura > Ranidae > Rana > Rana muscosa. The sequence goes on along the minus strand of CM055119.1, from coordinate 325,670,104 downwards.
CAGTGCTGGATCAGTAATCTGTATATAAGGTGACAGTGTGTGTCTTGTCAGATAGTGGAGGAGGAAGCAGTGCTGGATCAGTAATCTGTATATAAGGTGACAGTGTGTATCTTGTCAGATAGTGGAGGAGGAAGCAGTGCTGGATCAGTAATCTCTATATAAGGTGACAGTGTGTGTCTTGTCAGATAGTGGAGGAGGAAGCAGTGCTGGATCAGTAATCTGTATATAAGGTGACAGTGTGTGTCTTGTCAGATAGTGGAGGAGGAAGCAGTGCTGGATCAGTAATCTCTATATAAGGTGACAGTGTGTGTCTTGTCAGATAGTGGAGGAGGAAGCAGTGCTGGATCAGTAATCTCTATATAAGGTGACAGTGTGTGTCTTGTCAGATAGTGGAGGAGGAAGCAGTGCTGGATCAGTAATCTGTATATAAGGTGACAGTGTGTGTCTTGTCAGATAGTGGAGGAGGAAGCAGTGCTGGATCAGTAATCTGTATATAAAATGACAGTGTGTATCTTGTCAGATAGTGGAGGAGGAAGCAGTGCTGGATCAGTAATCTGTATATAAAATGACAGTGTGTATCTTGTCAGATAGTGGAGGAGGAAGCAGTGCTGGATCAGTAATCTGTATATAAAATGACAGTGTGTGTCTTGTCTGATAGTGGAGGAGGAAGCAGTGCTGGATCAGTAATCTGTATATATGGTGACAGTGTGTGTCTTGTCTGATAGTGGAGGAGGAAGCAGTGCTGGATCAGTAATCTGTATATAAAATGACAGTGTGTGTCTTGTCAGATAGTGGAGGAGGAAGCAGTGCTGGATCAGTAATCTCTATATAAGGTGACAGTGTGTGTCTTGTCAGATAGTGGAGGAGGAAGCAGTACTGCATCAGTAATCTGTATATAAGGTGACAGTGTGTGTCTTGTCAGATAGTGGAGGAGGAAGCAGTGCTGGATCAGTAATCTCTATATAAGGTGACAGTGTGTGTCTTGTCAGATAGTGGAGGAGGAAGCAGTGCTGGATCAGTAATCTGTATATAAGGTGACAGTGTGTGTCTTGTCAGATAGTGGAGGAGGAAGCAGTGCTGGATCAGTAATCTCTATATAAGGTAACAGTGTGTGTCTTGTCTGATAGTGGAGGAGGAAGCAGTGCTGGATGAGTAATCTGTATATAAGGTGATAGTGTGTGTCTTGTCAGATAGTGGAGGAGGAAGCAGTGCTGGATCAGTAATCTCTATATAAGGTGACAGTGTGTGTCTTGTCAGATAGTGGAGGAGGAAGCAGTGCTGGATCAGTAATCTGTATATAAGGTGACAGTGTGTATCTTGTCTGATAGTGGAGGAGGAAGCAGTGCTGGATCAGTAATCTGTATATAAGGTGACAGTGTGTGTCTTGTCTGATAGTGGAGGAGGAAGCAGTACTGGATCAGTAATCTGTATATAAGGTGATAGTGTCTTGTCTGATAGTGGAGGAGGAAGCAGTGCTGGATCAGTAATCTCTATATAAGGTGACAGTGTGTGTCTTGTCTGATAGTGGAGAAGGAAGCAGTACTGGATCAGTAATCTGTATATAAGGTGACAGAGTGTGTCTTGTCTGATAGTGGAGGAGGAAGCAGTACTGGATCAGTAATCTGTATATAAGGTGATAGTGTCTTGTCTGATAGTGGAGGAGGAAGCAGTGCTGGATCAGTAATCTCTATATAAGGTGACAGTGTGTGTCTTGTCTGATAGTGGAGAAGGAAGCAGTGCTGGATCAGTAATCTGTATATAAGGTGACAGAGTGTGTCTTGTCTGATAGTGGAGGAGGAAGCAGTACTGGATCAGTAATCTGTATATAAGGTGACAGTGTGTGTCTTGTCAGATAGTGGAGGAGGAAGCAGTGCTGGATCAGTAATCTGTATATAAGGTGACAGTGTGTGTCTTGTCTGATAGTGGAGGAGGAAGCAGTACTGGATCAGTAATCTGTATATAAGGTGACAGTGTGTATCTTGTCAGATAGTGGAGGAGGAAGCAGTGCTGGATCAGTAATCTGTATATAAGGTGACAGTGTGTGTCTTGTCTGATAGTGGAGAAGGAAGCAGTGCTGGATGAGTAATCTGTATATAAGGTGACAGTGTGTGTCTTGTCAGATAGTGGAGGAGGAAGCAGTGCTGGATCAGTAATCTGTATATAAGGTGACAGTGTGTATCTTGTCAGATAGTGGAGGAGGAAGCAGTGCTGGATCAGTAATCTGTATATAAAGGTGACAGAGTGTCTTGTCTGATAGTGGAGGAGGAAGCAGTGCTGGATCAGTAATCTGTATATAAGGTGACAGTGTGTGTCTTGTCAGATAGTGGAGGAGGAAGCAGTGCTGGATCAGTAATCTGTATATAAGGTGACAGGGTGTGTCTTGTCAGATAGTGGAGGAGGAAGCGGTGCTGGATCAGTAATCTGTATATAAGGTGACAGTGTGTATCTTGTCAGATAGTGGAGGAGGAAGCAGTGCTGGATCAGTAATCTGTATATAAGGTGACAGTGTGTGTCTTGTCAGATAGTGGAGGAGGAAGCAGTGCTGGATCAGTAATCTGTATATAAGGTGACAGTGTCTTGTCTGATAGTGGAGGAGGAAGCAGTGCTGGATCAGTAATCTGTATATAAGGTGACAGTGTGTGTCTTGTCTGATAGTGGAGGAGGAAGCAGTACTGGATCAGTAATCTGTATATAAGGTGATAGTGTGTGTCTTGTCTGATAGTGGAGGAGGAAGCAGTGCTGGATCAGTAATCTGTATATAAGGTGACAGTGTGTGTCTTGTCAGATAGTGGAGGAGGAAGCAGTACTGGATCAGTAATCTGTATATAAGGTGACAGTGTGTATCTTGTCGGATAGTGGAGGAGGAAGCAGTACTGGATCAGTAATCTGTATATAAGGTGACAGTGTGTATCTTGTCGGATAGTGGAGGAGGAAGCAGTGCTGGATCAGTAATCTGTATATAAGGTGACAGTGTGTATCTTGTCGGATAGTGGAGGAGGAAGCAGTACTGGATCAGTAATCTGTATATAAGGTGACAGTGTGTCTTGTCTGATAGTGGAGGAGGAAGCAGTACTGGATCAGTAATCTGTATATAAGGTGACAGTGTGTGTCTTGTCTGATAGTGGAGGAGGAAGCAGTGCTGGATCAGTAATCTGTATATAAGGTGATAGTGTGTGTCTTGTCAGATAGTGGAGGAGGAAGCAGTGCTGGATCAGTAATCTGTATATAAGGTGACAGTGTGTATCTTGTCTGATAGTGGAGGAGGAAGCAGTGCTGGATCAGTAATCTGTATATAAGGTGACAGTGTGTATCTTGTCTGATAGTGGAGGAGGAAGCAGTACTGGATCAGTAATCTGTATATAAGGTGATAGTGTGTGTCTTGTCTGATAGTGGAGGAGGAAGCAGTGCTGGATCAGTAATCTGTATATAAGGTGATAGTGTGTGTCTTGTCTGATAGTGAAGGAGGAAGCAGTGCTGGATCAGTAATCTGTATATAAGGTGACAGTGTGTATCTTGTCTGATAGTGGAGGAGGAAGCAGTGCTGGATCAGTAATCTGTATATAAGGTGATAGTGTGTGTCTTGTCTGATAGTGGAGGAGGAAGCAGTGCTGGATCAGTAATCTGTATATAAGGTGATAGTGTGTGTCTTGTCTGATAGTGAAGGAGGAAGCAGTGCTGGATCAGTAATCTGTATATAAGGTGACAGTGTGTATCTTGTCTGATAGTGGAGGAGGAAGCAGTGCTGGATCAGTAATCTGTATATAAGGTGACAGTGTGTGTCTTGTCAGATAGTGGAGGAGGAAGCAGTGCTGGATCAGTAATCTGTATATAAGGTGACAGTGTGTGTCTTGTCTGATAGTGGAGGAGGAAGCAGTGCTGGATCAGTAATCTGTATATAAGGTGACAGTGTGTGTCTTGTCTGATAGTGGAGGAGGAAGCAGTGCTGGATCAGTAATCTGTATATAAGGTGATAGTGTGTGTCTTGTCTGATAGTGGAGGAGGAAGCAGTGCTGGATCAGTAATCTGTATATAAGGTGATAGTGTGTGTCTTGTCTGATAGTGAAGGAGGAAGCAGTGCTGGATCAGTAATCTGTATATAAGGTGACAGTGTGTATCTTGTCTGATAGTGGAGGAGGAAGCAGTGCTGGATCAGTAATCTGTATATAAGGTGACAGTGTGTGTCTTGTCAGATAGTGGAGGAGGAAGCAGTGCTGGATCAGTAATCTGTATATAAGGTGACGGTGTGTGTCTTGTCAGATAGTGGAGGAGGAAGCAGTGCTGGATCAGTAATCTGTATATAAGGTGACAGTGTGTGTCTTGTCAGATAGTGGAGGAGGAAGCAGTGCTGGATCAGTAATCTCTATATAAGGTGACAGAGTGTGTCTTGTCAGATAGTGGAGGAGGAAGCAGTGCTGGATCAGTAATCTGTATATAAGGTGACGGTGTGTGTCTTGTCAGATAGTGGAGGAGGAAGCAGTGCTGGATCAGTAATATGTATATAAGGTGACAGTGTGTGTCTTGTCAGATAGTGGAGGAGGAAGCAGTGCTGGATCTACAATTTTTGATGCACCCCCCCCTCCTTTATTTGCTGACGCCGGTCATGTGACTGTTGTACAATCTCTCTTCTCTGACACATTTAAAGGGACAGGCTGTCCTTGGGCTCTGTCCTGATTTATATCCGGCATCTTCCAGCGTATAACAAACACCTGTCAATGTGTCCGGCGGTTCCAAACAAACAGGAGATTTATAAAGAGAACCGCCCTGAGAACGCTCGCCTGCCCAGCAATCATCTCCGCAGAACTAGACACAACGCGTTTTAGAAATAAAGATGGCGCCACGCATGAGCGCACTTATATTACACGCGGTCAAAGGGCAAGGACGACCGAAACGCCGATTCCTGACAATAAAACACGGCGTGCTTAAAAATAAGACCTGCGAGTCCACAAATCAGCATTAACCAGTTCAGGAGAATGAGACGTCAGATTATATTGAGAGTAACACCGCGCCGCGATATAGATAGAGGTCACCGCAGGATTCTGTGCAAATAAAAATTCCGCTTTTAAATACGTTTCGCCGATATTTCTAGACACCTGGGACCAGTAGTGTATTTAGGTTTTGTGCTGCCCTAGGCCTGACTAAACTCATGCACCCCCTAATTTAAATATGACCCACCCCTCAAGGCCACACCCCTTTCTGGTTAAGAACCGCCCTGAAATTTTTGATTGGGGACACTAGTTTTCGGGCCCGTGGGGGGGGGGGGGGCATTGGATTCCCTTTATTTGCATAGATTTCCTCTCACTTCCTGTTTGGCTATGGGGCAGGAAGCGAAGGGAAATCTCTGCAATGGGACAGGGATGGTAAAAAATAAACTGACAGGGGCTATAGGATGATAGGACAGTCAAAATTAGAAGCAGCCCCCCCCCACAGCTACGGAATGCCGGCCGGCCCGCAGTGCGGCCGCTTTATGGGGGTGCTAGACTAATTTGCGCTCTCTACACTGTGCACTCTGTGCACTGTATTCTCCTGCACTGCGCTCTCTACACTGTGCACTCTGTGTACTGTATTCTCCTGCACTGCGCTCTCTACACTGTGCACTCTGTGTACTGTATTCTCCTGCACTGCGCTCTCTACACTGTGCACTCTGTGTACTGTATTCTCCTGCACTGCGCTCTCTACACTGTGCACTCTGTGTACTGTATTCTCCTGCACTGCGCTCTCTACACTGTGCACTCTGTGTACTGTATTCTCCTGCACTGCGCTCTCTACACTGTGCACTCTGTGTACTGTATTCTCCTGCACTGCGCTCTCTACACTGTGCACTCTGTGTACTGTATTCTCCTGCACTGCGCTCTCTACACTGTGCACTCTGTGTACTGTATTCTCCTGCACTGCGCTCTCTACACTGTGCACTCTGTGCACTGTATTCTCCTGCACTGCGCTCTCTACACTGTGCACTCTGTGTACTGTATTCTCCTGCACTGCGCTCTCTACACTGTGCACTCTGTGTACTGTATTCTCCTGCACTGCGCTCTCTACACTGTGCACTCTGTGTACTGTATTCTCCTGCACTGCGCTCTCTACACTGTGCACTCTGTGTACTGTATTCTCCTGCACTGCGCTCTCTACACTGTGCACTCTGTGTACTGTATTCTCCTGCACTGCGCTCTCTACACTGTGCACTCTGTGTACTGTATTCTCCTGCACTGCGCTCTCTACACTGTGCACTCTGTGTACTGTATTCTCCTGCACTGCGCTCTCTACACTGTGCACTCTGTGTACTGTATTCTCCTGCACTGCGCTCTCTACACTGTGCACTCTGTGTACTGTATTCTCCTGCACTGCGCTCTCTACACTGTGCACTCTGTGTACTGTATTCTCCTGCACTGCGCTCTCTACACTGTGCACTCTGTGTACTGTATTCTCCTGCACTGCGCTCTCTACACTGTGCACTCTGTGTACTGTATTCTCCTGCACTGCGCTCTCTACACTGTGCACTCTGTGTACTGTATTCTCCTGCACTGCGCTCTCTACACTGTGCACTCTGTGCACTGTATTCTCCTGCACTGCGCTCTCTACACTGTGCACTCTGTGTACTGTATTCTCCTGCACTGCGCTCTCTACACTGTGCACTCTGTGTACTGTATTCTCCTGCACTGCGCTCTCTACACTGTGCACTCTGTGTACTGTATTCTCCTGCACTGCGCTCTCTACACTGTGCACTCTGTGCACTGTATTCTCCTGCACTGCGCTCTCTGTATTGTGCTCTCTGTACTGTGCTTTCTACACTGTATTCTCTGTACTGTCCTCTCTGTACTGCGCTCTCTACTCACTGTATTCCCAGTACTGTGCTCTCTGTACTGTCCTCTCTGCACTGTCCTCTCTGTACTGCGCTCTCTGTACTCTGCTGTAATCTCTCTATTGTAGTGTAGTGTAGAGTGCACAGTACAGACAGCACAGTGTAGAGAGCACCGCATGGAGAGCACAGTAGGGACAGCAGAGTAGGAAGAGCACAGTACAGAGAGCACAGTGTAGAGAGCATAGTACAGACAGCACAGTATAGATACTCCATACAGTCTCCATACTGCGCTCTCCATATTGTGCTCTCTGTACCGTGGTCTCTACACTGTGCTCTCTGTACTGTGGTCTCTACACTGTGCTCTCCATACCGCTCTCTCCATACTGTGCTCTCTACACTGTGGTTTCCATATTGCGGGCTCTACACTGTGCGGGCTCTGTATTGCGCTCTCCATACTGCGCTCTCCATACCGTGCTCTCCATACTGTGCTCTCTACACTGTGGTTTCCATATTGCGCGCTCTACACTGTGCGGGCTCTGTATTGCGCTCTCCATACTGTGCTCTCTGCACTGGGCTCTCTGCACTGGGCTCTCTGTACTGGGCTCTCTGCACTGGGCTCTCTGTACTGTGGTCTCCATACCGTCCGTGCTCTCCATACCGCGCTCTCCATACCGTGCTCTCCATACTGTGCTCTCTACACTGTGGTTTCCATATTGCGCGCTCGACACTGTGCGGGCTCTGTATTGCGCTCTCCATACTGTGCTCTCTGCACTGGGCTCTCTGCACTGGGCTCTCTGTACTGGGCTCTCTGCACTGGGCTCTCTGTACTGTGGTCTCCATACCGTCCGTGCTCTCCATACCGCGCTCTCCATACCGTGCTCTCCATACTGTGCTCTCTACACTGTGGTTTCCATATTGCGCGCTCTACACTGTGCGGACTCTGTATTGCACTCTCCATACTGTGCTCTCTGCACTGGGCTCTCTGCACTGGGCTCTCTGCACAGGGCTCTCTGTACTGTGGTCTCCATACCGTCCGTGCTCTCCATACCGCGCTCTCCATACCGTGCTCTCCATACTGTGCTCTCCATACTGTGCTCTACATACTGCGCTCTTTACACTGTTGTTTCCATATTGCGCTCTCTACACTGTGGGCTCTCTACACTGCGCTCTCTGTACTGTGCTGTCCATACTGGGTCCAAAGGTCAAGCACAGGTGAATATAACACCAATACTTTGTCATTAGAAGTATAAATTTAAGAATAAATAATTGATAATAAATATGTTATACAGAATATATACACATATATGCTGGAGAACAGGAGCGACCACTTTATGTGTCTGTGTTACAGCAGTATATCGATCCTATTTCTACAGTTGTCATCTGGCACCCCTGTATTCATCCTTATGTATATTTGAGCATACCTCCCCCGCCGTACACTGCGGACTGGCCCGGTGCTCTCTTTTGATGCTCCTTGGAGCTGTATGGATATTGGCGGTAAATAGATAATCTCCTGAAGAAGCCAATGTTGGCGAAACATGTTGGGATATAACATCTACTGCCGACCACCTCTGTTATATGGACATCAGTGACCAGTAAAAATAATTTTCAATATGCTCTGTTAATCATTTTATTGAACCCTTCCCCAATGTTGATGTTTTATGTAATAAAACTTAAAATTTTACTATTCATGTATATTTCCTTATTTTGAGCACCGCTAAAATCCCAATCTCACACACACTTTTACCCATCTCTTTTTTAATTATCTCTCTATGTTTAAAATGTTTATAATTAGGACCATAACTTTCAGAGTGTTGTTTCCCACGTAATGCCAATCGTCTCCTGTGTGGTAATAAAAGCCGATGAAATAGAGGAGATTCATCACAATGATCATCAGAAGAAGAGGCGTCTCCTCCGCCGCACCTGGGGAAGATGAATTTCATATTGTAATTAAAGTGATTCTATTTTTTATTTATTTTTTTGCTTATGGTGCTGTTATCTACATGTAGCGCCCTCCACTCTCTCTCTCTTGGTTATCGGTTATTTTTGGCTGCAGTCTAGGGGTACCTTGGAGGAGAGAGTGCGGGGTCACCACGCCAAGCTTTCACCGCAGATGTGTGTGTGGTGTGAGCAAAGTCTCTTTACCTTCGGGTCGGTGTTCTGCATTCGGAGCCTCCGCTTCTTCTGTGGAACAGTGTCTGCCAGTAAATGAGCCCCACACCAATAAAAGTCCAACACTCCTTTATTTTCCAATGTCAGGATGAAACACAATCAGTTGGACTCCCTCAACAGACAGACAGGGGGTGTGGATACGAGTAGGCCCAGGCACAATGACCTCTCCTATTCCTTTTAGCGTGCGAATAGGCTTGGCGCACGGTCTCTGCCACCGACCGTGAATTGGTAGCTGCCACCTACCGGGTGAACTGTTACAGCCCCTGCCACAGGCCTGAAAGTAACGGTCTTTAGATGCGACCGTTGTGAAATGTCTCTGCACAGACTTTAGCACATGAACCACCTTCCGTGTGAATAAGCCCCTATTTGGTGAAGGCATCCCTCCAGACGGTCTCTGGAGGCCCTGTCCCGGCACTGGCAATCTGCTGCACCAGATCTACGGGAAGGTCACCTGCGCGGTCCATTGCGTCTTAGATTCATGTACCCAGTCCGTCGGGCACCTTAGGACGATCACTCCCGGGCGGAACCTAGTGGAAGTAGCTGGGCCCCAGGCCTGGAACAACGTACCTCACCCCAGACTAAGAGTGTCTGGGGTGGCTCCCGAACTCCTGGTATCTAGGCCTAGGCCGCCTGGACACCGACCACGGACAGCAGCCCTCAGGCTAAAGGTGCCTGGGACACGAAGACCCCGTGACAAAGATGTCCGCCCCCTTTATACCCTCTCCCAGCAAGCAAAGCAGGTTCCCCACCCCGCCATACAGGTGCTGCGAGAGACCAAAAAGGGTACGGCACTGCAGTGATGGTTCAACCCCAGCCCACAGGGACAGTGCCACCTGCTGGGCCGCAGGGAACTATACATCACTGGTGTCTCTGCCAGTTTTAAACATGATAGAAAAGTATATACCCGCTACATACACAAACTGGAAATGGATGTAAAGAGGCTGTGGGAGATCAGAAGCATTGAGCTAAAAAATAACGGTGAAGACAAGTATTTTTATACAACAAAAATTGGGATTGCTTATGATACCCAGTGCTTTAGGAAACTAAAAGTGATTCAGTTAGGGCTTTACATTTGCTTTATGTGTCGGCGCGCTTCGCTGCGTTCCTTTAATATAAATGGAAAGGCAGAAGTCACAGATAACACGGGAAAAGCTGATTCAACATTGCCCTTTCTCATTTCCTGCCCTGTGTCCACACCATCCCTCTTCATTACCCATCACCTACAAGACTGACAGAAATTGAGTCGTCTATAAATCACTGCCAATTCAATCAGCGCCACCTCCCCTCCCCCCCTCCCACCCCACCCGCCGCTCACAGGAGCCGCGTCAGTGGTAAAGTTGCTGCATTAACCCGCGTCAGGAAAACCCAGGATCAGATCCTAGCTGAGTCCTTCACAAAGGATCGTGTTTCCATTAGAATCTGCTTTACGGTTTGCCTTTGGCGACCAATCAGATGGCAGCTGTAACAACTTGCCTACTAGGCCAATTCTGACACTTCTCACATACATGTAAAAAATCAACTTTTTCTTTTGCTAGAAAATGACTTAGAACCCCCAAACATTATTTATCAATTTTTTAGCAGAGGTCCTATAGAATAAAATGCAATTTTTTTATGTCATGCGGTATTTGTGCAGCAGTTTTTGGAAAAAATACACGTTAATTAATTTTATTGCATACAAAAACAATATGATACCCAATTTACAGGTAAAATATATAAGATTATGCTATGCCGAGTAAATAGACACCTAACATGTCATGCTTTAAAATTGTGTCTGTCTGTGGAAGGGCGCCAAACTTCAGTACTTATAATTTACTATAGGCGATGCTTTTTTTATTTTTTATAATTCAGATTTTATTAGAAATTTTCTTTACATATAATAAACAAACATATTACAATTCAAATTCTCACATAAACCATATAAAGGTAGAAATGCCGCCCCACTGCCATTAATTCCCATCCCTCTTGCCCGACGCGTGGTGAAAATTTTTTTTTTACACTGTTTCTTAATTTTATTTATTTTTTTGTATTTTTTGTATTTGTATTTTTTGTATTTTTTTTTTGTATTATCTTCATTGCTATCAAAAGGGATAAACAACATTTTTGTGACCACATTGGCCACAACAGGTCCTCTTTATGGAGAGATCTGATGCCGTGTACACACGACCGTTTTTCTCGTCGACCGTTTTTCTCGTCGAGAAAAACAATTTTTTTCCGTTTGACGAGAAAAATGATCGTCTGTGGGCATTTTGTTGTTTTTCTCGACGAGAAAAACGGCATTAAAAACGACGAGAAAAATTAGAACATGTTCTAATTTTTCTCGTCGTTTTTTCCGCCATTTTTTCCGAGGGCAGTTTTCCAATAGGGAAACACTGCCGCGGAGCCCACAGACGGTCGTTTTTCTCGACAAGAGAAAAAATGACGTGAAAAACGACCGTGTGTGGGGAACAAGCCGTTCCCTCGTTTTTAATGTCATTATTCACGGCAGTTTTTGTAACCGCCGTGAATAATGATCGTGTGTATGCGGCATAAGGTCTATATATTGGACTCGAGATCTCTCCTTTGGCCTCCAATCCCGGTATAACCACCTTGACCTAAGGACATCCATGGATGTCCTACGGTCAGGAAGTGGTTAATATATCACCTTTAGGTATTAAAGTATTACAAAAGTATTATATATACACCATAATACCAAAAGTATTGGGACACCTGCCTTTTCACGCTCATGAACTTTAATGGCATTCCAGTCTTAGTCCGTAGGGTTCAATATTGAGTTGGCCCACCCTTCAAAAAAAAAACACCCCCCCATTGGAATTCATGGTTAAGCGCCCTGTATGTAGATCAGGGGGCTGGATGAACAATTGGGGGGGGGCGCCTAATGGACAGGCTGCCACTGCTTTGGAGCTATAACAGCTTAAAGGGGAGTTCCAGACTTTTTTTATGTTTATTAAAAGTCAGCAGCTACAAAAAGTGTAGCTGCTGGATTTTAATAAACAGACACTTATTCGTTCCACTGTCCAGCGACGCGACGCCCGGAGCTCCGCTCCTCTCCCCCCCTCCTCCGCCGGCGCCTCCATTCATAGTGTGGGCACCCGGCCGTGACAGCTTTCGGCTTCACGGCCGGGCACTCACTGCGCATGCGCGAATGCCGCAGCGCTCTCTGAGTGGACAGGCGATCGCCTGGGACCTGTCACATCCCAGGTGATCGCCTACAGGGAGGGGCCGCCAAAAGGCTGTCTGTTTTATTGTTTTTCTGTTCCTTGATATGCACTGGCTATACCGCTGTACTGCTGAAATTTCTGTATCACAGTGTCAACTTCTTGTTTATCTACCCGCTGTTATGATCAATAAAAAATTGTTATTTCAAAAACATAAAAAAATAAATTAAAAAGAGAGAAATCGGTGCCAGTTCTAAATTAGATGTGGGGGCAGGTGTGTCTACACATGCAGATGCCTGTGCATTGTACCTTTGTGAGTCTTCGCACAAACGAGCGTGGCCACGCAGGATACTGCCGTAATTTCCTAGCCTGCGCACCTCTGTTTTGGGAAGCGTCCTGACAATCCCATTTCAAAACCATGGCCATCACTTTGGAGTTGCCCCTCCGCTCCCCGATGGCCATCAATTTAGAGTTGCCCCCTCCCCCTTATGGCTTTACCAGCCTCCACTGGTGCGATCAACAGGTATTTGTCTGTACTTACAGGGTCCTAAAAGGGATAAAACATGGAGAAATGTGTATTACTATAGAGATGGGGTATTTTTGCCTTGACATGCACTTTAAGAAGTCACCTTGTAGAGACAACGTTTTTCGGGGGCTCTGGGTATAATAAAGGATGGACGGTTAAAGGGGGGAGGGATAAAGGATGGGGGGGTAGTATGGGGGAGGGGTAATGAAGAATAGGATGACCATGGTATGTACACACAACTTTAGGCGCATGTATCTTGACATTGATTGTAGCTCAAGCCTCGTACACACGGCCGAGAATCTCGTCGTAAAAACATGTCGTTTTTTTCGACGAGATCCTTGGACAAGAAACTTGTCCCGGCCGAGTGTACACATCGCTCATTTCAAAGAACCCGCGGTTCTTTGAATGGAGCGTACGCGGTGACGTCATCGAATACGACGAGCATGCGTCGCCGCCATCTTGGTTCACCCTACCTATGCCTAGGAAGCTACCGCGTATGCGTCTAAGTCATTTCGAGCATGCGCAGGCTTCCCGGCGAACAGGTAAGTGTACACACACACAAATTTCTCGTCGAGAAACAGGCTGGCGAGAATCACGACGAGAAAATAGAGAGCAGGTTCTCTATTTTCTCATCGAGATTACTTGTCGCTTTTCTTGACGAGAAACCATACACACGAACGAATTTCTCGGCAAGAAATCTCTGCCAGCAAGTCGAGAAACTTGGCCGTGTGTACGAGGCTTTAGAGTAGAGGGTTCCACACATTTCCATATCAAAAGAATTTCTCTTTTTGCGGAAAAAAGAGTGAGGGTTAGACAGAGCTTAGTATATCTATCCCCTTCTATATCTTCCAAGTGACTCAGTAGTAGAACAAGAGGGTCTAATGCCCTGTACACACGATCGTTTTTTCCGATGAAAAAAGTCTGATGGACTTTTTTTATCTGAAAAAACGATCGTGTGTGGGCCCCATCGGACTCTTTTTCCATCGGTGTTTAGAAATAGAACATGTTTTACATTTTTCCGATGGAAAAAAAAACTATAGGAAATTCCGATCGTCTGTGTGGAACTCCAACAGAGAAAAAACCCACGCATGTTCTGAATCAGGTCGACGCATGCTCGGAAGCATTGAACTTCATTTTTCTCGGCTCGTTGGAGTGTTTTACGTCACCGCGTTTTGGACAGTCGGAATTTTGTCTGATGGTGTGTAGGCAAGACTGATGAAAGTCAGCTTCATCGGAATTCCGGCGGAAAATTCCATCGGAGTTTATTCCATCGGAAATCCGATCGTGTGTACAGGGCATTAAGGTACATTTGTATCACAAATATCGAGTTGTAGCTACTGCCTCCCAGTATGGACGAAGTTTGGGACAGGACCAGACCATATGCCAAAAAGTGCCAATCTCAAGATTACATCTAGTGCACCTCTGGGGGTATATGTGGTACAGTCCGGGGGGGGTATAATATGCCCTATGGAGGAACTTTAGTTGAATGAACCTGTCTTTTACCGCTATTATGGAAGGAACAAAAGAAGAGACACAGTCCTCCCACACTTCCTAGCTAAGGGCCGGAATGTCTGCCCTCCACTGGCGTTGATATTTATTACCCTTCTTATTTACAGCGTTTTAATTTCCATAAATGTATTTATGTTCACTTGCAATGTGCCAAACATCTTAGAAAATGTGACTACTTCAAGACGAGTCAATACTCTAGCCCAGCCCTCGCTCTCCTTGCACCTCATAGCCCTCTACACTTCTGGGAGTGTCCCAATACTGTCTGTGGTGGCCCAGCTCCTCCGCTCCTTCCCTCAACTCCCAATCAGTGGTGGCCCCGTCCATTAGGGGCGACCGGGCGCCGCCCCCTCTCTCCACGCCACCCCCTATATACAATGGATAGATTCATGCTGCCACGGCCACCCCCTATTCATGCGTCTGGCCCCTTTTCAGGACACCGGGCACATGAATTACAGCGGCCAGGGTTTTTGATTGAAGCCTGAAGCCTCGTACACACGACCGATTTTCTCGGCAAGAACCAGCAAGAAACTTGCTGGCAGAGATATCTTGCCGAGTAAATCGGTCGTGTGTATGCGGCTTTCAGGTTTCTCATCAAGAAAACAGGCAAGAATCTTAACGAGAAAAATAGAGAACCTGCTCTCTATTTTCTTGTCGGGAATCTCGTCGGCCTGTTTCCAGACGAGAAACCCGAGTGTGTGTACACTTACCTTTTCGCCGTGGAAACCCGCGCATGCTCGAAACGACTTTGACGCATGCGCGGTAGCTTCCTAGGCATAGGTAGGGTGTAGCAAGATGGCGGCGACGGCATCGAATGTGACGAGCGCACGCTCGTCGTAGTCGATGACATCACCGCGTTCGTGCCATTCAAAAGAACGGCGGTTCTTTTGAAAGGTACGTGTGTACACTCGGCCGGGACAAGATTCTTGTCCAAGAATCTCGTCAGGAAAAACGACAAATTTTTTCCTGACGAGATTCTGGGCCGTGTGAACGAGGCTTAAGGCTCTAACAGGCTTCAAAATAGCGTGGGCTCGGGTCGCAGAGAATGCACTCCGATCCCACCCAGGTGTGTTACAACAGCCGGGGGGGGGGGTTGTGGCATACTGTTTGCCGCCCCCCCCCCTAAAATGTTTCCACCAGCCACCACTGCTCCCTATATATCTGTAGCGCCCTCCTCACTCCCCTCTTTCTCTTCAGCTCCTCTGTCTCTTGTCTAGGGGTATCTTTCAGAGGGGAAGGGAGCGGGGACACCACGCCTAGCCTTCACCACAAGTGTCAGTGTGATACAAGCAAAGTTCTTTTACCTTCGGGTCAGTGTTGTGCACCTGGAGCCTCCACCAAGAGTCACCTTGAACAATGTCTGTCAGGAAATGAGCCCCACACCATTAAAGTCCAACACTCCTTTATTCTTCTTGAATGAACACAATCAGTTGAACTCCCTTGGTAGAAACAGAACGGAAAAGGAGGTGTGGATGCGAGTAGGCCCAGACACAATTGGTTCTCCACCTTCCTTCCTGAAAGTGGGTTGCGGTCTCCGAGCGAGGGGGGAATTTCCTTCCAGGCGGTCTCCGATGAGAGGCTCACCCGTCACTGGCAATCTGCTGCACCAGGTCTTCGAATGAGGAGCTCCCCCCGGTCCATTACGCCTTCCGGATTCGGCTTCCCACTCCCGGGGTTCCCTAGGATCTCCTTCCCTCGCGGAACTCAGTGTTGGGCACTGAGCTCCGGACCTCCATCCGAGTACCTCACCCCAGGCTAAAGGTGCCTGGGATGGAACACGACCTCTGGCTGTCCTCTAGGCCTATGCCCGCCTAGAGAACCGACACGAACCACCGTCCACAGGCTGAAGGTGCCTCGGACTCGACCCCCTGACAAAGATGGCCGGCCCCTTTATACCCTCTCCCAGAAAGCCTGGCGGGTTCCCCGCCCCACCATACCGCTGCCGAGGGAGGACAAAAAGGAGGCACGACACACAGCAATGATTCAACCCCAGCCCAGGGCAACAGCGCCACCCGCTGGGCTGCAGGGAATTACACATCACCAATGTCTCTGTCAGGTTCAAATTTACACCCGGGAAAGTACATACCCGCTACATATCCTTATAGCTCTTGGGGAGGAGTGAAGAGGAATAATATAGAGGGTCACTTGAGTGACAGTTTTGAGTTTGCTGCGGCTGCTGACATCACATCCAAGATGGCGGCACCCAGCAGTATTTTCTTTTGGATGTCTACACAAGGGCGGGATTTTACAGGTAAATAACATGGATAAAATATGCTAAATGCAGATATTTTATGGGAAGATTTTGGTAGAAATTAATGATCTGTGACAGGGTCACTTTAAAGGAACAAAAATCACTTTATCTGCATTATTTGATGGCTTCTAATGGAATCAATTGATTGTCCTATAGACCTCTTTATAATGAAATTATCTTTTGCAAAGTGAGTGCAGTTTTTGAGACTCTCCTCCTCCTCCTCCTCCTCCTCCTCCTCCTCTGGATGCTCGGCACCTATGATGTCCTGTAGGCTCCAATAAATTAGGAACTGAGGGATCAATTCAGCAGATTTCTTTCCTGTAATACTTATTAGCAATTTTGGCAACCGCTGTAGCTTTGCAGCTTCTGCTGACACGATTTGGTCAGTCAAAGCTTCAAATCTCCCTTTTCATTTGATGCAGCAGTTAAGATGCCAGGGGGAGCATTTACTTATTACCAATTCTTTTAAACCTGATCCCCGGCCTTCCCTTCAGTCTTGCACCACTGTACAGGATCCTCTCCTTGACCGAAATGTCTGACTCTGATTTCACCGCACACTGTGAGCTTCTCACAATGTGCATTAAAAGCTGCAGCAAGTCAGATAGAGCCTGCCTCATTTCCTGGTTGGAAGATGTCCAGCATCGTCTAGCCCGGGGGTGCCCAACCTTTTGAAGCGCAAGGGCCACTTAAGCGACTTGGTAACTGGTCGCGGGCCACAATCAGTGGAGCGGGTGGATGGCAGGTCCGTGTCCGCTCTGCATATGCAGAGCAGACACGGACACAGCCTGATCGGATTGGAGGAAGGACACAAGTCAGTTTACATCTGCCACTCCTTAGAGGTGAATGGAGGGTCCAATTGGGTCTGACTGACCGTGTGAAAGGGGCCCATGGCTTCTTTCACACTGATGCGCTGCGGTTTACCCACACCGCGGGTGCAACAGTGTCCCTTTGGCTTTTCTGCACTTTGCAATAGACTTCTATTATATTCTGCAGGTTTGGTGTACTTTCATAAAGCTCACCAATTTGCTATCCCATATAAATGGTGGTCATGGATAAGCTGGACAGGACACTCCATCATGCCTTAAAACCAGGAAAAGTCTGCACCAGCCAAGAAGAATCCTGAAGACGCTTTCATCTGATCTCCAGCAACTGTTTATAGAAGCTTTGGGTCCTCGTTGCCAATGGAGATTATGAACATACATACAGTAACCTGAGTTAAAGTGTTACTAAACCCACAACAGTAAAATCAGTCTTTATATGCAGCATAGAATGCTTGTTATACTCACAGTGGAACATAAGGGGATAATCCTCTGCATTGTGTAAAAAGGCTGTTTGATCCTGTATGCACAGATCCTCCCCCTCCTGCACTGTATCTGGGGAAGGCCAGCAAACCCAGGCAGGGTAGCCAACCTGCACATGCTCAGTTGTGTCTTTTATGCTGGAGAGAATATTTACTTGTTCTCAGAGCTAGCCAGGTCACATGATATTGACATCACACATGTGGGCGTGTATACAGGCTGTAGTGGAAATCTCCTCCCACCTGAACTCTCAGCACTGGAGAAACTGTGCAGTTTATCATGTACCCGTGGTATACAGTAAAAGGTATATAGTGTCAGTTTTTTAATGTTAAAAGAAGATTTATAAGCTGTGGGCACTGTGGGGGGGGAGGGGGCAGATGAAATATTTTCATATTACTGAGTTTAGCAACACTAAGTAACTTTTAAGCATATTACTACTGTTCGCAGACCATAGTTTCTGCTTATTTGCTAGGCATCTTGCTTAACATATCTGACAGTCTTGTACTGTACAGTGGAACCTTGGATTACGAGCATAATCCGTTCCAGAAGAATGCTTGTAATCCAAAGCACTTGCATATCAAAGCGAGTTTCCCCATAGAAGTCAATGGAAACGAAAATAATTAGTTCCACATTGACTTCTATGGCATGCAATACCGCATGTGGCCAGAGGTGCAGGGAGGGGTGCCGGAGAGACTAGGAAAAGCTCTGAGACCGTTCGGCTGCATTCGGAAACCCTCGGAAAAGCTCGGGAACTGAGTATTTCAGAGTATTTCCGAATGGCTCAGATCGGCTCCGGCGCCCCCGCACCTCTGGCCAAATGCGGTACTGCACACCGCAGAGGACTGAATCTTGCTCGTTTTGCGAGACAACACTCGCAAACCGAGTCAGGATTTTAAAAAAAATAGCTTGTATTGCAAAACACTCGTAAACTGCGTTACTCACAATCCGAGGTTCCACTGTATTCCTAATATTGTAATAGTTTTGTATGTACAGCATTTTTGTATAGTAAAAACACATTTGTACACTGCAGAGGTCTGAGCTTCCTTGCTTATACCGCAAAGTAACCTTGCTAGATCGACGCAAGGAAAACAGTGCTCTGGACTGATGAGTCTAAATGTGAAATATTTGGTTGTAGCAGGAGGCGAAGGGCTGTAGAGCAATACAATAATTTGTTTCTGCAAACAACCGTGAAGCATGGTGGGGGTTCCTTGCAAGTTTGGGGCTGCATTTGTGCAAATGAAGTTGGAGATTTGGTCAGGATCAAGGGTGTCCTCAATGCTGAGAAATACAGGCAGATACTTATCCATCATGTCATACCATCAGGGACAACCACCCCAAAAAAAACAAATCTGTCTAATAGAGACAGATTTTCAGCAGACATATCTCAAAGTACATGTCTCTTTGATTAATGCAGAGAATGAAGTTTGATTTTCCCTTTAAGGCAACAGAGAAGCTTAGGAAAGCAGTAAGACGTTGTATGAAAAATGACGGTTGGTTTTCTCTCCCGGAGGAGCGCAGAGTCGTTGGCTTCTTGCCTGGGCTGGTTCAATCTTCAGTGTTCGCGGCTAACGCAGTTGTCATGGTGTTTGTAGTAATTGACTGGGGCTGGATGGGGCGTGGTGGAAGCAAACAATTCTCTACTAAATCACAGCCTTGTACATCAGGGCTGTGTTATCGGCGTGAGACGCCAAACCGCCGCTTAAAGGGCTCTATGGAGAATCCCATCCAACCTGAGATTGAGACACTGAGAAACACATTGATATCAAACACTGCACTGCAGTCAACTGATCACCTATTATAATCTGGATTCGTTTAGGGCTGATTAATTACTTGACGTCTGGAAGATTTACCCCACTTCATGACCAGGCCATTTTTTTGCTATATGGCACTGCGTTACTTTAACTGACAATTGCGCCGTCATGAAATGCTGTACAGTACATACATTTTTCCCCCACAAATCTTTCTTCGGTGGTATTTGATCACCTCTGCATTTTTTTTTTTTTTTTGCGCTAAAAACAAAAAAAAAGACCGACAATTTAAAAAACACAATAATTTTTTACTTTCTGCTATAAAACAGCCAATAAAAAAAATAAAATAAATCGAATTTCTTCATACATTTAGGCCAATATGTATTCTGCTACATATTTTTGGTGAAAAAAAAATACCAATAAGCGTATATTGATTGGTTTGGGCAAAAGTTAAAGCGTCTACAAACTATGGTATATACAGTATATACTGGAATTTTTATCTATTTATTAACTTTTTGTTAGTAATGGCGCCGATCAACGACTTATAGCGGCACTGCAATATTGCGACTGACTACTGGACACTAACTGACACTTTTGACACTTTGTGGGAGCCAGTGACACTAAACCCTGGTTCACATTGGCTCGATTTGACATGTGATTTGTCTTTTTGGTATCTTTTTTGCATTTTTTTTTCTTTGGGACGTCCGTCCTGTGTCGCCGCGGCAAGGTACGTCACTTCCGCAATTGCATCCAGCACTCCTACTTCCCCCCCCCCGCTGCCTTCTGAGACCTGTGTGTGTCTCAGAAAGCGTAGCGTGACTCGCGCATGCGCAGTAGGAAACCGGCAGTGAAGCCTGAATGCATAGGATGCATTAAGGTGAAAAAACACGAGGGTTTACAACCCCTTTAAAAGTCAGCAGCTACAGTATTTGTTTTTGCTGAAACTCCGCTTTAACTGTGTGCCTAGCCAGTGTTTTTGTGTTTACTATGTGCTGTTTTCACTAATGCCACGTACAAACGATCGATTTTCTCGACGGTGAAAACACCGTCGAGAAAATCGACGGGAAAAACAAGGGAACAGCTTGATTCCCTACAGACGGCCGTTTTTCCCGACATTTTTTTTCTTGGTCGAGAAAAACGACCGTGTGTGGGCTCCCTGGCAGTGTTTCCCTATGGGAAAACTGCCGCGGAAAAAAATTACGGGAATCACGACGAGAAAAATTAGAGCATGTTCTAATTTTTCTCGTCGTGATTAATGCCGTTTTTCCCGTCGGGAAAAATTACAATAAGCCCACACACGGTCGTTTTTCTTGTTAAAAAAAAATGGCATTTTTCCCGAAGGGAAAAATGATCGTGTGTACGCGGCATAATGCCGCGTACACACGACCGCTTTTCTCGACGAGAAAAACTGCATTTTTTTTTTTCCGCCGAGAAAAACGATCGTCTGTGGGCTTTATGTCGTTTTTCTCGTCTAGAAAAACAGCATAAAAAACGACGAGAAAATTTAGAACATGTTCTAAATTTTCTCATCGTTTTTTCCAGCATTTTTTTCCGCGGCAGTTTTCCCATAGGGAAACACTGCCGCGGAGCCCACAGACGGTCGTTTTTCTCGTCAAGAGAAAAAATGTCGGGAAAAACGACCGTGTAGGGAACCAAGCGGTTCCCTCGTTTTTCCTGTCATTATTCACGGCGGTTTTTTAACCGCCGTGAATAATGATCGTGTGTATGCGGCATAAGAGATGTGGTGTTTTTTATGGCCTTTTATGTTTACATATGCAGAGCTCTGTTCTGTCTTTCTCCTCACCGGGTGACTCTGGATTTTGCATACCTTTAAAGCAGTGGCGGCTAGTGCTCAATTTTCTTGGGGGGAGGGGACGGCTCGCGGCCCCCCCCCCAGCCAGCCAGCCACCCCGGCCAACCGACCACCCCACCCCCGGCACTTGTTCGCTCGGCTGCTGCTTCCCCCCCCCTGTTGTTCGATCACCACATTGCTAGCCTGTCGCCCGCCAGCCCCGCACGGCGGCTTCCCTCCCTGCATCTCCTCTCGAGTCCCGGTGGTCCCTTCTCCTCCTGGCCAATCAGGACTTAGGACTCGTGGCCAATCGGGTCTTAGAACTCCCGTCCAATCGGGTCTCAGGACCCGCTTCCTGATTGGCCAGGAGGAGAAACAGGATGAGATTAGCAAATATTAATTTGAGAATGTCACACAACTGGGTGGGCTCGGGGCATAGTGCTGTGTGCCCCGAGCCCACCATTTTTGAAGCCAGTTAGAGCCTCGGGTTTTAATCATGTGCTTCTAAAAAAAAACCAAAAAAAAACATTGGAATCCAATGCGTCCGGCGCCCTGCATGTAGGTTAGGGGCCGGGCGCATGGATTAGGGGGGCGACGCCCCTGCACAAGCGGCTGCCACTGTTTTAAAGAGTGCTGCAGCTGAAAAAAAAATAGAGAAATGCTGGGCGTCCTCCAGTCAGGATATGAGGCGGGCTCTATCTGATTTGATTTTGCACCCGTATCATCTTCCAACCTCTGAACGGGTTAAACCTCCCCGGGCGAGCTCTGTGAATTTAAATCAAGTCATGTTTCCAGTATGTCCTTGGCCCCGTGACCCCGTTACAGAGCCCGCATGCATTGTTGTACATCAGAGCGCGGTCTCGGCGGCGCGGTGGCGGCTGACTCCTGCTTACCGCTCCCAGAGAATGAGAACAGGGCCTGTAAAATTTATGATGGTGTAGAAAATGAAATCATCTGCCTTTTCTGAGGCCGCGTCTACTAAAAAAAAAAAAAAAAAAAAATACTTAACGCCGCCGCCGTATTGTTCCGTGCTGCATTCCCGCAGATCCGAAGGCTCGAAATGTTGACGTGGGGGAGGGAGGGGGAGCTATTTCTGTGCGCATTATTTAATCATGTAAAACGTGAATATTTATGGCGTGTTCCATCAGGCAGAAGGCACAAATCAATTATTGCAGAAATTAACTTTTGCCACTGTCTCCGGATCAGACAAGATAGATAGAAGGAATCGTTTACCGTGTGACCGGCCCGGTCAGAGTCTCCGAGGATCAATGTCACCGCAGTAGAGGAAATGGCATTCTGTTCTCCTAAATGGATTTATTTTTATTTATTTTTTAATATAACTTTCTTTAAAGGGGCAGTAAAAGAAAATATATAACAACACCCCCTATATTGGTTCATAAAAAGTCATCAAATATATACTGGAATTTTTTTTTTTTTTTTTTTTTATACTAGTAATGACGGTGATCAGCGACTTTGCGGTGGACAATCTGACACTAATTGACACTTTGTGGGAACCAGTGACATTAACCACTTCCGCTCTGGAATGTTTTACCCCCCCCCCCCCTTTATGACAGGCCATTTTTTGCAAAACGCCACTGCGCTACTTTAACTGACCATTGCGTGGTCGTGCGCCCAAAAAAATGGATGTCCTTTTTTTCCCACAAATAGAACTTTCATTTGGTGGTATTTGATGACCTCTGCGGCTTTTATTTTTTGCGCTATAAACTAAGACCGACAATATTGAAAAAAATATATATAGGAAGGCTAGTATGCTAGCCTGAAATTATGGGAGGAGTTTGAGGGGTACTTATACAGACCATCCACGAGGGTCAGTGTCGGCTCTAGTGCGCGGTACCCACCCACCCATATCCCCCTTTTCTAGGGCACTCCTCTACAACCAATTCTCAACAGAATTATCTATTACTTCTATCCAGGTATGGCCCCTTCTTTGGCATACCGTACAACAGGCCAGGCCACACTTCAGGTCTTATTTGTGTTGTTAGTCTTGTGACGTGTTTATGTGATCCATATCTCTTCAGACAGAGGGCTCCGACCATAAATATATATATATATTTAACTTTCTGCTATAAAACACATCCAATAAAAAAAAAATAATTAAAAAATCTAATTTCTTCATCAATTTAGGCCATAATTTATTATTCTACATGTTGTTTGGTAAAAAAAAATCCCAATAAGCGTATATTGATTGGTTTGCACATAAGTTATATTGCTGCAAACTATGGGATAGATTTATGTATTTTTTTTTTGACTAGAAATGGCGGCGATCAGCAATTTTTTTGCGGGACTGTGACATTGCAGCGGACAAATCTGACTCTAAGTGACAATTTTTGGGGACCAGTGACACCAATACAGTGATCAGTGCTTAAAAAAAATTCACTGTCACTGTACTAATGACACTGACAGGGAATATATTGGGTACTCAAAAGAGTGAAGAAATAGGACTTTATAGGCAACACACAGAACATGAAATACAAAATACTTTTATTTAAAGAAATGTTGAACAAGAATTAAAAAGACCATACAGTGTATATATAGTGACAGTGGAAAGTCCCTTGAACGTCGACGCGTTTCGCCGTGAGGCTTCGTCAGGACGGTCAAAATTGGGGGACGATTACATATATATTTGGGACAAATCTCACTATCTGAAATGAGATACATACAGATTAGTATATAATATATACATTTAAAATAAGAGCAAAAGCATACAACATACACATGATATAAAAATAAATAAAAATATCTCTTAGGTGCTGTACAGCCCCACATCCCCTCCTCCCTTCGCATCAAAGAGCCGAAAACCAATCAAAAATCAACATTGTCAGAAGCATCCAGATCGCACAAGTCAATCAATCAGTTATAGGCCCCAAAAATGTAACAGTACATAGATACCTTGAAAGACACTCCAGATAGTCAGAGCATTGTCCAACAGGCTACCAATTCATATACGTAGTCTGGGAGTATTACATATGATCTAATAAAGATATATAAATAAGAACTGTATAGGTATGTGTATATATGTCAATAAGGATACAGTGTTGTATGTACTGAGATCATACCTGCTGGTCAAAGAACAGCGAATCTCACAAGGAACCAATCCGCAGAGAAAGTAGGCACACCTAGTACTTACAGCTCTGGAAAGCTTAGATAGATCTAAAAGATCAATGAATGTTTATAAGATATACGTTGGGACATAAATTAGCTATCTAGAGGGTCAAAAATATATTAAAAAATTACCAAATAGATCCAGCCGAGGTTGCCAAGACGGGGGTAATGGACGTTATGGTATTGACCAAATCCAGCGCAAAAGCATTCACAATAAAGGTGCAGACAAAACAGCCAATGCAGTATGGATTATGCCACTCTACACAGTCTGAAACAGAAAAGTTTCAAACAGAGAGTTTAAATACAAAAGGTTCCTTGGAACAGGGCATTTCAAGTCCATAAGAGGGCATCATGATGGAGGCAGATTGCTTACCTGGCTGCAAAGTGTCACAGTGCGAACCCCCGGGAGTCAGTCTTGTGCTGAACACAAAATCTGACTCCCACCACTGTCCTATTTGTAGTGTCAATTCGCCCCAAAACAGCAGCGCTTTGCGCGCGGCGCGATGACGTCATTGAATAGAAGGGTTGTTTATAAATATGAAAAGAAATTTAAAGAAAATTACATGTATTACTCTGTTGAATGATAACAGAGACGTATGAAGTATTACGAATATATATGTAATGCACAAACAGAACTGAGTCCTTATGAACGTCTGTCTATATTGACTTACATTAACTTATAGGTAATGCACTACTATATGTATATGTTGAACCATGTGAAATCTCTTTGTGCTCTCCGGTGCCTGTCCCGTTCTCCCTTTGCATTGTTTGGTCCTTGACGATAATCACCACATCCAGGGCTTTAATATTTTGTCTCTGTGCATAGCTATGTGAACACTAGCTCCAATCACTCTCATGATGTGTTGCAATACCTCCTTTTTCTTGTCCTCGGTTTGCGGCGTTCTTTTATGTCTTTTCCCTATTCTGTTCCCTTTGTTAAGATGGCGGATGCGCTACTTCCGGTTTGGTCGTATTGCGTTGTCACGATGACGTCACTGCGCACGGCGCTGATGAATGACGTCATCGCGCCGCGCGCAAAGCGCCGCTGTTTTGGCGCGAATTGACACTACAAATAGGACAGTGGTGGGAGTCAGATTTTGTGTTCAGCACAAGACTGACTCCCGGGGGTTCGCACTGTGACACTTTGCAGCCAGGTAAGCAATCTGCCTCCATCATGATGCCCTCTTATGGACTTGAAATGCCCTGTTCCAAGGAACCTTTTGTATTTAAAATCTCTGTTTGAAACTTTTCTGTTTCAGACTGTGTAGAGTGGGATAATCCATACTGCATTGGCTGTTTTGTCTGCACCTTTATTGTGAATGCTTTTGCGCTGGATTTGGTCAATACCATAACGTCCATTACCCCCGTCTTGGCAACCTCGGCTGGATCTATTTGGTAATTTTTTTATATATTTTTGACCCTCTAGATAGATAATTTATGTCCCAACGTATATCTTATAAACATTCATTGATCTTTTAGATCTATCTAAGCTTTCCAGAGCTGTAAGTACTAGGTGTGCCTACTTTCTCTGCGGATTGGTTCCTTGTGAGATTCGCTGTTCTTTGACCAGCAGGTATGATCTCAGTACATACAACACTGTATCCTTATTGACATATATACACATACCTATACAGTTCTTATTTATATATCTTTATTAGATCATATGTAATACTCCCAGACTACGTATATGAATTGGTAGCCTGTTGGACAACGCTCTGACTATCTGGAGTGTCTTCCAAGGTATCTATGTACTGTTACATTTTTGGGGCCTATAACTGATTGATTGACTTGTGCGATCTGGATGCTTCTGACGATGTTGATTTTTGATTGGTTTTCGGCTCTTTGATGCGAAGGGAGGAGGGGATGTGGGGCTGTACAGCACCTAAGAGATATTTTTATTTATTTTTATATCATGTGTATGTTGTATGCTTTTGCTCTTATTTTAAATTTATATATTATATACTAATCTGTATGTATCTCATTTCAGATAGTGAGATTTGTCCCAAATATATATGTAATCGTCCCCCAATTATGACCGTCCTGACGAAGCCTCACGGCGAAACGCGTCGACGTTCAAGGGACTTTCCACTGTCACTATATATACACTGTATGGTCTTTTTAATTCTTGTTCAACATTTCTTTAAATAAAAGTATTTTGTATTTCATGTTCTGTGTGTTGCCTATAAAGTCCTATTTCTTCACTCTTTTGAGTACCCAATATATTCCCTAGTTTTGGATGTGGCAATGTGAGTGCTCCTTTCCCCTTTTCCCCCTTTTTTGGATACTATTTTGGGTGGCAAACACCAATTCCCTTTACCCATGCACTCCGGGTGATAAGTCCTTTATACACAGGACTTCACCGATGATATCAACCAGTTACCCTTGTGGTTGATACAGTTTTTCTATTAATGTAATGATCCCTTCCCTTTTTGGATAAAAATCTTTAGGAATCCCTCTGGGATTTTTTCAATCTTGTGATCCAGATACTTATGGCGGACTTTACAGGCAACAATTGGGAAGGATTTATGATGGGAATCAAACATCAATGTTCCTCTCTTAAATCCAACAATGTTGATTTTGAAATTGTATATCAGAAACTGACTCAGACCTTTGAGAGAAAATCAAGCCTTTTTTGGCATATTCGATATTTTGAGCAATATTTGGCACACGATCTCAACCCAAAGGGACTGAGAGTACAGGTTTTTCCCAATATCTGTGCTCTTGATCCAGACTTTAAGATCCGATGGGAGGCAAACCTTCAATTATGCTCAAGGAAAATGATGGAGCTCATGATCGAATATTATATGCAGGAATCTAAGGTGGTGGATGTGGAAATTAAAAGGATCTATGATGAAAATATGACAATATTAGGTAATCCAGACTTCGGACCGTTTGATGTGCGCCTAAAGGAACACATACAAGGTTTTACGAAGGATCTACTCCTCAAAAAGGAGGACAAGTTTGCGCGCGACAGACTGGCCTCTGCGGGGAATTATGCCTACAATTGGCCACTTGCGAATAGTCAACGTGGTATACGGAGAGGACCTGGGCCATCTAGGAATAGGAGGCAAACAAACGACAGAGACAAATACGACTCTGATTCCTCTGCGAACTCCCTTACTTCACAGAACTCGCAAACAGGTGGGCGAGGACGACAGGGGAGACGGAACCCAAGGAAAAGACCCCCAAATGGTGGGGGGCATCAGACGGGTACTCCAAGTAAGAAGCACATAACGGGGGACGGTGAACGACCCTTAGCACACGGTCCCTCAGGTATGTGCGCAGACCCTTACAATAACAAAGGGGTCTCTATGTTCCCGAATCCTCCACTCGATGTCTCCTCGGAGATTCCCTCTACCCCCACTGCGATCCTACGGGTTGAACCCGATATTCGCCAACATATCATTGGAGCAGCACAGGCAATGGCCAAGACATATAATTTGGCCATCCCCGGTGCCACTGCCAAAGACAGTAAAAGATGACGTATTGATCATTTTTTTCCCCGTAAGGGCATTCATGACGTTTCTGACGAAGCAGACTCTCTGGACCACACTGTATTTCCTCACCTCTCGCCTGTGACCCCATTGATGTATTGTCTGCTGGGGCGAGTGGTGAGGGGGGAACTCAAAAAGAGATACATCGCCTAGAGGTCATTAACCTGTCCTCCTACCCCCTGAGTAAGGTAGAAATAGACCTCCTCAGTCTGGGTTTAAGTTTTTGTCCCAACAGTTCATCTAACAAGTTTGAACTGATTAAGGACGTATACCTATTTGCCCGAAAATTAACCTTTAAGTTCATGTATGATAAAGAACGCTGCACTAGACAGACGGAACTAGCCAACCAAGAGATCTGGAAAGACTTCTCGGTGGCTGAATTTCGAGCCCTTAAAAATCTGGTCCTGTTATTGGATGAAAGTGAAGGGAGTGAGATCTCTGAACTCAATTCAGAAACAGACATAGTCAGGGGCCAACGGATCCAGAATACCCAGTATGCAAATGTTATTGAATCACTGGGTAAGGCAGTAAAAAAGAAATCTACTCAATTTCCTTCACTCCACACCAACTCTAATATCTGGGCTTTTTTGACCCAGGCCATCAGGGATATTGAATCCCTGGTCCTTAATAGATCTGCAGGACAGAACCTTTCGATACCTGAACGTCAGGCTCTGGCTAGCCTCAGTCGGAACCCTAATTTGGTGATCAAGCCCTCTGACAAGGGTGATAATGTGGTAGTCATGGAAGAGTTAAACTACAGGAATATGTGCTGGGACATATTAAAAAATCGGGATTGGTATAGACCAATATCCCATGATGTTGTAGATAAATACAACCAGCAATACAATGACACCATTCAATCTGCCTTCTCCGAGGGCTTGATCACCAAAGAGATCTTTGAAGGTATCCAGGTTCCATACCCTAAAACTCCTTGTTTTTATTCCCTTCCTAAGACACACAAAAGTATATCTAGACCCCCTGGTCGTCCAATAGTATCTGGTATAGGTGCAAAAACGGAACGAGACAGTAAATTTGTCGATGAATACCTGCGACCTCATGTAACTACTCTTCCCTCCTTCATCCAGGACACCCCTGACCTTCTTAGAACTCTTGATGGCCTTAATGTACCCCCGGGATGCTTTTTAGTATCCATAGATGTGGAAGCTCTCTACTCATCTATTCCACACAAATTAGGACTCCAAGTCATTTCTCAATTTCTAAATGAGCGTGGCCCTAAGTCCATAGGCCTCAATTGCTTTGTACTTAAACTTCTGGAGCATATTTTAACCAAAAATGTTTTTTCGTTCGATGGGTCCCACCTCCTCCAGGTACAGGGGGTCGCTATGGGCACTTGTTGTGCGCCATCTTATGCAAACCTGTACCTGGGGGGGTGGGAACGTGAACTCTTTTCCAATGATGAACTTGGACATCTCCTATGTTTTGTTTTGGGTTGGTTTCGTTTTATTGATGACGTGCTGATGTTATGGGCGGGATCACTTACCACTCTGAATGAGTTCATGCATATGCTGAGTATCAACAGATACAATCTTAAATTCACTATGGCTTGCAGCCAAGAAAGAATTGCATATTTGGACATTCTGATCTATGTCACAGAAGGTGGTGCAATTAAAACCACCCTGTATCGCAAGCCTACGGCTGGAAATACCATCCTACACGCTATGAGCTCGCACCCCCGCTCCTTGATACAAAGCATACCGTTTGGACAGTATCTACGTCTAAGACGGAACTGCACTGACGATACTAAATTCAAGGAGGAAGCCGACCGCTTATATGTACGTTTGAAAACGAGAGGATATAGCAGAAATTGCCTCAAGAGCGCCTATAAAAAAGCCCTTTTGAGACCTAGAACTGCTATATTGGCTAAAAATCCCAAAAAGAACACCCCGGATATAGTGAGATTTATAACCACATATTCTGATCAGCATGCCCAAGTCAGGACTATCATGAATAAACACTGGCACATTCTGGCTGCTGACAATGTTCTCAAGAAGTACATTGGAATGAGTCCAGAAATTACATTTCGACGAGCCAATTCGATTCGTGATCGTCTGGTACAAAGCAATTATAGACGATCGGAGAGTACATCTCAGGAGGTGAAGGGACTCTTTAGATGTGGCCACTGTGACTATTGTGACCTTTTGATTGAGGGTCCCATGATTACTTTACCGAATGGCCAGACTCATGTTCTAAAACACCATGTTACCTGCCAGACCAGGGGGATTATTTATATTATCTTTTGTTGTTGTGGCTCCTTCTACATTGGCAAAACAATTCGAGCATTTTGGAGAAGGATTAAGGATCATGTATATTATGCAACTAGTGGTCTCCTGAACACCACTATTGGTCATCATGTGGCGTTCAGGCACCGCTACGAACCCCAGGTTTTCAAGGTTGCCGCCCTGGATCGGGTCTATGAGGACCCACAGGGAGGTAACTTTGATCAGAGAGTTCTCCAAAAAGAAACGGAATGGATATACAAATTAAAAGCTACCCAATATCCGGGTCTAAACGACATGGTTAGCTTTAAACCATTCCTGTAATCTATTATGCGTGGTTAAGCTCCTTCTCTTACTGTGCAGGGTCCCCTACTTCTTTGTAGGATGCCTTCATGTGTCTATTTTCACTAGATAAAAATTTTCCCTATTCAAGAAGCTTCCTTTTATCCGAATTCTATCAACAACTTTGAATAGAAGGGTTGTTTATAAATATGAAAAGAAATTTAAAGAAAATTACATGTATTACTCTGTTGAATGATAACAGAGACGTATGAAGTATTACGAATATATATGTAATGCACAAACAGAACTGAGTCCTTATGAACGTCTGTCTATATTGACTTACATTAACTTATAGGTAATGCACTACTATATGTATATGTTGAACCATGTGAAATCTCTTTGTGCTCTCCGGTGCCTGTCCCGTTCTCCCTTTGAATTGTTTGGTCCTTGACGATAATCACCACATCCAGGGCTTTAATATTTTGTCTCTGTGCATAGCTATGTGAACACTAGCTCCAATCACTCTCATGATGTGTTGCAATACCTCCTTTTTCTTGTCCTCGGTTTGCGGCGTTCTTTTATGTCTTTTCCCTATTCTGTTCCCTTTGTTAAGATGGCGGATGCGCTACTTCCGGTTTGGTCGTA
This sequence comes from Rana muscosa, assembly GCA_029206835.1. Taxonomy (NCBI): domain Eukaryota; kingdom Metazoa; phylum Chordata; class Amphibia; order Anura; family Ranidae; genus Rana; species Rana muscosa. Next base: position 325,639,082 of record CM055119.1, on the reverse strand, counting down.
TTGCGTTGTCGCGATGACGTCACTGCGCACGGCGCTGATGAATGACGTCATCGCGCCGCGCGCAAAGCGCCGCTGTTTTGGCGCGAATTGACACTACAAATAGGACAGTGGTGGGAGTCAGATTTTGTGTTCAGCACAAGACTGACTCCCGGGGGTTCGCACTGTGACACTTTGCAGCCAGGTAAGCAATCTGCCTCCATCATGATGCCCTCTTATGGACTTGAAATGCCCTGTTCCAAGGAACCTTTTGTATTTAAACTCTCTGTTTGAAACTTTTCTGTTTCAGACTGTGTAGAGTGGGATAATCCATACTGCATTGGCTGTTTTGTCTGCACCTTTATTGTGAATGCTTTTGCGCTGGATTTGGTCAATACCATAACGTCCATTACCCCCGTCTTGGCAACCTCGGCTGGATCTATTTGGTAATTTTTTAATATATTTTTGACCCTCTAGATAGATAATTTATGTCCCAACGTATATCTTATAAACATTCATTGATCTTTTAGATCTATCTAAGCTTTCCAGAGCTGTAAGTACTAGGTGTGCCTACTTTCTCTGCGGATTGGTTCCTTGTGAGATTCGCTGTTCTTTGACCAGCAGGTATGATCTCAGTACATACAACACTGTATCCTTATTGACATATATACACATACCTATACAGTTCTTATTTATATATCTTTATTAGATCATATGTAATACTCCCAGACTACGTATATGAATTGGTAGCCTGTTGGACAATGCTCTGACTATCTGGAGTGTCTTCCAAGGTATCTATGTACTGTTACATTTTTGGGGCCTATAACTGATTGATTGACTTGTGCGATCTGGATGCTTCTGACGATGTTGATTTTTGATTGGTTTTCGGCTCTTTGATGCGAAGGGAGGAGGGGATGTGGGGCTGTACAGCACCTAAGAGATATTTGTATTTATTTTTATATCATGTGTATGTTGTATGCTTTTGCTCTTATTTTAAATGTATATATTATATACTAATCTGTATGTATCTCATTTCAGATAGTGAGATTTGTCCCAAATATATATGTAATCGTCCCCCAATTTTGACCGTCCTGACGAAGCCTCACGGCGAAACGCGTCGACGTTCAAGGGACTTTCCACTGTCACTATATATACACTGTATGGTCTTTTTAATTCTTGTTCAACATTTCTTTAAATAAAAGTATTTTGTATTTCATGTTCTGTGTGTTGCCTATAAAGTCCTATTTCTTCACTCTTTTGAGTACCCAATATATTCCCTAGTTTTGGATGTGGCAATGTGAGTGCTCCTTTCCCTTTTTCCCCCTTTTTTGGACACTGACAGGGAAGGGGTTAACATCAGGGTCGATCAAAGGGTTAAATGTGTCCCCTGGGAGTGCTTTCTTACTGTGTGGGGGTTGGTTGCAGTGTAGCAAGACAGAGATATGCGCTCCTGCTTAGCAGAAACACAAGATCTCTGTCTTCCTTACTAGCAGAATGACGATCTGCCTTGTTTACATAGGTAGACCGCCTTTCTGCCTCTCTTCAAACGATCGCCGGGTTCCCAGCGGACATCGGGTCCCCTGGACCCTCTGATTGGCTTTCGCTGTGTACAGCGGAAGTGGGTCTCCGGCGGCGCACGCACGCGCCCCAGACCCGGAAGAAGAAACCACATACAGGTACGTGATTTTGCGCTTAAGGGCCGCCCTGCCGTAGTATATGTATGTGGGGCGGTCCTTAAAGCGGAGTTCCACCCAAAAATGGAACTTCCGTTTACGGAACCCTCCGGTGTCACATTTGGCACCTTTCAGAGGGGAGGGGGGTGCAGATACCTGTCTAACAGGTATTTACACCCACTTCCGGGCATAGACTCCCGTGGGAGTCTACGCCACTCCCCCCCCCCCCCCTGCGGGGACCAGTGACGGCGCGCCGCGCTACTCACGCATGTGCAGTAGGGAACCGGGCAGTGAAACCGCAAGGCTTCACTTCCTGATTCCCTCATCGAACGTGGCGGCTGCAGCATCCGAGGACCAAGCGATTGCTCAGCCTCGTCGACCGACATCGCGGGCGCGCTGAACAGGTAAGTGTCCATTTTTTAAGTCAGCAGCTGCAGTATTTGTAGCTGCTGGATTAAAAAAAAAAATTTGGGGTGGAACCTCCTCTTTAAGCAGCTAATACACTGATCAGTGCTACAAATACACACTGTCACTGTACTAATGACACTGGCTGGGGAGGGGGTTAAACATCAGGGGCGAACAAAGGGTTAACTGTGTGCCTAATAGTGCTTGGTGTGTGTGCTATGTGCTGCTTTTACTATGGGATGTGCTGGATATTATTCTCTGCTTTACAGGGAAACAAAATCCAGCACATCCCCGCTGATAGAACGGAGCTCTGTATTGTTTACATTGACAGAGCTCTCTTCTGTCATTCTCCTTGGCGATCAGCGGGTGCCGGCGGTCATCCATTGACATCGGCTTGTGCTAATCACAGCACAAGTGGCGCGCGAACCTGCCCCCTACCCAATTTGCACGACAATCACAGCAAAACCGCACCACATTATAGGTGCCATTGAAAATAACGGCTCCTGAATCTGCTTTTTGCAATTGTATTGCGTTTTGAGATCCCAAAACGCCAGGCGTGAATGGAGCCTAAGCAGGAGAGCACACCATGGTCAGTTCTCTAGCTGTGCTGGGAACTCAGCTTGTTCTCCTCCAATGATCAGACTTGTCCTGACACACTCGCCCCCCCCCCCCCCCCCCACCCGCGCACAGACATTCAATGGGAAACTCAGTGTAATGCTGCTTCTCCTCCCCCCAGCTCTTATGCAGCTGAGAACAGAGGGAATGTGATCACTTATAAATAAAAAGGAAAAAAAAGTATTTATAATTTGTTTTATATACTGTATACACAAATGTTTTGCCTTTCATTTCTATTTTAAACCGAATGGGTTGGTTTACAAGGTGCACAAGGGTTTACATATACTTTATTGCAATAGAGAGGATGTTTTTAGACAGAACAAAAAAATTGGTTTTGTTTCGTTTCGATTCATTATTTATATAAATTAGTTTAGTTAAATTTGTTTCATTCGTTTAATTTGTTTTCGGAATTTGTTTCGTTTTTTCCGTTTTCAAATCGAATTTGAATAGTTTTCGAATTCAAATAGTTTTCCAATTTCCAAAAAGAATAAAATAGACTAGAAAATAAAGGAATAGAATAGAATTTTTTTTTCTATTCTATTCCTTTATTTTCTATTCAATTTAATTCTCTTTGGAAATTGGAAAACTATTCAAATTCAAAAACTATTCGAAAACCTTTCGAATTCGAAAACTATTCGAATTTGAACTTTGTCTGAATTTTTTTTGTCATTTGGGATTCGTTTCAATCCGGTATTATTCTAATTTGGAAATTCGGATACATCCAAATTTTCGAATAACAAAAATATGTCTGAATTTTATTTCCGAACGAAACAAACCACACATGTCTAGATGTTTTACCTGTCTTTTAAAGTGAAATGCCTCGTACAGACGATCGGAAATTCCGACAAGAAAACCGTGGATTTTTTTCCGACGGAATATTGGCTCAAGCTTGTGTTGCATACACACGGTCACACAAATCCTGTTGGAAATTCTGACCGCCAAGAACGCGGTGACGTACAAGACGTACGATGAGCCGAGATCAATGAAGTTCAATAGGCAGTTCAGCTCTTCTGCTTGATTCTGAGCATGTGTGTTTTGTTGCGCGTCGGAATTGCATACAGACGATCGGAATTTCCGACAAGAACTTTTCTTGACAGAAAATTTGAGAACCAGCTCTTAAATTTTTGTGGGCGGAAATTCCAACAGAAAAAGTCAGATGGAGCCTATACACGGTCGGAATTGCCGACCAAAAGCTCTCATCAAACTTTTCTTGTCGGAATTTCCGATCGTGTGTACGCGGCATAAGAAGACAATAACTGTCCTAAGCCTTGTCTCTACAAATACTAACACTGATTGACAGAATATGGGAAAAACAGAGAGGGTCTAGCTAGGGCTGAACTAACTTGTACCAAACAGGAGAGGAGGACAGAGGGACATACCAAAATCACATTATTAAACAAACTACAGTAGGCAATAGATATCAGCATAGTATAAAGGAAGGATAACCTCATGCAATTCAATGCAAAGATATAAAAATAGGGCAGAACAAATGCATAAAACAGCCAATGTGTTGTGGGGGTCAATACACCCCCTTTATTGGGGCTTAGAACCAGGGCCAGGACAAGAGGTGGGCAGGAGGGGCGGCTGCCCTGGGCACTGTGGTATCATGTTAGGTGGGCGGGGGGGCGCATGGAGATTGGGGGGAGGGGATTTGTGTTGGAAGAGGGAATTTGCAGAGCAGCAAGGGGTAAGTATTGTTCTAGGAGTAGAAATTTGGGGGAGGGGGTACTAAGTTTGGATATTTCGATTTGTATTAGGAGGGGGGATGAGGGAAAGAAGATTTGCTCTGGGAGGGGAGATTTGGGGGGAATTTGTGCTGGGAGGGGGAAATTTGAAGTGTGGGGGGAGGAGAAGATGTGCACTAGGAGGGGAAATTGTAGGGGTAGAGGATTTGTGCTAGGAGGGGTGATTTTTTTTTGTGTTGGGGGGCATTTAAGCTGGGGGGATTTGGGGGGTGAGGATGGAAAGATTTGTGTTCAGAGGGGGGATTTCAGTAGGGGGGAATATTTGTACTGGGAGGCAGGGATTTATGCTTAGGGGGTGTTTTTGTGGGGGAATTTTTGCTGACACATAATGCTCATACATCTTGGGGGGGGGGGGTAGTTTGGCATGTTTGACCTGGGCTCTAGGGGACCTTGTCCTGGTAATGCTTAGAACAGTGTATTAGAGTTAAAAAAGGGATCTTCAGACCCTTTTAATTTGGCCCACCCCTTTTGGTGCCGCCATTTTTATATTTCTGGTTTGTGCGCAGATGTGTGGCAGAGCCCTTTTGGCACATCTATGCTCATCCAGAGAATTTTCTGCACATTCACTTTTAGAACTTTCATAACAGCCCGTCTTTGAACATGTGCAGTGAAGCACATGCATGCACAGAGACGCGGTAAAACCCACGCATGCGCAGAGGCGCGGGAAACACACGCATGCGCAGAGGCACGGGAAACACGCGCATGCGCAGAGGCGCAGGAAACCCACGCATGCGCAGAGGCGAGGGAAGCCTACGCATGTGCAGAGGTGCGGGAGACCTAAGCATGCGCAGATGCACCACAGATCTAACCTGAAGCCCTGCCCTATGTTTTCATTGGCAGCACTACACTGCAAACTTCTAACCTCTAAAGCCGAACACGCCGTCAGCAGTTTGGCGCGCTCAGTGCGATGGATGCGGAGATCAACTTCTGTCTATAATGACCAGAGAATAAAAACGCTGAGCGGCATTAGACAAACTGCAATGCTTTCCACCCAAGAAAAAAAAAGAAATGTGTTCTAACTGCCGGGTACGTGTATATAAATTTTATTTTTGTTCTTACGTTCCCAGCATGTCATGGCAGAGCTGGTTCAAGGAGAACAATAAAACCATTCAGCTATTATGCCATCATGGGATCTTTCCCTGGTCTGCTCCTGCATGAGCTGCACTGCCAGTATATAGTAATGGAGGAGATGGGTGTAGCGTCTGGTTCCAGAGATCTGCCCAATTTCAGTGTCTTGCAAAAGCCCTTGGCTTTTTACCTATTTTGTTACATTACAGCCTTTAGTTCAATGTTTTTTTAATCTGAATTATATGTGATGGATCAGAACACAATAGTCTAAGTTGGTGAAGTAAAATTAGAAAAATATAGACATAAAATGATTTTTCATAAATAAAAAAATGATAATTGGCATGTGCGTATGTATTCACCCCCTTTGTTATGAAGCCCATAAAAAGCTCTGGTGCAACCAATTACCTTCAGAAGTCACATAATTAGTGAAATGATGTCCACCTGTGTGCAATCTAAGTGTCACATGACCTGTCATTACATATACACACCTTTTTGAAAGGCCCCAGAGGCTGCAACACCTAAGCAAGAGGCACCACTAATCAAACACTGCCATGAAGACCAAGGAACTCTCCAAACAAGTAAGGGACAATGTTGTTGAGAAGTACAAGTCAGGGTTCGGTTATAAAAAAATATCCAAATCTTTGATGATCCCTAGGAGCACCATCAAATCTATCATATCCAAATGGAAAGAACATGGCACAACAGCAAACCTGCCAAGAGACGGCCGCACACCAAAACTCACGGACCGGGCAAGGAGGGCATTAATCAGAGAAGCTGCACAGAGACCTAAGGTAACCCTGGAGGAGCTGCAGAGTTCCACAGCAGAGACTGGAGTTTCTGTACATAGGACAACAATAAGCCGTACGCTCCATAGAGTTGGGCTTTATGGCAGAGTGGCCAGAAGAAAGCCATTACTTTCAGCAATAAACAAAATGGCACATTTTGAGTTTGTGAAAAGGCATGTGGGAGACTCCCAAAATGTATGGAGGAAGGTGCTCTGGTCTGATGAGACTAGAATTGAACTTTTTGGCCTTTGGCCATCAAAAAAAACGCTATGTCTGGCGCAAACCCAACGCATCACATCACCCAGAGAACAAAGCATCCCCACAGCATGATGCTGCTACCACCATGTTTCACAGTGGGGATGCACTCTGAAACATGGCAGTGGCAGCATCATGCTGTGGGGATGCTTTTTAGCAGTCAGGACTGGGAAATCGGTCAGAGTTGAAGGAAAGATGGATGGTGCTAAATACAGGGATATTCTTGAGCAAAACCTGTACCACTCTGTGTGTGATTTGAGGCTAGGACGGAGGTTCACCTTCCAGCAGGACAATGACCCCAAACACACTGCTAAAGCAACACTTGAATGGTTTAAGGGGAAACCTGTAAATGTGTTGGAATGGCCTAGTCAAAGCCCAGACCTCAATCCCATAGAAAATCTGTGGTCAGACTTAAACATTGCTGTCCACAAGCGCAAACCACCCAACTTGAAGGAGCTGGAGCAGTTTTGCAAGGAGGAATGGGAAAAAATCCCAGTGGTAAGATGTGGCAAGCTCATAGAGACTTATCTAAAGCGACTTGGAGCTGTGATAGCTGCAAAAGGTGGCTCTACAAAGTTTTGACTTTAGGGGGGTGAATAGTTTTGCACATTGACTTTTTCTGTTATTTTGTCCTATTTGTTGTTTGCTTTACAATAAAAAAACAAAAACATCTTCAAAGTTGTGGGCATGTTCTGTAAATTAAATGATGCAAATCCTCAAACAATCCATGTTAATTCCAGGTTGTGAGGCAACAAAACACGAAAAATGCCAAGGGGGTGAATACTTTTGCAAGGCACTGTATATGCCCAATGCAAGAAGGATGGGTCTGTGGTGGTGGACCCCAGATGGAAGAAAATCTGGTGCCAGAATCTAACATTTTAGGACCAACATTCTATCCAATAGGGTTATCCCATAGAGTCCTTGGAGTAGTCTATATAGAATAGCCCTTCTTGACCTTTTTACCCCAGAGGAACCCCTAAAATAATGCTCAGGTCCCAAGGAACAACAAAAATAATTAATTGGGGATCAATGGGGTAAAGATCTCTTACACTGGTGATTAGTGGGACCTCGAAATATGCAGGAACCATCCAATAGGAAGTGATTCAGTTACAGCTCAATGAATCCTAACATCCTTTGGAACAACCTTGGTCATTTTTCATGATGGTGGTGTCAGGTGGAGAGAACTTCCTTCACTTGTCTGGAGACATGCTTGGCCAGTCCATCTCCTTTACCCTCAGCTTCTTTAGCAAGGCAGTGGTGGTCTTGGAGGTGTGTTTGGGGTCGTTATCATGTTGGAATACTACCCTGCGGCCCAGTCTCTGAAGGGAGGGGATCATGCTCTGCCTCAGTATGTCACAGTACATGTTGGCATTCATGGTTCCCTCAATGATCTGTAGCTCCCACCACCATGCTGGACTGTAGGCAAGACACACTTGTCTTTGTACTCCTCACCTGGTTGCCGCCGCACACGCCTGACACCATCTGAACTAAATAAGTTTATCTTGGTCTCATCAGACCACAGGACAGGGTTCCAGTAATCCATGTCCTTAGTCTGCTTGTCTTCAGCAAACTGTTTGCGGCTTTCTGGTGTATCATCTTTAGAAGAGGCTTCCTTCTGGGAAAACAGCCATGCAGACCAATTTGATGCAGTGTGCGGCGTATGGTCTGAGCACTGACAGGCTGACCCCCCACCCCTTCAGCCTCTGCAGCAATGCTGGCAACACTCATACGTCTATTTCCCAAAGACAACCTCTGGATATGACGCTGAGCAAGTGCACTCAACTTCTTTGGCGGACCATGGTGAGGCCTGTTCTGAGTGGAACCCGTCCTGTTAAACCGCTGTATGGTCTTGGCCACCGTGCTGCAGCTCAGTTTCAGGGTCTTGGCAATCTTCTTATAGCCTCGGCCATCTTTATGTAGAGCAACAATTCTTTTTTCAGATCCTCAGAGAGTTCTTTGCCATGAGGTGCCGTGTTGAATCAGTGACCAATATGAGAGAGTGAGAGCGATAACACCAAAATTATCGCACCTGCTCCCTATTTATACCTGAGACCTTGTAACACTAACGAGTCACACTGGGAAGGGAAAATGGCTAATCTGGCCCAATTTGGACATTTTCACTTAGGGGTGTACTCACTTTTGTTGCCAGCGGTTTAGACAATAATGGCTGTGTGTTGAGTTATTTTGAGGGGACAGCAAATGTACACTGTTATACAAGCTGTACACTCACTACTTTACATTGTAGCAAAGTGTCATTTCTTCAGTGTTGTCACATGAAAAGATAGAAGAAAATATTTACAAAACAAACTCTGAGGGGTGTACTTACTTTTGTGAGGTACTGTAGATAAACACATGCTTAAATTTCTCCACGAAACACTGTTTACAGCCAGAAAGGTCAGAGCCCGGAGCTGGATTCAAGTCGCTACTCCAATGCTTGCTCCTTGGCTCGCTGAAAATAAACAACACCTTGCCTTGTAAAAAGGTTATCTATATTAATAGGGGATGCCCGGGCAAATACAACAAAATATGGGATAGGTGGTTACAATCACCCTCGTCTTGTGTTTCATAAAATTGTAGTGTGTACTTTTTGTTATTAACACCAAGTGCTTGTTCTAGGGCCGCGGTCAAAGGTTATAAAGATGTTGGGTTTTTTCATCATAACCAAATTACCTGAAACATGATCCCCCAGACAAAGGCATAATACATAATGCAATTTTTACTCTGCTCAAAAGTTGTGTGTGACGTATAGCTGACACTTTTTACGGAAATGTTTGTCACCGGGGTTTTCTTTGTTTTTTTTTGTTTTTTTTTGGGTTGTATATTTATGTATACAATGTACTTTGCAGTAAATCTGTGTAATGTTGTACAACACTCATTAAACTTTTTTTTTTCCCATCATATCTACATTTTGTGTGCCATGCTCATCATTCTGACAGGTTGATGCCTTTTTAAGATATGTGTTGTCATATGAGATTATAATACATACTGTATGTTTTATCCTAGATAGCGAGACCCGTTCCCTTTCCAACGATCCCTGAATGTGTCCTGAGGAAGCCTAGCGGCGAAACGCGTTGACACACAGGGGCTCACTCTTTATCATATATGCTCCATATATGTTTTTAATTCTCCTAAATGTTTTTTATGTACCATGTATAAATGTTTAAAATACATTTTGTAATATTTTTTCACTGTTCATTGTGCCTCTAAAGTTCGACCTATGGGTCACTATACAGTGTCCCCTTTTTCTCTCTTATCTAACCCTCTACAGATGTGGCCATATTAGTGCTTTCTCTTAATTGACACTCAATAAAGCTTTCTTTTTGATCCAAAAAAAAAAATGGGATCCCCCACCCTGCACAGCCAGGCACACCAAATTTCACAGGCACTCCAGAGACAGAGAACAGTCCATGACTTTGTTTTTTTAATTTATTAAGGGTTAATAACTTGGATAGGGATGGGAGGTTATGGGATGTCCATGCCATGTACCTGATAGGAGACTGAGTTGATGAGGTCGGGCTCTCTTATATCTCCGGCCCTAGCTCCACTGAGGACGAGACAGAGGAAGCCGAGGGACAGGAGGGACAGGAGTGCCCGATGTTGATGACTCCGGGCCGGCAGCTTGTCAGGACTCTGGAGGCTGGAGCATAAAGCGGTGTGCAGAGCTGGAACAGAAGACAGCCAGGCAGGCACTTGAAGGTAACCAGAAGCCGGGGTCATAGGCAGGAGCAGAGTCTCAGGAATAGCCGGGGTCGTCAGCAGGCGGGCAACGGGGTACCAAAAATAAAAACCAAAAAACTGCGCTGTAAACAAACCTAACAGAATAGCTGCAACTCAAAGTGAAATACACACAAAATTGCAATAGAAAAAATATAAGCTGTGCTGTTAAAGTGACATGTGAACAAATAAATGTACATAAACCATAAGTGCATAAAAAGTAATAAATAAAAAATAGAAAATACAAAAAATTCAAATATATTAGGGAAGTCCCAATTGTGAAAATCTACAATTTAAGCGAAATCCTCCAATGACCCTTATGCCGCGTACACACGATCGGAATTTCCGTCGGAAAAACCTTGGATGATGGAAGCTTGGCTTGCATACACACGGTCACACAAAAGTTCTCCGTCAAGAACGCGGTGACGTACAACACTACGACGAGCCGAGAAAATTAAGTTCAATGCTTCCGAGCATGTGTCAAATTTTGCGCGTCGGAATTGCTACAGACGATGGGAATTTCCGATAGGAACTTTTTTCGTCGGAATAATAGAGAACCTGCTCTCAATCTTTTGCTGGCGGAAATTCTGACAGCAAAAGTCCGATGGAGCATACACACGGTCGGAATTTCCGACCAAAAGCTCACATCGGACTTTTGCTGGCGGAATTTCCGATCATGTGTACGCGGCATTAGGGATTCCAATAATCCCTTCAAAGAAGGGCAAATCAGCAGGAAAAAGTTCAATGAAAATCTTGTGACTTGTTGTATGTAGATAAAGTGAATCCACCACCACCCAAAGTCCGCGCTTACCAGCTGCACAAGTTTAGACACTTGTGGCTTATACCCAGCCAGGGCCTTTTCCTCCCAAGACTTCAGATGTTGATCTGGTCAGCAGGTGTAATGGACCATTCAGTCAGGAACAAAATAGGTGGTACTGCTTTTGGACCCATACGCGGTTCAACCGATGTTGAGGCGATATTGTCTCAAAGGAAAAGAGCAGAGAGGATCGCCATAGGTAAAACCAGATTTTATTTAAATATAAAAATAGATAAGACAGTATTGCTTATATAACGTTTACATAGGCAATAAAAAGTTTCATAAAAATGCGGCCGGCCGGCAGCAATACAAACACCCATGCAAGCGGGAGGTATAACACGGTGACGTCAACACTTTGCTCCTCCCGACGCGTTTCGTCACTAATCTGACGTCGTCCTGGGGCACGGGCAGCGTACTGGTGTACCGCTTTATATAGAGAACAAATATAACCAAGCCTCGTTCTGAATCGAATGTGGCTAATACTAAAAACACCATTTTGTGTGTGGGAAAGCTGACACCCAAACCCAAAAATCCTTAGGGGATGAAAGTGCTGTACTTAATGTGAACAAAATTTACACCACTAAACCAATGATTAAAAATCAGAGGAGATTAGCAAAGTAAATACGTAAATTGTAGAAATCATAGCAGTCGAAAAATCACCACTAATTTGGGATAGATAATACTGCTATCAGGCTGAAAAATTCAAATATCCCGTTTGAAAGCAGGTCGTCATGGGGGCAAATTCTTGTCATAACATGACATGTATATTGATATATGCCATCCGTGCTTGTACTGGTTTGTAACCAGCACAGATGCCGTACAACCTCCTATCAATGGAAGAGAAAACTCCCATAGAGACCCGGACCAACTCAGACAAAGTCGGCCGAACCTCCATAGTGCAAACCAAAACAAAAAACAAAAAATAACAATATGTGGGCCAATTCACACTCATTGTTGCCAAAACGGGTGTTGCATCTGAGGGCCACATCTAAAGGTGAATGTATAATGTAACAATTCACCTAAAGAATGTCGCACATATTGTTACAGTCAATGTGGACAGATCGTATACCAAGTCATAAGATTCAGGATCGGAGCCAGGTCAGAGGTAAACAGCAAGACAGGAGCAAGACAGGAGCAGGATACACAGCCAAGGTCAAGGAACACGCCAAGTCAGCAACAAGGAGAGCATAAAAGACGAATCAGGATACAGGACACAGCTGAAGATCAGTCAGCAAAGAATAGGAGACTGGGCTCCCTTTAAATAGCCCATCTGGCGCCAAGAGGAATTGTGCCCGAGTGCGTGCGCATGCGCATTCACGGTCGTGGATTGCCGCACGCGGCTGTTAGCCGTTCTGCGGGACAAACCATGCGCTTTCACACATCTATGTGCCAGATGTCTCACAGGGATTCCCTGATAGCCCAGTTCACTTAACCAAACTTCAGCAAAAAAAAAAAAAGGGAAAATTTCAGGGACATCTTCCTATATACAGTCTATATACAGTCTCCCTGGCACCCCTCCTGCACTTCACTTGCTTGTAGTCTCCAGCTGGGTCACTGGTAGTGGATCAGTCAGATTTAAGCAATGGCCCTTTGCAGGCAGGAAATCAAAGCTCCTTGTTGCGTAGCAGAATACAGCTTGTACTTTTCCTCCTGGGGCTACTGGTCCCAGCACCACCTCTTCAGGCACTGCCAACCCACCTGGCTACAGCTGCCCCTTTTACTAGCCCTCCAGGCTAACTTTCCTCTACAATCCTCCAGACTGACTCTTCACCAGCCCACCCGGCTGAATCTGCAGAAGCTCTCCCATGGAAGGATTGAAGAACTAAGCACACCACTGTCTTCAGGGAGAACTGGCTGCATGTAGCAGTCTCCCCCCTTGTAAGCCCCCAATAGTGCTGACCTACTCACGCTGACCTATCATTTGCTCCCGTGCATCCAGGAAGTGCTTCTTCTGTGTGTTGTGGCAGGATCCTTCCAGCACCAGAGCCCTGGCCCAAGGTCACCTCCCCCAGACTAGGAGGTACCCCTCAGAGCCACCGACATCCTCCACAGCACTATATCTCCATCTTCCACCCGACTGCCCTGCTGGCATAACTCATGCCTATTTATGAGGTAAGCCTTGCCCCCTGCCAGCCCACTACTGGGGGTTGGCCGAGGCCCTAATAAATATTCCAGGCAGCTCCTTCCATTCTCCTGCCCACTAGCTCTAGAAGTTTCTACCACCTTCTATACCAGGGGGAGGCACCAGAGGAGCTGTCAGGATGAGTCATCCAGCCCTGACTCACTGAACCCTGACCCAGATTCAACAACTCCGGCTTACCCTGAGCTAAGTTTTTCTTACACTGAAGCCTCCTACACACGGCCGAGAATCTCGTCAGGAAAAAAAACCGTAGTTTTTCCTGACGAGATTCTTGACAAGAATCTTATCCCGGCCGAGTGTACACACGCTTGATTCAAAAGAACCGCAGTTCTTTTGAATGGAACGAACGCGGTGACGTCATCGACTACGACGAGCATGTGCTCGTCACATTCTATGCCGTCGCCGCCATCTTGCTACACCCTACCTATGCCTAGGAAGCTACCGCGCATGCGTCAAAATCATTTCGAGCATGCGCAGGTTTCCACAGCGACAGGTAAGCGTACACACTCTCGGGTTTCTCGTTGAGAAACAGGCAGACGAGAAAATAGAGAGCAGGTTCTCTATTTTTCTCGTCGAGATTCTGGCCAGTTTTCTTGACGAGAAACCTGAAAGCCTCGTACACACGGCTGGTTTTCTCGGCAAGAAAGCTCTCCTGGCAGTTTTCTTGTCGTTTCTTGACCGGCCGTGTGTACGAGGCTTTACTCTAGCACACACTAGAGGGTGCTACATATTAAATCAGCCACCTGCTAAAAATGCTGGTTCTCTGGCTGTGCCTGGTTTTAGTGCATTTGAATCATAGACCTGGGCAGTTATGCTGTAAATGGGTCTCAGTTCATATCTCAGTGACTTAGAAAGCTTTGAAGCCAGGCAATGAACACTTCCTGACATAATTCTCTTGTGACAGGTACACTTTAAATGCAGATTATTATATTCCTTCTTCCAGTTTTCCAGGCTCTGCGCTGAACCTTCTCTGTAATTTCCCTGTTTCTTCTTTCTTGATTCTCCATCGGATTGAATAAATTGAGTTTATTTTCCTACCTGCTAGAGCCATTCATCTCTGTCCTGGCGGCTCTCAGACCCCTTGCACCTCTGCTCATTGGAAGAAGAGGCTGGAGGAACAGTGGGGTTCCTGTTCTGTCAGACAGCAATTTACAAAGTCTGCCTTTCCAGATTATGAAAAGAAAAGAGAGCGCAGACAATGGAGGGAATGATCCAAAGTCCGATTCATCTAAATCAGGTCTGAATCGGGTCAAATAACTGAACTGTGTGCTACTCTCACCTGTGATTTTTATACTGTATTTATTTTGAGACACTGTTTTGTGTGTTTTTATGTGTATGTTTTCAATTCAGTTAGGCCAAAATGAACCTTTTTCGTAAATCTATGCCTGTTGAGACTTTGAGGCTGGTGTCACGATGTGTGGACCCTCTGTTGTGGGTGCAAATTCCCTCCAAAGCACAGCCTAGGAGTGTTAGGTATTCACCATGGCCACTAATGTACAAGGGTATAACTCCCAGAAAGCTGGTCTTGACAACAGGCATGCAGGACAGATGCTGGAGGGGATCAAGTTCCGTACAGTGAGCATGGGGGCAGGTGCAGTCTGCCACCTCCACTGTAGGTGGCGCCAGACCAGAGTGGCTTCACAGGCTGGAATGGAAGTCAGGGGAAACTCTGTTTCTCTGTGGTTTGCTGGTTCCTGAAGACAGTGTTCCAGTTGGCTGTGCTGCATCCATGTGGCCCTTGGTAGCCATCTTGGGTCAGCAGAGTCTTTTAAAGGTGCCTACTCCTCAGGTTTTGCCACGCATCTGCGTGTGGGTAGTGTAAAGACAGTTTCCCCTTCTGTCAGGGACAGTATTAGCGGCAGGGTAAGGTACCAGACGTGAAATGGAAAGCTTATGGCTTGCAATCCCCTTGGACATCTTCATATTTGGGTATGACACGGCCAGGCCACATCCTGCCCCTCCTGTCAGGCGCTGTCAGTTTGATACCAGCTCCTCTACACGCTGTTGGCATTCGTAAGTGTCCCCGGTTGGGTCCTCTTCCACTGGGTTTGTTGTGAAATGTTTGCCTTGACTAAAATACAACTTCTGCCTTTGCTACAATACAAGTGTAGCGGGGTCTCTGTTGAGGCCCCATGGACTACGTTACCCAGAACCCCGTTTGGCACCCAGGGTGCATTGGGCTGCCGCAGAGACTCATGGGTGGGGTATAAAAGGGGAGGGTGAGGCTAAACCCGGCCACTTTGGACACCGCGCGGCTGGCAAGAGGACTTCCTGTGCGGACCTGCTGCGAGTGCAAGGCCCAAGGCCTGGGCCTTGCGCACTTCCAGAGAGCCTTCCACCTCGCTGCTGAGCCTGTGCGGCATCTGACATCTACCTGCTTCGTGGACGTCAGTTGGACCAGAGATCCGGCAGTGGCAGATCCTGTGTGCGGAGACACAGCGGTGGGAGTCCCGGACTGGGATCGAGTCCGGAGGGGTGAGAGAGCATCTGCTCACAGCTATAACCGAGTACTTTGTTAGGCCTATTGACTGCCTTGGCCCATCGTGTTATACTTGCTTTCCTGATAGAAGACTAGTTGTAGAACTGAGTTATATAGTCTCCGGGGAGTTGCTTCTATTGCCATAGACCACTGTTGGATTACAAATCATTGTTCCTGTATGTGCACCACCGATCATCTTGCATGCGAAGATTCCTCACTTAAAGACTGAACTTTAACTGAGTCAGGCCTGACTGGGGGTTTATAGCATTGCTGAGCGCCATATTGCTCACAAGGGAAAACAGCTATATATCAGTGTGTGATAGAACTATATGTGCACTATAGTTGATTAGTGTTATTATTACTGCAGAGCTCTGCATATATGTGTTACATGGTACTGACCGTTACCCTTTCTATACGAGTAAACCTATTACAGTTAATCATTCTGGTATTGGCGTCCATTACTATATTTCACAACTGTCTGGGTTATTGTGGGATTTTCAGGAACTGGTATAGAAGCCATACATATAGATACCACCCCTAGACTGGCTGTGCCAGAGAAGGGTCGAATAGATTGCCGTGGGTTGGCTGTGCTGTGTACAGGGCCCAAAACAAAACCAGCGGCTCTCTTAGTTTGGGGGTATCGCTACACAACTTATACTGATTGTGCCTGGACTGTGTGTGAATTGTTACCACCTCACCGTGCTACACCCACCCACAAGCAGACTATCTGAGCAGATGCAGGTTAAGTTCAGAATTTGCTGCAATAAAGGAGAAGGTCTAGTAGAGTAGGAACAGGTTAGTGGTTCTAGCCTCACTTTAAAGACTGCTAATGAGGCCATGTTTTGGAACCGGTAGCATTAGATGGCGATGAAGGATGAGATCCAGCTTCACGGGATTGAGGAGAAAGAACTAGTCATTGGATGATTACAGCTGTCCAGACTAAAAGGAGGCCAAGTGTACTTCTTCAATATTATTGGGTCTTAAGCCAACAATACACGGTTCAAATTCAGCAGGAATCAGCTGTAACTCGAACCATTGAAGGGCAGGCTGAATGTACCAAGTTGCTCGATCAACTTGGGTACAATCAGCCTGCCAGATTTGCTTACGATTAATCACTGTCTTCTCCCGACTTCCCCTGCCCACTCCCGCCCCCCAGCCGGGAGCAGACAATTGCTTGGCAGGAGGGATTTCCCTGTCAGCGCTGTCTGTGCTGATGGGGGAATTGTGCAAAATCATTTTCCTACAACCTGTGGCTGCAGGAAATAAATTCGCACCATCTATGGCCAGAATTAGTTGGACACAGATCCCCTTACCAGCAATCAGTAGCCAGCCCTTGCAGGATCCCTGCTGGGTCTTCCAGTATTCCTTGCAAGATCCTTTTGGGGTCTTCAAGGATTCATAGGACCATTACTGCCTTCAAGACTTCCAGAGTTCCCAGTAACCAATGTCCTCTGACCAGCAGGCTATTTAAGCACCAGCTTTTGATGTGTCTTATCGCCATTCCCCAGATACCTGAGAGCATAGCGCTATAATACTCACCTGACACCTGCCTGTTTGTTGCTGACCCAAAGCAACCTGATTACCCTCTTGCTACCGCTCCCTAAGACCCCTGCCTAGACCTGACTACCCTCTTGCTTGCTACCTGCCTAGAACTCTGATTACATCTAAATAACCTCTCACCTGCCATGACCTCTACCTGGACCTAACTACTCTCTTGTCTGCTGCCTGCCACAACCTGTGCCTCAGCCCGACTACTCTCTTGTTTATCACTTTGTGAATAGTCTCTGTAGAAAACTGTGGAAGACTAGGTTTTCCAGCCCATTTCCATCATCAGGAGCTTTGACGATGACCATCTGGTACCTAGTCTCTGTGTCTTGGATGAGCCTGTGAAACCTTGTCAATAGTCTCTGTAGAAAACCATGAACCACTGGGTTTCCCAGCCCATTTCCACTATCAGGAGCTTTGGTGTTTACCGACTGGTATTTAGACTCTGTGTCTTGGATGAGCCTGCATCACCCCATCAACAGGCTTTGAAGAAAACCATGGACCACTAGCTTTTCCAGCCCATTTTCACCATCAGGAGCTTTGGTGATGACCAACTGGTACTTAGACTCTGTGTGTTGGATAAGCCTGCGTCACCTCATCAATAGGCTCTGTAGGAAACCATGGACCACTAGATTTTCCTGCTAATTTCCACCATCAGGAGCTTTGTTGATGACCAACTGGTACTTATACTCTGTGTCCTTGGATGAGCTTGCATCACCTCGTCAACAGGCTTTGTAGAAAGCCATGAACCACTAGCTTTTCCGGGCCAATTTTCACCATCAGGAGCTTTGGTGATGACCAACTGGTACTTAAACTCTTTGTCTTGGATGAGCCTGCGCCACCTCTTCAATAGGCTCTGTAGGAAACCATGGACTGCTAGTTTTTCAAGCTCATTTCCACCGTCAGGAGTTTTGGTGATGACGAACTGGTACGTAAACTCTGTGTCTGTGATGGGCTTGCATCGCCTTGTCAATAGGCTTTGTAGAAAACCATGGACCACTAAGGTTTACAACACATCTCCAACATCAGGAGCTTTGGTGAAGACCAAATGTACCTAGACTCCATGTCTTGAATGAGCCTACATCACCTGATAGGAGGCACCATAACAGTGCACGTGTCCCTTCTTGCCCTAGCTGGCCAACATCCAGAGAATGTATAAATTGAGTCACCGATAGTCACGGTCTGCAAAGTAAGAGGAGTTACAAACTGTGATGGCCCATAGCAATGAGCACAAGAAAGCAGAGTGCTCTGGGCAGAGTGACACCATAACTAAATGTTCCCCAGTGGTTGAATTGCCAATGCTTGGTGCATGGAACAAAGACTTGTCCCCATGCATCTATTGTACATGATCATGAAACAAGACTTGTGGCATGTCATGTGCAAGGGAGGAATCATCAGCTTTCTCATGGCGGATCTTCTTACCTCTGTCAAACGCTTGCTCGGGTGAAGGTGACAAAAGGTGGTTCTAGTAACGGGAAAGGGGCCAATCCAAAGTTTGCGGCAGTGTCTCTTCACCACAAGGCGCCACATTCTGAAAAATCCAGCAAAACCAACATCGAAGGACAAGAAAGCAACGTCAGAATATAAAAACAGAACGGCGGGCTGCTTCACCGTGATTGCTTCCATGCCGCCCTATTAAGGAGGCTTGACTGTCCATTATCCAAAGATGATTTCCATCTTCAGGGAGAGTCAAACCAGAGCGGGCGCCACTATTTTTCTTCTTCATTTCCTTTGCTTATGAGAAGGCGCCGTAGGAAGCTCGCTTCCCCGCGCACAGCTATTATTAGTTATAACACGGATGGGCTTCATTAAGTTTTTGCAGTACAACAATCTTCAGATTTATCTGTCCCCACTTGGGGAACATCTGTCTGGAGAAGACAAAGTGTCTGGCGCGGCGGAGGAAAAGACCGAGGGAAAGGCCGAGGAATACAGAGAAAGAGAGACCCGTTCAAGGCCTTAGATCACTGCGATATTGCAGAAGAAGGAATACCGCATGCAATTAGTTTGTTAATCCTTAATTTTCCTCAGGCGTGCTATTAATAAAGAGATATTATCTTGTCCCAGAGTGCACATTAACATCTTCTAAATGCCCTTGTGATGATATTTAGAAGTTCCAGCATTGAGTGACAGGAGGAGATGCAAGGAGTCCACAAGGTCAAAAAGTGGTCAAGAGCAATAAAGATGGGAAAAAAATAACAGCTCCCTATTGGTACTCATTTGGAGGGAGGGCCCATGTTTTTCACCACAGTGGTCCCCCTTTTAGGACTGGTATACACTATATTACCAAAAGTATTGGGACGCCTGCCTTTACACACACATGAACTTTAATGGCATCCCAGTCTTAGTCCGCAGGGTTCAATATTGAGTTGGCCCCGCCCTCTGCAGCTATAACAGCATCAACTCTTCTGGGAAGGCTGTCCACAAGGTTTAGGAGTGTGTCTATGGGAATGTTTGACCATTCTTCCAGAAGCGCATTTGTGAGGTCAGGCACTAATGTTGGATGAGAAGGCCTGGCTCGCAGTCTCCATTCTAATTCATCCCAAAGGTGTTCTATAGGGTCGAGGTCGGGACTCTGTGCAGGCCAGTCAAGTTCCTCCACCCCAAACTCCCTCATCCATATCTTTATGGTCCTTACTTTTTGCACTGGTGCGCAGTCCTGTTGGAACAGGAAGGGGCCCTCCCCAAACTGTTCCCACAAAGTTGGGAGAATTAAATTGTTCAAAATGTCTTTTCATGCTGACGCCTTAAGAGTTCCCATCACTGGAACTAAGGGGCCAAACCCAACCCCTGAAAAACAACTCCACACCATAATCCTCCCTCCACCAAATGATTTGGACCAGTGCACAAAGGTCCATAAAGACATGGATGAGCGAGTTTGGGGTGGAAGAACTTGACTGCCCTACACAGAGTCCTAGAACAGCTTTGGGATGAATTAGAGTGGAGACTGCGAGCCAGGCCTTCTCGTCCAACATCAGTGCCTGACCTCACAAATCCGCTTCTGGAAGAATGGTCAAAGATTCCCATAGACACCCTCCTAAACCTTGTGGACAACCTTTCCACAGGAGTTGAAGCTGAAATAACTCAATATTGAACCCTACGGACTAAGACTGGGATGCCATTAAAGTTCATGTGCGTGTAAAGGCAGGTGTCCCAATACTTTTGGTAATATAGTGTAGATGGTGTATATAAATGTACCATTTATTTCCCAGAGATCACTCTCTGCTATAATTTTTAATCTTTTCTTACATCACAACACTGCTGATCTCCTGCTGCCTCTTTGCCGACACTTCCAGAGATGGCTGCATGGCATTTCTCAGGGTGGGTTTTCTAATAGTGACAACAGTGGACCATGCCTGTGTAATGTGGGTTCAAACGGCCACTTGTATTCTTCATCAGAAGCCCGTGGGGCAGGATGGCAACACAAGAGCACAGTTGGAAGACAGAGACAGGGTGTTGTCACCTTATGACAGGCAGGGTGTGAGCAAGGACCTTCGCGACAGGATCACCAGGGATTATTTTAATGAAAATTAATATTGAAATGACATCTTAGAAAGCTCTGCCGCGCCTGGACGCACATGTGCAGCACGTGAATGTTAAAGCCCCACCCTCTTTGCCACCGCAAATATGCGTTACATAGGCAGCAAGAGTTGATGAGATTTTAGTGATTGGGTTACACCTTAAAGTGGAGTTCCACCCAAAAATGTAACTTCCGCTTTTTGGAATCCTCCCCCCTCCAGTGTCACATTTGGCACCTTTCAGGGGGGAGGTGGGAGCAGATACCTGTGTAATCCAGGTATTTGCTCCCACCTCTGGGCATAGATCACCGCAGTGACCTACGCCACATCTGGCGCCAACTTCGTCCCCCCTCGCTGTCTTCTGGGAGACACACAGGTCCCAGAAGACAGCAGGGACCAGTGGGATCGCGCAGCGTGACTCGCGCATGTGCAGCAGGGAACCCCAGGAAGATTCCTGATTCCCTTACCGAAGATGGCGGCGCCTCCACCCGAGAGCCAAGGGAAAGATCGGCTTCGGGTGCCGACATCGCCGGCACCCAGGACAGGTCCACATATTAAAAGTCATCAGCTGCAGTATTTGTAGCTGCTGACTTTAAAAAAAAATTTTTGGGCAGAACTCCGCTTTAGGGCCCCTTGCACCAGCTGGAGTGCGTCCCTCAAAGCATTTTAGTGTTCCTGGTGTCTAGCCCTGCCGCAGTCAGTCTGTCAATATAATAAAGAAAATTAAATGATTAAAAAATAATAAAATAAAATAAACTACTGACACCAATCTCTATCCTACTGACACTGTCCATGTTTTGATACATTTTTAAAATGTTTTTTTTTTACATTTGTTTATAAGAGTGTGTATATGTGTAAAGAATATATATATATATACAGTATCTCACACAAGTAAGTACACCCCTCACATTTCTGTAAATATTTTCTTCTATCTTTTAATGTGACAACACTGAAGAAATGACACTTTGCTACAATGTAAAGTAGTGAGTGTACAGCTTGTATAACAGTGTAAATTTGCTGTCCCCTCAAAATAACTCAACACACAGCCATTAATGTCTAAACCGCTGGCAACAAAAGTGAGTACACCACTAAGTGAAAATGTCCAAATTGGGCCCAAAGTGTCAATATTTTGTGTGGCCACCATTATTTTCCAGCACTGACTAAACCCTCTTGGGCATGGAGGTCACCAGAGCTTCACAGGTTGCCACCGGAATCTTCTTCCCCTCCTCCATGATCACATCACAGAGCTGGTGGATGTAGGAGACCTTGCACTCCTCCACCTTCTGTTTGAGGATGTCCCACAGATGCTCAATAGGGTTTAGGTCTGGAGACATGCTTGGCCAGCCCATCACCTTTACCCTCAGCTTCTGTAGCAAGGCAGTGGTCATCTTGGAGGTGTGTTTGGGGTCATTATGTTGGAATACCGCCCTGCGGCCCAGTCTCTGAAGGGAGGGGATCATGCTCTGCTTCAGTATGTCACAGTACATATTGGCATTCATGGTTCCCTCAATGATCTGTAGCTCCCCAGTGCCGGCAGCACTCATGCAGCCCCAGACCATGACACTCCCACCACCATGCTTGACTGTAGGCAAGACACACTTGTCTTTGTATTCCTCACCTGGTTGCCGCCACACACGCCTGACACCATCTGGAACCAAATAAGTTTATCTTGGTCTCATCAGACCACAGGACAGGGTTCCAGTAATCCATGTCCTTAGTCTGCTTGTCTTCAGCAAACTGTTTGCGGCTTTCTTGTGCATCATCTTTAGAAGAGGCTTCCTTCTGGGACAACAGCCATGCAGACCAATTTGATGCAGTGTGTGGCGTATGGTCTGAGCACTGACAGGCTCACCCCCCACCCCTTCAACCTCTGCAGCAATGCTGGCAGCACTCATACGTCTATTTCCCAAAGACAACCTCTGAATATGACACTGAGCATGTGCACTCAACTTCTTTGGTGGACCATGGCGAGGCCTGTCCTGTTCTGCATGGAACCTGTCCTGTTATACCGCTGTATGGTCTTGGTCACCGTGCTGTAACTCAGTTTCAGGGTCTTGGCAATCTTCTTATAGCCTAGACCTTGGCACTCCAGATGTTTTGGAACAACATCTCCCATGATGCTCAACTACACTGCAGAGTGCATGAGCATCATGGGAAATGTAGTTCCAAAGCATCTGGGGTGCCAAGCTTCCCCATCACTGGCCTAGACCATCTTCATGTAGAGCAATAATTCTTTTTTTCAGATCCTCAGAGAGTTCTTTGCCATGAGGTGCCATGTTGAACTTCCAGTGACCAGTATGAGAGAGTGAGAGCGATAACACCAAATTTATCGCACCTGCTCCCTATTCATACCTGGGACCTTGCAACACTAATGAGTCACATGACACCGGGGAGGGAAAATGGCTAATTGCTCCCAATTTGGACATTTTCACTTAGGGGTGTACTCACTTTTGTTGCCAGCGGTTTAGACATTAATGGCTGTGTGTTGAGTTATTTTGAGGGGACAGCAATCTTACACTGTTATACAAGTTGAACACTCACTACTTTACATTGTAGCAAAAGTGTCATTTCTTCAGTGTTGTCACATGAAAAGATAGAATAAAATATTTACAAAAATGTGAGGGGTGTACTTACTTTTGTGAGATACTGTATATAGTATATACCGTATACACACCCACCCATGTGTGTTTGAGCTTTGGGGTAAAATATTGCAATAGGCTGTGCACACCTAGGCCCATGTGCAAGGAGCCTGAGGGTAAAACATAACGTTTTATGAGTAATACAAATGTGAATAATTACAGTAATTACAAATTAAAAAAAAAAAAACAACAACTTTTAATATAATTTAAAAACCTTAGGAGGCCTTAGAATCGATCCCTTAATCTTGCCGCAGATCTTTCGGTGAGGTTTATTGGACATGGTGATATATGCATTGAGACATTGAGTAGTATTTCCATCAATATGTCCATAAGAAAATATATTACCATCATACAATGGCATGGGCAACCATGAAGATTAGGGTTAAAGGTTAGTTAAGGTTAAAGGTTACATTTAAGGGATAGGTTGAGGTTAAAGGTCATGCTTAGGGGTTGAGTTTAAAGCTTCGGGTTAAGAGTCATCAAATGACAATTATTTTTGGGATGTGATAAATTTATAGCACAAGGAACAAAGAGCAGTATTACAATTGTATCATTTAAAAGCCAACCTTGAGGTCCAGTCCCAATGACTTTTCCAAGGCCAAGATAATATCATCAGTGTGCTGCAGGCAGGAAGAAGCATTTCCCAAGTCTCCCCTCCCCCAGTGATCAGAATGTACATTGTAACTTTGTAACAAGTTACAAGGTGAGAGGCTGCAGCAGGGGCTGATCTGTGTCAGATATTTGTGAACACTGCACAGAAACCAGAATTTGCATGACTGTGTCATCTCTGAGCCAGCATTTCAGGCTAGGAAGAAGATGGTGAACCTGGATGATGCCTGAACAAAGATGGTGCCATCCTTCTGGAGAGAAAAGCAAATAAAGGCATTGTTAGGGGGGACACAGGCCTACTTTAAATAATTGAAAAAAGATGCCTTTTATCGCAGGAGATTGCCGCTTGTTCTTACAGCTGCAATTTAGGACTTCCAGTTCCACCATACAATCACTACATGTCTGTGGCTGTGTCACAATAGAGGCGTTTGATTGTACGCGGCATTGAATAAAATACATTGAATGAAGAAAAATAATAGAAGAGACTAAATAAGAGGTTTTATGCTAATCTTCAAAAAAAAAATCCATAAAAATAATTTGTCATAATTCATAACTCCTCGGATACAGCGCCTGAATGGATATAATTAGTACCCTTCACAATCCCTTCATTATTCACAATCGTTTTAGAAGTGAAAGCCCCCATTGTTCTTCCTGACTAATCTCCCTTCCAGAACACCAAAAACACTGCGTTCTTATTCCCCATTTAACTTATCATTGGATAACATTGAGCCCAACGCCGGATAATTGATTATTCTGGACCTGCCAGTCCTAATTAACCCCCTGAAGGCTGAGTACCCCCTCCATTTCCAGGCCGATCAGGAGCTGACCCCCCCCAGGATGGGGGCCGGGGGCTTGTACATTGCATCGGTCTCTGGCGTGTCACCAGACTGGAGGGATGAATGATCGGCATTCTCCAATCACTGCAACAGTACTGGAGGGATAATACTACCTAATTCTGGGGGACAGCAATCCTTCCTTCTTATCTCCCTCCCTCCTTTCTTTACCCTCTCTTTACTTTCCTTCCTTTCTATTTCCTTCCTTCTTTCCTTCCCTTCACCTCCTTCCGTCTTTCCTTCCTATTTCCCTCCCTTCTTTCCTACCCACCTTTTTTTGTTTCCTCCCAGTTCCTCCCTCCTTCCTTCCTTCCATTCCCTTTTTCCTTCCCTTCCCCTCCCTCCTTCCTTCCCTTCTCCCTTCCCTTCGCCTCCCTCCTTCCCTTCCTCTCCCTCCTTCCCTTCTCCCTTCCCTTCCCTTCTCCCTTCCCTTCTCCCTTCCCTTCCCCTCCCTCCTTCCTTCCCTTCTCCCTTCCCCTCCCTCCTTCCTTCCCTTCTCCCTTCCCTTCTCCCTTCCCTTCGCCTCCCTCCTTCCCTTCCTCTCCCTCCTTCCCTTCTCCCTTCCCTTCCCCTCCCTCCTTCCTTCCCTTCTCCCTTCCCTTCTCCCTTCCCTTCCCCTCCCTCCTTCCTTCCCTTCTCCCTTCTCCCTTCCCTTCCCCTCCCTCCTTCCTTCCCTTCTCCCTTCCCTTCTCCCTTCCCCTCCCTCCTTCCTTCCCTCCCCCCTTCCCTTCCCCTCCCTCCTTCCTTCCCTTCTCCCTTCCCCTCCCTCCTTCCTTCCCTTCTCCCTTCCCTTCCCTTCCCCTCCCTCCTTCCCTTCCCTTCCTCTCCCTCCCTCCTTCCTTCCCTTCTTCCTTCCCTTCCCCTCCCTCCTTCCTTCCCTTCCCTTCCTCTCCCTCCCTCCTTCCTTCCCTTCTCCCTTCCCTTCTCCCTTCCCTTCCCCTCCCTCCTTCCCTTCCTCTCCCTCCTTCCCTTCTCCCTTCCCTTCCCCTCCCTCCTTCCTTCCCTTCTCCCTTCCCTTCTCCCTTCCCTTCTCCCTTCCCTTCCCCTCCCTCCTTCCTTCCCTTCTCCCTTCCCCTCCCTCCTTCCTTCCCTCCCCCCTTCCCTTCCCCTCCCTCCTTCCTTCCCTTCTCCCTTCCCCTCCCTCCTTCCTTCCCTTCCCTTCCCCTCCCTCCTTCCTTCCCTTCCCTTCCTCTCCCTCCCTCCTTCCCTTCTCCCTTCCCTTCTCCCTCCTTCCTTCCCTTCTCCCTTCCCTTTCCCCTTCCCTTCCCCCCTCCTACCTTCCCATCTCCCTTCCCCCCCTCCTTCCCTTCTCCCTTCCCTTCCCCTCCCTCCTTCCTTCCCTTCCCTTCCTCTCCCTCCTTCCTTCCCTTCTTCCTTCCCTACTCCCTTCCCCTCCCTCCTTCCTTCCCTTCTCCCTTCCCTTCTCCCTTCCCTTCCCCTCCCTCCTTCCTTCCCTTCTCCCTTCCCTTCCCCTCCCTCCTTCCTTCCCTTCTCCCTTCCCTTCTCCCTTCCCCTCCCTCCTTCCTTCCCTCCCCCCTTCCCTTCCCCTCCCTCCTTCCTTCCCTTCTCCCTTCCCCTCCCTCCTTCCCTTCCCTTCCCCTCCCTCCTTCCTTCCCTTCCCTTCCTCTCCCTCCCTCCTTCCTTCCCTTCTTCCTTCCCTTCCCCTCCCTCCTTCCTTCCCTTCCTCTCCCTCCCTCCTTCCTTCCCTTCTCCCTTCCCTTCTCCCTTCCCTTCCCCTCCCTCCTTCCTTCCCTTCCCCTCCCTCCTTCCCTTCCTCTCCCTCCTTCCCTTCTCCCTTCCCTTCCCCTCCCTCCTTCCTTCCCTTCTCCCTTCCCTTCTCCCTTCCCTTCCCCTCCCTCCTTCCTTCCCTTCTCCCTTCCCCTCCCTCCTTCCTTCCCTCCCCCCTTCCCCTCCCTCCTTCCTTCCCTTCTCCCTTCCCCTCCCTCCTTCCTTCCCTTCCCTTCCCCTCCCTCCTTCCTTCCCTTCCCTTCCTCTCCCTCCCTCCTTCCTTCCCTTCTCCCTTCCCTTCTCCCTCCTTCCTTCCCTTCTCCCTTCCCTTTCCCCTTCCCTTCCCCCCTCCTACCTTCCCATCTCCCTTCCCCCCTCCTTCCCTTCTCCCTTCCCTTCCCCTCCCTCCTTCCTTCCCTTCCCTTCCTCTCCCTCCTTCCTTCCCTTCTTCCTTCCCTACTCCCTTCCCCTCCCTCCTTCCTTCCCTTCTCCCTTCTCCCTCCTTCCTTCCCTTCTCCCTTCCCTTTCCCCTTCCCTTCCCCCCTCCTACCTTCCCATCTCCCTTCCCCCCTCCTTCCCTTCTCCCTTCCCTTCCCCTCCCTTACTTACTCCCATCCCTTCTTCTCCATCTCTCTTTATTTCTCCTTGTCAGCACATCATCGTTTTTTTTTTTTTTTTTGCTGCTTCTCCTTTTCCTCCAGTCTGAGCCCTGCTGTACAGGAGCTGCAAGAGGCTGATATCAGGTAACATTCAGGTTTTTACACCTCTTGAGTTTAAACAAATACAATAATAATGTAATAATCATGGGCGTCCGCTGAACTTTTTTCGGGGGGGGGGGGCATCATTTTAAGGTCATCCATGCTCGGTCCCTTTTTGACAATATCATGAAGAGGAGGGGCTTAGTCATTATGACATAAAGCGCAGGCATGCAAAGGTTTGAGAAACCTGATGCAAAAGCTTAATAGAAGGATCAAGCTGCCATTGTCTGATTAGCAATTTCTAATTTTTTCTAACCCCCCCCCCCCCCCCCTCTAGCGACTGAATAGCGCCACTAAAACGATGGTAAAGCACCGCTGAAACTAGCGGCGATTTACCGATAACGTGGCCAGCTGGCAGTGTGAAATAGCTCTTGAGGATAATTCCGCTTCACTCCATGTCCATATAAATATAGTGTGTCTCCAGGGGGGGGGGGCAATTGACCCCCCTTGCCCTATGGAGCGGACGCCCATGGTAATAATACATACAGAGCTGCAGGAGTTTGTGCATTTTATATCTGCCTGGAGTTCTGCTTTAAAATCTGATTCTGTCTTTTTTTCTTTCTCTTTCCTTTCTATTGGCTTAATGATTACCATGGTCATATATATATTGCAAATACATTGAAAGATTTATACTTTCTCTCTCTCTCTCTCTCCTCTTTCTTTCTTTCATTCTTTCCTTTTTTTCTTTTCTTTTTTTTCCCTTTCCCATTGGATTATTCTTTTTTAAAATCAATCTCTCCCCCTCTCTCTCTCTCCCCTTCTTTCTTTCGTTCTTTTTCTTTCTTTCTTTTGTTCTTTTTTCTTCTTTCTTTCTCTTTCTTTTTCTTTCTTTCATTATTTTTTTTCTTTCTTATATTCTCTTTCTTTCGTTCTTTTTTAACTTTCTTTTTCTTTCTGTTTCTTTTGTTATTTCGTTATTTCTTTCTCTTTCTTTTTTTTTTCTCTTTCTCTTTTTTTCTCTCTCTCTTTTTTTTTTTTCTCGCTTGCATTAGATCCTTTAATCAATTATAAGAAAAGTAAGTTTTCCTTCCATTCTTCCTTTCTTTATACCTCCGATCCTTTCCTTCCTTTAGCCGTTTACTTGACGACTTTTACATTGCATTGTATTATATTCTCTCTCTCCCTCCCTCTTTATTTATTTATATTCTTTTTCTTTCGTTCTTTTTCTTTCGTTCTCTCTTTCTTTTTCTTTCTTACTTTTTCTCTTTCTTTCTTTTTTTTATTTTTCATTCTATTTCTTTCTTTCCTTCTTTTTCCTTCTTGCATTCTTTTTCCTTCTTTCTTTTTTTCCTTCTTTCTTTTTTTCTTTTTTTTCCTTCTTTCTTTCTTTTTCTCTCTTTCCTTTTCTCTCTTTTTTCTATCTCTCTCTCTCTCTCTCTCTAGTTTTTTCTCTAGTTTTTTTTTCTTCTCTTGCATTAGATCCTTCAATCAATTATAAGAAAAGTACATCTTTCTTTCCTTTTCTGCGCTTTAGCCCTTCACATTACCCTTTACATTGCATTGTATTATATTCTCTCTCTCCCTCCCTCCCTCTTTATTTATTTCTATTCTTTTTCTTTCGTTCTTTTTCTTTCGTTCTCTCTTTCTTTTTCTTTCTTACTTTCCTTGATTTTCTTTCATTCTTTTTCTTTCTTTCTTTTTCTCTTTCTTTCTTTTTTTTATTTTTCGTTCTATTTCTTTCTTTCCTTCTTTTTCCTTCTTGCATTCTTTTTCCTTCTTTCTTTTTTTCCTTCTTTCTTTTTTTCTTTTTTTCCCTTCTTTCTTTCTTTTTCTCTCTTTCCTTTTCTCTCTTTTTTCTATCTCTCTCTCTCTCTCTCTCTCTCTTTCTCTCTCTCTCTTTTTTTCTCAATTTTTTTCTTCTCTTGCATTAGATCCTTCAATCAATTATAAGAAAAGTACATCTTTCTTCCCTTTTCTGCCCTTTAGCCCTTTACTTTACCCTTTACATTGCATTATATTTCTCCCTCTGTTATGACCTTGTACCTCTGTGCTGTGATCATTATATATCAGTGATGCTCCATCTCTTTCTCTCTCTCTCTAACATAGATGTGCGCAGCCTATTGCATTAGGGTGTGCACCCCAAAGTACCAAACACACATGCGCAGTAGAGCAGTGGATGATGTTAGTAGGGATGAGATTGGTGTAAGTAGTTTTTATTATTTTATTTTGTTATTTAAAAAAAAATACAAAAATCATAAAAAAAAAAAAAAAAAAAAAATATTATGAACAAAATTGTTTTAAAACAAATTGTAAAAAATAACAAAATAAAATAATAAAGTAAATTTTTATTTATTTTTTTACAATGTGTTAGGAGCCCAATTGAGGGGCATTGGTAAATTAGCAGAGAAAGGGACCGAGGACAGAGATTTCCCAGTCCCTTTCTCTGTAGCCTCAGCTGCCATGGGGGTTAAGCAGGGGGAATCTGCATTGCACAGGGTGATTAGGCACACCTGGCACACCCTGTGCGCACGCCTATGCTCTCTAAATATAGTGTGTATATATATATATATATATATATATATATATATATACGTACTATACATATATATACTGTGCTCACTATAGGAAGTGAACACTGTACTCTATTTTATGTATTGGTGACGTTCCGGCTGTCCGGATTGACATCCTCTCCTCGGATTGGTCAGGGCAGGTCTGGTAGAAATCACAGGTTCTGTCTTGTTGCCTGAGGACACTTCAGAATAATGACAGTCCCTGACACCGGCACCCAGAGAGCCTGTAATCCTCCCGGAATGGAAGAGAACATTCTGTCTGCAATCTGTCTCGTCTCTTCTGGATTCAGGACCATCAGGTGGGAAATGTGGGAAAATAATGGTGTCAGACCTCCCCGCTGACCGCTGTAACAATACAGCAAGGACAGCAACTGCACACTTCTGTATATTCTGCCTTTATTGGGTGATGACTGAACTAAAATTACTCTAACAGCTACATACAGGGATTTGTATTTCTGTCCATCCAGTTCTGATATTTACACAGCTCTGTCACACAGCACAGCCTGGCTCATGACTTTACTTTTTTCCATTGCATTTAATCAGTACAGATTGGTCACCTCCCCACCCCCAGCCTCAGGGAACGTAATGGCTATGGACTAGAAGCACTGTGCCGGGGAATTGTGGGACCGCTAAAGACCCGGGCCACTTATATTAGAGCAGCAGTTCTGCTCTCCAGGATGATATGTTCTTTTATAAAGCACTGTGTATCATAAACAATTGCCAGGTTTTGAAATACTGTTTTCGCCTTTTTTTTTATCCTTAGCTGCATCTCAGTGTCGCAGATCTCCTCCAGCCTCTTTACAGCCACTTCCTGTCTACATGCCCCCCCAATGATGACTGGATGGCATTTCTCAGGGCAAGTTTCCTGATGGATTGAAACAGACATTTGTAGTCTCTATCGGAAGCCTTTGTGATAGGGTGACAACGCAGGAACACAGTTTGGAGACAGAGACAGGGCTTTGTCACCCCATAACAGGAAGTGCCTGAACAAGGCCCTTTGTGGCAGGATCTACAGTTTTAAAAGATTGACTTTTGAAAGGACATTAACATGTTAAAACTTCAATGAGATTTTAGCGATTGGGTTTACAAGGAGGTTATCACCAGGCCCACCCCCCGCTTCCTATTACCCTATACAGCAGTGTACGCGGCCAGCACTGCTCTTATTGGCAGGAGCGGCGTTAATGATGGTGGAGTTTTGGATAATTATTGAAAGCAGCAACCTATTAAAACAACAAATGCCGGCGTATTTCATCCTCCAGCATTAATGGAATGACATAATCGGTAATGATATAGGACAGGAATGAGTTATCAGGTGTTTGGTAATTAGGAAGCGGTGTCACCCCATTAAATCTTACCCCGGCCCGGCAGGGTAACTAACGCGCCATGTTTTATGATGAATAATTAATACAGGCTGTGTGCGAATACTCCATCCATCTTTGTAATTATGTTTCCATCAAGAATGGGACTAAAGGGAGAGCCGACTTATCAGAGTTCTCTGTTCACTTCTCAGAACGAGGACTTCACGTCCTCAACTGACCCATAGCAAGGAACATTCAAAGGGTAACCCCCCCCCCCCCGAAGTGGTTGGGCCCAGTGGGTTCAGTACCTGACTTCTTACAGGTCTTGGATATTCCCAACAGTGAGATTTCCCTGCCATAATATCCGGGCTCTTCTCCTGTCTACCCATCTTTGTGTGTCCCAACTCCTCCTGTATTCTCCATAATATGAAAAAAAAAATCTAATCCAGGAGGGATGGTGGGAACCCCCTTATAATGGGCACAGCAGGTGTACAGACCCAGGAACTCATCACAGGGATGGTGGAAACCCCTCATAATGGGCACAGTGGGTGTACAGACCCAGCCACTCATCACAGGGATGGTGGGAACCCCTCATAATGGGCACAACAATTGTACAGACCCAGGAACTCATCACAGGGATGGTGGAAACCCCTCATAATGGGCACAGCGGGTGTACAGACCCAGGAACTCATCACAGGGATGGTGGGAACCCCTCATAATGGGCACAACAGGTGTACAGACCCAGGAACTCATCACAGGGATGGTGGAAACCCCTCATAATGGGCACAGCGGGTGTACAGACCCAGGAACTCATCACAGGGATGGTGGGAACCCCTCATAATGGGCACAACAGGTGTACAGACCCAGGAACTCATCACAGGGATGGTGGAAACCCCTCATAATGGGCACAGCGGGTGTACAGACCTGGGAACTCAGCACAGGGATGGTGGGAACCCCCTTATAATGGGCACAGCAGGTGTACAGACCCAGGAACTCATCACAGGGATGGTGGAAACCCCTCATAATGGGCACAGCGGGTGTACAGACCTGGGAACTCAGCACAGGGATGGTGGGAACCCCTCATAATGGGCACAACAGGTGTGCAGACCTGGGAACTCAGCACAGGGATGGTGGAAACCCCTCATAATGGGCACAGCAGGTGTACAGACCCAAGAACTCAGCACCGAGATGGTGGGAACCCCTCATAATGGGCACAACAGGTGTGCAGACCTGGGAACTCAGCACAGGGATGGTGGGAACCCCTCATAATGAGCACAGCAGGTGTACAGACCCAGGAACTCTGAACAGGAATGGTGGGAACCACTTATAATGGGCACAGCAGGTGTACAGAATATAACCATCTTCCGGAATTCAAATACTATATTAACCTGTGCACTGCAAGCCAAGCCTCGCTGATCAATATTGTGTGTTTGGCTTCCTGTGTGCGTCTTGCCATGTGCTCTATGTCTGATTCTGTTTACCGACCCTGGCCTGTTCTTGACTCTCCTTGTCTGCTTCATATCCTGACCTTGGCTTGTTCTTGACTATCCTTGTCTGCTTCATATTCTGACATTGGCTTGTTCTTGACTATCCTTGTCTGCTTCATATACTGACCTTGGCTTGTTCTTGACTATCCTTGTCTGCTTCATATCCCAACCTTGGCTTGTTCTTGACTATCCTTGTCTGCTTCATATTCTGACCTTGGCTTGTTCTTGACTATCCTTGTCTGCTTCATATACTGACCATGGCTTGTTCTTGACTATCCTTGTCTGCTTCATATCCCAACCTTGGCTTGTTTTTGACTATCCTTGTCTGTTTCATATTCTGACCTTTGCTTGTTCTTGACTATCCTTGCTTGCTTCATATCCTGACCTTGGCTTGTTCTTGACTATCCTTGTCTGCTTCATATCCCGACCTTGGCGTGTTCTTTGACTATCCCCGTCTGCTTGTTGCCCCAACCTTTTGGCTTATCTCGTGACTATCCCTTGTTGTCCTGGTCTGCTGCTTCCTCTCTATCCTCCAGTAGCCTACCGTGAGCATGAGCTGGGAGACCCTAGGGGCCTCATCCTGGAGCCAGTTGCAGCAAAGTCCATCCCCACCATCAGGGGCCCTGGTGAACACCTGCTTGCTCTTAGATTCCGTACCCTGGGAAATCGCATGCTCTAGCTCCCAGTGTGATCCGTGTTGGCGCTCCAGTGGACCTGCTTTCCTGAACCACCCAGAGCTCCAAACTCAGCAGTCAACTGTAGGGTCCACTACCTTAGCGATGCACTCCTGGCCCCAATGGTGTGCATCTGTCACCTGGCCTCAGGTAACCTAACAAAGAATAGAATATAATAGAACGTGAAATAAAAGAATAGAATAGAAAAAACAATAGAAAAGAATGGAATAGAAAGAATATAACCATCTTCCAAAATTCTAATTTCAAATAGAATAAATTTGATTTCGAATGGAATTCGAATAGATTTGAATTTTCCAAATTCAGTCAAATTGAGTTCAATTAGATCAAATTCGGAAAATTAGAATTGATTTGAACTCGAATAAACTAAACAAATTTCGAAAACAAATAAAATTAATTCATGTTAATAACAAATCGAAACAAAACAAATTTTTTAGTTTTGCACATGCCTAGTAATGACGTAAATTCCCAGTTAGGCGGTCGGCAAGTGGCTATATCCCTACCACTAACCCAATGTTTATAAACAAAGCCATGTCACACAAGTGGAGGGGGGGGGGGGGCGGCGGAGTCTCACTGCTAAGATTGTTTTTTTAACCACTTCAGCCCCGGAAGATTTGGTCCCATAATGACCAGGCCATTTTTTGCGACACTACGCTGCGTCATTTTACTGACAATTGCGCAGTAATGCGACATTGTAAAAAAACAAAATTGACATCCTTTTTATTCCCACAAATAGAGCATTCTTTTGGTGGTACTTGATCACATCTGCGATTTTTATTTTTTGCACTATAAACAAAAAAAGAGCGACAATTAAAAAAATATATATATATATATTTTTTACTTTTTGCTATAATAAATGTCTCCCAAATGGAAAAAAAAAAACAGTTTTTCATCAATTTAGGCTAATATGTATTCTTCTCTATATTCTTGGTAAAAAAAAAATCGCAATAATATTGATTGGTTTGCGCAAAAGTTATAGCGTCTACAAAATAGGGGATGGATTAAAGTGGTTGTAAACCCACTAATCTTTTTTTTTTTTCTTAGCCAACCTGCAAGAGAAAGGCATAATGAGCTAGTATGACTAGCATACTAGCTCATTATGTACCACTTACCTTAGATCGGGGCCCCCGAAGCAGTCCGCGTCCCTCTCTCCAGACGCAGACATTACTTCCGGGTATCGCCGCACCAGCCAATCACAGCGCCGCTCCGGCGCTGTGATTGGCCGTAGCGGCGAAGACGTGCCTCCGCACATGCGCGTGGGAGCCGTCACATTCGGCTATGCCCAGCGATTGCTGGGAAGTAGCCGATTTTGTGAATGGGATTAACCCCATGAATGCGCCGTTGTCTACGGCACGCATGCGCCGTAGACAGCGGCGCCTGTCATTTTTAGTAAATATCTCCTAAACCGTGTAGGTTTAGGAGATATTTCTTGCACCTACAGGTAAGCCTTAATCTAGGCTTACCTGTAGGTGCAAGTTGTAAAAGTGGGTTTACAACCACTTTAAGGGCATTTTTATTATTATTATTTTTTTTTTACTAGTAATGACGGTGATCTGCGATTTTTAGCAGGACTGCGACATTGCGGCGGACAGATCGGACACTTTTTTGGGACCATTGACATTTATACAGCGATCAGAGCTAAAAATAGCCACTGATTACTGTATAAATGTCACTTGCAGGAAAGGGGTTAACACCAGAGGGCGAACTGTGTTCCCTAGATGTGTTCTAACTGTGGGGGGAATGTGGCTGACTAGAGGAGGAGACAGATCGTTGTTCCTACTTAGTAGGAACACATGATCTGTCTCCTCTCCCCTGACAGAACTGGGATTTGTGTGTTTAAACACACAGATCCAGGTTCGCGCTCTGTCACGAGCGTTCGCAGGTGCCGGCGGTCATCGTGCCTGCCAGGCACGCGCATCGGCTCCGGGGAAATGCTGCGGTCTCGTGCGTGTGAGCCTGCTACAGCGTCTTAAAGAGCCGACGTACAGCTACAACCGCTCGCCCAGGGGAGCCAACCTGTCGCATTATAACTGCGACAGATGGTCGGGAAGGGGTTAAGACCCCTTTCACACTGAGATGCTTTTCAGGCGTTTTAGCGCTCATGCCTCCCCAGTGTGAAAGCCAGAGGGCTTTCACACTGGGGTGGTGCGGTTGCGTAATGGAAAAAAAAGTCCTGCAAGCAGGATCTAATGCCCTGTACACTCGATCGGAGTATCCGATGGTCTAAAATCCAATGGAATTTTTCATCGGAATTCTGTTCAAGCTGTCTTGCATACACACTGTCAGACTAAATTCCGACCGTCCAAAACGCGGTGACGTAAAACACTCTGACAAACCGAGAAAAATGAAGTTCAATGCTTCCGAGCATGCGTCGACTTCATTCTGAGCATGCGTGCGTTTTTTCTCTGTGTTCCACACAGACGATAGGAATTTCCTATCGTTTTTTTTTCCCTTCGGAAAAATTAAAAAAAAATGTTCTATTTCTAAACACCGATGGAAAAAAGTCCGAAGGGGCCCACACACGATCGGAATTTCCAATGAAACAAGTCCATCGGACGTTTTTCATCGGAAATTCCGATCGTGTGTACAAGGCATTAGGGGCAGTTTGGGAGCGGTGTATACACCGCTCCCAAAACGCCCTACCCATGGAAATGAATGGGCAGCGCTACCAAAGCGCCTGCAAAGCGTTTTGGCAGCGCCACAACACGGGCAATTTTAACCCTTTCTACGGCCGCTAGTGCTGCTAAAATGACAGTAAAGTGCCGCTAAAACTAGCAGCGCTTTACCTCAAACGCAGCCCCGCCTCAGAGTGAAAGTAGCCTAAAGCCCCGTACACACGGCCGGAATTCCGACAGAAATAGATTGAGAGCAGGTTCTCAATTTTCCTGTCGGAATTTCCGACGGACTTTTTCCTGTTGGAAATTCCGACCGTGTGTATGGGGCATAAAAGGGAACTTTTTAAGGCATTTTTTTTTTTTTTTTTAGGCTAATTTCAATGAATGAAGGCAAATTTATTATTTCTGCAGAAAAATAAAATTAATTTAAACTGGTCTTTTGCGCATATGTCAAAGTTCACGTTAGAGCAGGGGTCTCAAACTGGCGGCCCTCCATGCGTTAGAGGAAGAAGGTTGCGTTATCTGTAGTCCTGTATCTAAAACGTGCCTTTCCTGACAATGAGCCACCAAACAAAACACAGCCAGATGAAAGCCGCGCTCCCTATACAAAGAATGTGTATTATTGAATTCTGCGACTCATTTCTGGTTATTTAATTAAGGAGCGTTGTGGCGGGTCCGTAGAGATGTCACATGTGCCAGTTCTTCAATGATTCCTCTACTTCACAAGCACTCGGAATCCCGGCGACGCCACATCAAAAAAAGCGACTATGAAAGATTTATTTATTTTTTTCAAAACTTTGAGCTTAACATTTTAAACTTGATCCTGTGACCCGCAGATAAAAATCATCGCGCCGCGTGAGATAGCCTCAAAAGGCCTATGCAAGTAAACCGGCGATGGCTTAAGAGAATTATACCGTTCTCTATGTGTCAAGCCAATAAATAATTCCTTAAATCTTAAAATAACATTGTGGATTAAAGGCGGATTGTGAGGATAAGTCTCGGGGGGAGGTATGTAGCAGGCAGAGGTCCTATGCAGATTACTAATCAATATTTGAGGTTAGCGGCCGGATTGGCAGGCACGTCGCGGGCCCAACATGCCGTTCGGGTGCTGAGTCTAGCTCGGTGACGGATCCTGCAGCGCTGCCGTACATATAATGAGGATTTGTTCAGGAGTGTATTTATCTCTAGAGTGACTTGGTGTTTAGGTGATATCCTTTATTGGATAACTTGTGTTATTACAGATACAACGTTTCCGGGTAACTTAGATCCCTTCTTCAGGGTTTATACATTTCCCTTTATACATTGTATCATTTATAGTCTGAAGAAGGGATTAAATACTTCCTGAAAGCTTGCATCTTGCAATAACTAAAGTTAGCCAATAAAGAAATCACTTAAACTAAACTTTTTTTTTTTCCTTTCAATTAATTGATGGCTAGCACAGTACAAGCCTCTATTACTGCTCCAGTGCGGTGATCTCCAAACTGCGGCCCATGGGCCAGATATGGCCCTTCACTTGCCTTTATCTAGCTAACTGATAAGGTTTTGTGCTGCCCTAGGCTTGACTAAACTCGTGCACCCCCTAATTTACATACGGCCCACTCCTTCCTGTCAAAGCCACACCCATTCCTGTTTAAGACACACCCTGTCATCTGTAAACCACACCTTTTCCGCTTTAGGCTCCACCTATTCCTTTTAGAGCTCCACCTCGTCCTTTCTGTACATTAAAAGTGCCTACTTGTATATTTTGTTGTTTTGTATACCATTTCAAATGTTGTATCTATTATTTTAAGAGATAATAATCATCAAATAAAATAGTGAGAAGTGTGCGGCCTCATCAGTGCGGCCTCATCAGTGGCCATCAGTGCAGCCTCCTGAGGGGCCACCAGTGCAGCCCATCAGTTCCGATCAGTGCAGCCTCATCAGTGCCCATCAGTGCAGCATATCAGTGCTGCCTTATCAGTGCTGACTCATCAGTGCCCATTAGTGTGGCCTTATCAGTGGCCATCAGTGCAGCCTCATCAGGGGCCACCAGTGCAACCTCATCAGGGGCCACCAGTGCAACCTCATCAGGGGCCTCCAGTGCAGCCAATTAGTGCCCATCAGTGCAGCCTTATCAGTGCCCATCAGTGCTGCCTTATCAGTGCTGACTCATCAGTGCGGCATTATCAGTGGCCATCAGTGCAGCCTCATCAGGGGCCACCAGTGCAACCTCATTAGGGGCAACCAGTGCAACCTCATCAGGGGCCACCAGTGCAGCCTATTAGTGCCCATCAGTGCAGCATATCAGTGCCCATTTCAGTGCTGCCTTATCAGTGCGGCCCCATCAGTTCAGCTTATCAGTGCCACCCCATCAGTGGCCATCAGTGCTGCATCATCAGTGGCCATCAGTGCAGCCTATTAGTGCCCACCAGTGCAGCCTATTAGTGCCCATCAGTGCAGCATATCAGTGCAGCTTATTGGTGCTGCCTCGTGGCCTGCCTTTACACGCACATGAACTTTATTGGCATCCCAGTCTTAGTCTGTAGGGTTCAATATTGAGTTGGTCCACCCTTTGCAGCTATAACAGCTTCAACTCTTCTGGGAAGGCTGTCCACAAGGTTTAGGAGTGTGTCTATGGGAATGTTTGACCATTCTTCCAGAAACGCATTCGCGAGGTCAGACACTGATGTGGATGAGAAGGCCTGGCTTGCAGTCTCTGCTCTAATTCATCCCAAAGGTGTCCTATCGGGTTGAGGTGCAGGCCAGTCAAACTCCAAACTCATTCATCCATGTCTTTATGGACCTTGCTTTGTGCACTGGTGCGCAGTCATGTTGGAACAGGAAGGTGCCATCCCCAAACTGTTCCCTTCAAATTTGGGAGCATGAAATTGTCCAAAATGTCTTGGTATGCTGACGCCTTAAGAGTTCCCTTCATTGGAGCTAAGGGGCCAAGCCCAACCCCTGAAAAACAACCCCGCAGCATTAATCCCCCCTGGGGTGGAGAAACTTGACTGGCCTTCACAGAGTCCTGACCTTAAAGCGGAGGTGCCGCGGAAAAAAAAATATTAAAAGCCAGCAGCTACAAATACTGCAGCTGCTGACTTTTAATATTAGGACACTTACCTGTCCTGGAGTCCAGCGACGTCCGCAGCAGAAGATGAGCAATCGCTCGTCACTCTGCTGCCCCCACCGCCATCCTCCGTGAGGGAACCAGGAAGTGAAGCCTTGCGGCTTCACTGCCCAGGTCCCTACGGCGCATGCGCGAGTCGCGCTGCGCCATTCTGACTGGTCCCTGCTGTGTTCTGGGAGCCGAGTGTCTCCCAGAACACAACAGGGAATCTGTGGGAAGTGACGTACTTCCCACAGATTTCCCGCAGAGAGGACTCCCGGAAGTGGGTGCAAATACCTGTCTTAGACAGGTATCTTCACCCCCCTCCCCCCTAAAATGTGTCAATTTGACACCGGAGGGGGGGAGGGTTCCGATCAGCGGAAGTTCCACTTTAGGGTGGAGCTCCGCTTTAACCCGATAGAACAACTTTGGGATGAATTAGAGCGGAGACTACGAGCCAGGCCTTCTCGTCCACAGCATTCCCATAGACCAGGCATGTCCAAAGTCCGGCCCGCGACGATCTCCCAGCGCCGGGGCCACAAAAGATATACCGTGCTTATCGGTGTATATTATACGTATTATACACCGATCCCTGCTGCCTGTGAGGTGAAGAGGAGCGAGCGCCACCGAAATAGCTCGAGCCGAGTGTACTGTGTACTCGGCTAGGCTTGGCTCCGCTCGCAGTCATGCCCAGTCCCGCCATTGTACATGTGTTATGTCCATCATAGAAGCCGGGCCAAGGGGCGAGACTGCGAGAGGAGCCGAGTACAGCCGAATACACAGGACATCCGGCTCTATCTTGGCGACAAAATTAAAAAAAAATAAAGCTTAATTTTTGGGCACGGCTGGCTGCAGATGGACACTTAAGCACGGCTGGCTGCAGATGGACACTTGGGCATGGCTTTGCTGCAGATGGACACTGATCATTCCTGGCAATGGTGAGTGCATTGCTGGCAATGATAGGTGCTGCATTCCTGGCAATGATAGGTGCTGCATTCCTGGCAATGATAGGTGCTGCTTTCCTGGCAATGGTGAGTGCATTCCCGGCAATGATAGGTGCTGCGTTCCTGGCAATGGTGAGTGCATTCCCGGCAATGATAGGTTCTGCATTTCTGGCAATGGTGAGTTCATTCCCGGCAATGGTGAGTGCATTCCTGGCAATGATAGGTGCTGCTTTCCTGGCAATGGTGAGTGCATTCCCGGCAATGATAGGTGCTGCATTCCTGGCAATGGTGAGTGCATTCCTGGCAATGATAGGTGCTGCGTTCCTGGCAATGGTGAGTGCATTCCCGGCAATGATAGGTTCTGCATTTCTGGCAATGGTGAGTTCATTCCCGGCAATGGTGAGTGCATTCCTGGCAATGATGGGTGCTGCATTCCTGGCAATGGTGGTGCTGCATTCCTGGCAATGGTGAGTGCTGCATTCCTGGCAATGGTGAGTGCTGCATTCCTGGCAATGGTGAGTGCATTCCTGGTAATAGTGGGTGCATTTCTAGCAATCGTGGGTGCTGCATCCCTGGCAATTGGGCGTCTGCAGATGGGCACTGACCCTTATTTTGCGTCACAGTTCTTTATTTAACATAGGTGAAGGTGCGTGTTATACGCCAATAAATACGGTATATCCAAATAATACGCCTGAGCTCATCTCTTCACCACACACAGCCACGAAGGCGAGATAAATCTTGTTGGGCAATGTATTAGTGCTCGAACAAACACACTTAGACCGAATTTTAATGGTTCAAAGAATGTCAGGCAAAATGGTCGGCTCTCGAGCATGTTCACTTTATCAAATCTGACCCTTTTTGAAAAAAGTTTGGACACCCCTGCCATAGACACCCTCCTAAACCTTGTGGACAGCCTTCCCAGAAGAGTTGAAGCTGTTATAGCTGCAAAGGCTGGGCCAACTCAATATTGAACCCTACGGACTAAGACTGGGATGCCATTAAAGTTCATGTGCATGTAAAGGCAGGTGTCCCAATACTTTTGGTAATATAGTGTATGTAGCTAGCTAGCCTTCCACAGCGTGTAGAAAGATAGGACATAATACTACAGGAACTTTGTCCCCTGGGGATCAGAACATTTTAATTAAAAAAAATGACTCTTCTATTTAAAGCCTTATAATGCAGATGGTCCAGCCATGGCAAACAATAGCGCACAGATCCTTACCTCACCCCAATAAACAATATTTTCCTGATCTTGATTTGTGCCCCCTGTAGAATTTTATATCCGCACTTCGATGTGCTAGTCTGGCTTTTTATCTTCGCATTGTAATCCTAATCCTGAGGGCTATAAATAAAGTGCTGCATACTACTAGAGAATCAATGCCTACGCGGCTCATAATACGTGCAACCAATCGCCCGGCATTGTAATTAGGTCCTCAGAGTGAAATATTTTTTAGGGCTGTATAGAGTGACTTCCCAGTGATTTATGTGTGAAGGTGGGGATGGAGGCAACATGCTCGTCTGGGCTGCTTTAATGCTTGTAGGAAAGTCTTAGCTGCGGAATTTTGGTCTCGGGGATGTTTCAGTCAAAGAACATTAATGGCATCTGTAGAAGGTCCATCAAGATGCAGTTTCACCAACAGGCATCAGATCAAATTAGGTTTGGACATGTCACGTTGCAGGAAGCCCCAGGACCCACCTATAAATAGAAGGGAATCGCTTGACCTCTGTGAAGTTGAAGGGACACTCTAGTCATAGGTGGAAATGCAAACAAGGAGCACGTGGCTCCAGGGCTGGTGCAAGGATTTTTGACACCCTAGGCGAAACCTAATTTTGCCGCCCCCCTTGGCTCCACCCCTGACTCCACCCCCTTTGACTTGCCCATGTATACCCCACCTTTTTAATGAAGCACCAATCAAATGCAGCCTCACCAGTGCCCATCAAATGCAGCCTCACCAGTGCCCATCAAATGCAGCCTCACCAGTGCCCATCAAATGCAGCCTCACCAGCGCCCATCAAATGCAGCCTCACCAGCGCCCATCAAATGCAGCCTCACCAGCGCCCATCAAATGCAGCCTCACCAGTGCCCATCAAATGCAGCCTCACCAGCGCCCATCAAATGCAGCCTCACCAGCGCCCATCAAATGCAGCCTCACCAGTGCCCATCAAATGCAGCCTCACCAGCGCCCATCAAATGCAGCCTCACCAGCACCCATCAAATGCAGCCTCACCAGTGCCCATCAAATGCAGCCTCACCAGCACCCATCAAATGCAGCCTTACCAGTGCCCATCAAATGCAGCCTCACCAGCACCCATCAAATGCAGCCTTACCAGTGCCCATCAAATGCAGCCTCACCAGTGCCTATCAAATGCAGCCTCACCAGCGCCCATCAAATGCAGCCTCACCAGCGCCCATCAACGCAGCCTACCAGCGCCCATCAATGAATGTTTGCTTGCTTCCTTTCATTCGGGAGTCGGGACACAGCCCTCCTCCACCGCTGCGCCTCTGACACTATGTGCAAACGGATGCTGATGCTGAGACTTAGTTGCTTGCTGCAGAGAGAAGAGAGAGGGAACATCAGTGGCTGGGCGCCCAAATTCAGTCTCACCAGCGCCCACCAAATTCAGTCTCACCAGCGCCCATCAAATGCAGCCTCACCAGTGCCCATCAAATGCAGCCTCACCAGCGCCCATCAAATGCAGCCTCACCAGCACCCATCAAATGCAGCCTCACCAGCGCCCATCAAATGCAGCCTCACCAGCGCCCATCAAATGCAGCCTCACCAGCACCCATCAAATGCAGCCTCACCAGCGCCCATCAAATGCAGCCTCACCAGCGCCCATCAAATGCAGCCTCACCAGCACCCATCAAATGCAGCCTTACCAGTGCCCATCAAATGCAGCCTCACCAGTGCCTATCAAATGCAGCCTCACCAGCGCCCATCAAATGCAGCCTCACCAGCGCCCATCAAATGCAGCCTCACCAGTGCCCATCAAATGCAGCCTCATCAGCGCCCATCAAATGCAGCCTCACCAGCGCCCATCAACGCAGCCTACCAGCGCCCATCAATGAATGTTTGCTTGCTTCCTTTCATTCGGGAGTTGGGACACAGCCCTCCTCCACCGTTGCGCCTCTGACACTATGTGCGAACGGATGCTGATGCTGAGACTTAGTTGCTTGCTGCAGAGAGAAGAGAGTAGGAACACCAGTGGCTGGGCGCCCAAATTCAGTCTCACCAGCGCCCATCAAATTCAGTCTCACCAGTGCCCATCAAATGCAGCCTCACCAGTGCCCATCAAATGCAGCCTCACCAGTGCCCATTAAATGCAGCCTCACCAGCGCCCATCAAATGCAACCTCACCAGCGCCCATCAAATGCAGCCTCACCAGTGCCCATCAAATGCAGCCTGACCAGTGCCCATCAAATGCAGCCTCACCAGCGCCCATCAAATGCAGCCTCACCAGCGCCCATCAACGCAGCCTACCAGCGCCCATCAATGAATGTTTGCTTGCTTCCTTTCATTCGGGAGTTGGGACACAGCCCTCCTCCACCGTTGCGCCTCTGACACTATGTGCGAACGGATGCTGATGCTGAGACTTAGTTGCTTGCTGCAGAGAGAAGAGAGTAGGAACACCAGTGGCTGGGCGCCCAAATTCAGTCTCACCAGCGCCCATCAAATTCAGTCTCACCAGTGCCCATCAAATGCAGCCTCACCAGTGCCCATCAAATGCAGCCTCACCAGTGCCCATTAAATGCAGCCTCACCAGCGCCCATCAAATGCAACCTCACCAGCGCCCATCAAATGCAGCCTCACCAGTGCCCATCAAATGCAGCCTGACCAGTGCCCATCAAATGCAGCCTCACCAGTGCCCATTAAATGCAGCCTCACCAGCGCCCATCAACGCAGCCTACCAGCGCCCATCAATGAATGTTTGCTTGCTTCCTTTCATTCGGGAGTTGGGACACAGCCCTCCTCCACCGTTGCGCCTCTGACACTATGTGCGAACGGATGCTGATGCTGAGACTTAGTTGCTTGCTGCAGAGAGAAGAGAGTAGGAACACCAGTGGCTGGGCGCCCAAATTCAGTCTCACCAGCGCCCAT
Organism: Rana muscosa; assembly: GCA_029206835.1. Taxonomy (NCBI): domain Eukaryota; kingdom Metazoa; phylum Chordata; class Amphibia; order Anura; family Ranidae; genus Rana; species Rana muscosa. The sequence goes on along the minus strand of CM055119.1, from coordinate 325,595,049 downwards.
CAAATTCAGTCTCACCAGTGCCCATCAAATGCAGCCTCACCAGCGCCCATCAAATGCAGCCTCACCAGCACCCATCAAATGCAGCCTCACCAGCACCCATCAAATGCAGCCTCACCAGCGCCTATCAAATGGAGACTCACCAGCGCTTATAAAATGCAGCCTCACCAGCGCTTATCAAATGCAGCCTCACCAGCGCCCATCAATGCAGCCTCACCAGCGCCCATCAATGCAGCCTACCAGCGCCCATCAATGCAGCCTACCAGCGCCCATCAATGCAGCCTCACCAGCGCCCATCAATGAATGTTTGCTTGCTTCCATTCATTCGGGATTCGGGACACAGCCCTCCTCCGCCGCTGCGCCTCTGACACTATGTGCGAATGGATGCTGATGCTGAGACTTAGTTGCTTGCTGCAGAGAGAAGAGAGTAGGAACACCAGTGGCTGGGCGCCCTAGGCAGATGCCTATTATGCTTAGTGGTAGCACCGGCCCTGCCATGGCTCATGGCTTCAGATCTGCCCCCCGGCCACCTTGCTTTCTTCTGTTGGTATGAGTACCCCTGCTTTAGATGCAGGAGAAGAATTCCTGGACACACCCACTGCAGCTCCATGCTGTCACTCAAACACTGAAAACATGATATAAATAAAGATGCCGGCACTAACGAGGTTCTAAATCCTCCATTCAGGTTGACACCATCTTAGAAGTCTGAATGTGAATGGTGATACATAAACCCGAGGGAACAGAAGTTAAAAAGCACATGCTTAGGAAGTACACTACCAGTGACCCTGTGAGGTGAGAAGTTCCACTTTTCCTCATCCTTCCCTCTGCTCTTCCACTTTTGGATGTTTTTTTTTTTTTATGGGAGCGGATGTTTGGCCCCCCTGCTTGTGACATGTCCCAGGAGGCTGCGGGTCCAATCAGAAAGTGCAGCGCAACATGGTTTCCAGAATGTTTTACCCTTGTTGTACAGTATGTCATTGTGATTTAGGAAATATATGTAATGTCAGTTATAGTGGTTTTGTGGTCTGGCTGTGGGTAGACACCTAATGTAACGCACCTCCTCCCAACGGTGCTAATAAATTGCTGAACACAGTGGAAGACTTGACTATCAGTTGGTAAAAAAATGTACAGTATTTTTTATTATTGACAATTTATACAAAGTTAATAAAAATATGAGCAGTATCACAGATTTCACAGTAGGGTAATTACAAAAATGGTGGTTGCATCAATGTTCAACTGAGATGATCATACATAGTCCCAACATGTTTCGCCCATTGGGGCTTCGTCAGGGGAAGTATCTCTCAGACGTCTAAACGGATGAACAGCTAATAAATGAACAAAAAGAAGAAATTACCACTTGGAAATCAATAATGGACAATTACTGTAGCTTAGAAGCATTGGAGATCAGTCTGTAGACAAGTCCATAAATGATATGACGCTGGCAACTTACCACCAAAGACCCTAGATGGAAAATAAAGGGAGAGTAGAGGAAACCCCACAATGGGAGGGCAGAAGGGCCTCTCCCTGGGCGGCAGGCGGGGTACGACTCCAAGCAAAAGAACCCCCACAGTGGTCACTCATATGACCTAGCCAAGAAAGACAAAAGAAGATACCAAAACTTTTAATCAAAGCGAGCAATTGAGTGGGAAAGCCACTGTAATTATGTGTATAAAAAAGGTATATGTGACCTTCTATATAGCAGGACGCAGCCATAAATAGACTGTTCGTCCATTTGACAAGATCACTACATCAAAAATGTATTTCTCCCTTCCTTTTTCTTTTCAATTAAATATTTATTTATTTATATTTTTATACATATATATATATATATATATATATATATATATATATTTATTTATTTATTTTTTATTATTATTATCATTCTTTTTATTTTCTTAGAACATTCCATCGAGTGGGCTTCTTCATTGGATTTATTGTTTTTTGGATTGAAATCCTTATTTTTCAAAAGACTGTTCTATTTGGATATTTTTGTGGATCTATATTGACAGGCGCCCCCCTCCTTTTACACTCTTTGAAGTATTTATGAACTTTTTTAAGTCTCTATTATGGTATTTTTGATGTAGTAATCTTGTCAAATGGACAAACAGTCTATTTATGGCTGCGTCCTGCTATATAGAAGGTCGCATTTACTTTTTTATACACATAATTACAGTGGCTTTCCCACTCAATTGCTCGCTTTGATTAAAAGTTTTGGTATCTTCTTTTGTCTTTCTTGGCTAGGTCATATGAGTGACCACTGTGGAGGTTCTTTTGCTTGGAGTCGTACCCCGCCTGCCACCCAGAGAGAGGCCCTCCCGCCCTCCCATTGTGGGGTTTCCTCTACTCCCCCTTTATTTTCCATCTAGGGTCTTTGGTGGTAAGTTGCCAGCGTCATATCATTTATGGACTTGTCTACAGACTGATCTCCAATGCTTCTAAACTAATTGTCCATTATTGATTTCCAAGTGGTAATTTCTTCTTTTTGTTCATTTATTAGCTGTTCATCTGTTTAGACGTCTGAGACATACTTCCCCTGACGAAGCCCCAATGGGCGAAACATGTTGGGACTATGTATGATCATCTCAGTTGAACATTGATGCAACACCCCATTTTTGTAATTACCCTACAGTGAAATCTGTGATACTGCTCATATTTTTATTAACTTTGTATAAATTGTCAATAATAAAAAATACTATAAATTTTTTTACCAACTGGTAGTCAAGTCTTCCACTGTGTTCAGTAATTTAATAGCACCGTTATAGTCCCGCCTACTTTTTCTTATGATATGTAATGTCAGGTTAAGGCAAATTAATTTCCTATTCATAAAACTACCTTTTAATGGGGAGAAAGCCACTTACATTGGTGGTCAGTAAAAGGAACGCTCCTTACATTGGTGGCCAGAGGGAAGAATGTTCCCATAAATGGTAGTCAGTAGAAAGAATGTCAGTTACATTGTTGGTCAATGGGATTAATGCTACTTACATTGGTGGTCAGTAAGAAGAATGCCCCTTACATTGGTGGTCAGTAAGAAGAATGCCCCTTACATTGGTGGTCAGTAAGAAGAATGCTCCTTACATTGGTGATCAGTGGGAAGAATTCTCCTTCCATTGGTGGTCAGTGGGAAGAATGTTCCTTACATTGGTGATCAGTGGGAAGAATGCTCCTTACATTGGTGATCAGTGGGAAGAATTCTCCTTCCATTGGTGGTCAGTGGGAAGAATGTTCCTTACATTGGTGATCAGTGGGAAGAATGTTCCTTACATTGGTGGCCAGTGGGAAGAATGTTCCTTACATTGGTGGCCAGTGGGAAGAATGTCCCTTACATTGGTGATCAGTGGGAAGAATACTCCTTACATTGGTGATCAGTGGGAAGAATGTTCCTTACATTGGTGGCCAGTGGGAAGAATGTCCCTTACATTGGTGATCAGTGGGAAGAATGTTCCTTACATTGGTGGTCAGTAAGAAGAAAGTCCCTTACAATAATGCTACTTACATTGGTGGCCAGTGGGAAGAATACCCTTTACATTGGTGGTCAGTAAGAAGAATGCCCCTTACATTGGTGGCCAGTGGGAAAAATGTTCCTTACATTGGTGGTCAGTAAGAAAAAAGTCCCTTACATTGGTGGCCAGTTGGAAGAATGCTCCTTACATTGGTGGCCAGTGGGAAGAATGCTCCTTACATTGGTGGCCAGTGGGAAGAATGTTCCTTACATTGGTGGTCAGTGGGAAGAATGCTCCTTACATTGGTGGTCAGTGGGAAGAATGTTCCTTACATTGGTGGTCAGTAAGAAAAAAGTCCCTTACATTGGTGGCCAGTTGGAAGAATGCTCCTTACATTGGTGGCCAGTGGGAAGAATGCTCCTTACATTGGTGGCCAGTGGGAAGAATGCTCCTTACATTGGTGGTCAGTGGGAAGAATGCTCCTTACATTGGTGGTCAGTGGGAAGAATGTTCCTTACATTGGTGGTCAGTAAGAAGAAAGTCCCTTACAATAATGCTACTTACATTGGTGGCCAGTGGGAAGAATGTCCCTTACATTGGTGATCAGTGGGAAGAATGCCCCTTACATTGGTGATCAGTGGGAAGAATGTTCCTTGCATTGGTGGTCAGTGGGAAGAATGTTCCTTACATTGGTGATCAGTGGGAAGAATACTCCTTACATTGGTGATCAGTGGGAAGAATGTTCCTTGCATTGGTGGTCAGTGGGAAGAATGTTCCTTACATTGGTGGCCAGTGGGAAGAATGTTCCTTACATTGGTGGCCAGTGGGAAGAATGTTCCTTACATTGGTGATCAGTGGGAAGAATGTCCCTTACATTGGTGGCCAGTGGGAAGAATGTTCCTTACATTGGTGGTCAGTAAGAAGAAAGTCCCTTACAATAATGCTACTTACATTGGTGGCCAGTGTGAAGAATACCCCTTACATTGGTGATCAGTGGGAAGAATGTTCCTTACATTGGTGGCCAGTGGGAAAAATGTTCCTTACATTGGTGGTCAGTAAGAAAAAAGTCCCTTACATTGGTGGCCAGTGGGAAGAATACTCCTTACATTGGTGGTCAGTGGGAAGAATGCTCCTTACATTGGTAGTCAGTGGGAAGAATGCCCCTTACATTGGTGATCAGTGGGAAGAATGTTCCTTACATTGGTGGCCAGTGGGAAGAATGTTCCTTACATTGGTGGCCAGTGGGAAAACTGTACCTTGCAGTATGGGTCGGTGGAAAGAATTCTCACCCTACAGAGAGCTAATAAGATAATTGATGTCCATGGTTAGTTATCTGAGAGGCAGAAATTGCTTACTGCTCTAGGAACTTTTGAAGGATCACTGGTTGAGAAAGACCTGATCTATATAATAGATGGACTTCAGGTATTTAAAGTTGTTTGCATATTTGTAACTTATATGACTTATTGTATCTTCTTATTGGAACTGCCTGTGCATGCTTGAATAAGTGGACTTTGTTCCAAGGAACGTGTTTTACAGCATAAAATATTTAAAATTAAAATTTTGCATGTATTTTACATACACTTTATTACTCAAAGTATTGGGACGCCTGCCTTTACACGCACATGAACTTTAATGACATCCCAGTCTTAGTCTGTAGGGTTCAATATTGAGTTGGCCCACCCTTTACAGCTATAACAGCTTCAACTCTTCTGGGAAGGCCGCCCACAAGGTTTAGGAGTGTCTATGGGAATGTTTGACCATTCTTCCAGAAGCCCATTTGTGAGGTCAGGCACTGATGTTGGATGAGAAGGCCTGGCTCGCAGTTTCCACTCTAATTCATCCCAAAGGTGTTCTATCGGGTTGAGGTCAGGACTCTGTGCAGGCCAGTCAAGTGCCTCCACCCCAAACTCGCTCATCCATGTCTTTATGGACCTTGCTGTGTGCACTGGTGGGCAGTCATGTTGGAACAGGAAGGGGCCATCCCCAAACTCTTCCCACAAAGTTGGGAGCATGAAATTGTCCAAAATGTCTTGGTATCCCGACACCTTAAGAGTTCCCTTCACTGGAACTAAGGGGCCAAAACCAACCCCTGAAAAACAACCCCCACACCATAATCCCCCCTCCACCAAATGATTTGGACCAGTGCACAAAGCAAGGTCCATAAAGTCATGGATGAGCGAGTTTGGGGTGGAGGAACTTGACTGGCCTGCACAGGATGAGTTAAAACGGAGACTGTGAGCCGGGCCTTCTCATCCAACATCAGTGCCTGACCTCACAAATGTGCTTCTGGAAGAATGGTCAAACATTCCCATAGACACCCTCCTAAACCTTGTGGACGGCCTTCCCAGAAGAGTTGAAGATGTTATAGCTGCAAGGCGTCAGAATACCAAGACATTTTGGACAATTTCATGCTCCCAACTTTGTGGGAAGAGTTTGGGGACGGCCCCTTCCTGTTCCAACATGACTGCCCACCAGTGCACAAAGCAAGGTCCATAAAAACATGGATGAGGGAGTTTTGGGTGGAGGAACTTGACTGGCCTGCACAGAGTCCTGACCTCAACCTGATAGAACACCTTAGAGATGAATTAGAGTGGAGACTGCAAGCCAGGCCTTCTCGTCCAACATCAGTGCCTGACCTCACAAATGCGCTTCTGGAAGAATGGTCAAACATTCCCATAGACACTCCTAAACCTTGTGGACAACCTTCCCAGAAAAGTAGAAGCTGTTATAGCTGCAAAGGGTGGGCTAACTCAATATTGAACCCTACAGACTAAAGCCCCGTACACATGATTGGACTTTTTGACAACAAACTTCGAAATTCCCAAGTTTTCAAAAAAATCCGAGCGTGTGTACGCTCCATCGGACAAACTTTTTCGGTTTTCATCGGACAAAAGTTCGCTCTGCAAACGGACAAACAAATGTCCTACGGTGCAAAGTCCTATCGTGTGTACAGAAATCCATCAAACTTTTGTCCGAAGTACAAACATGCATGCTCAGAACCAATGTTAAAATCAACCAACAATAGCAGAAGTTGACCAAAGGGTGGCGGTAAAGAGCAGAAAAAACATATGATTTTGGGAAAGTTTGCAGAAAAAGTCCAGCCGTGTGTATGCTATGGGCGTTCCCGGCCAACGCCCTTCAAACAAAAATCCACAGAAAAGTTTGAAGTCCGACCGTGTGTATGAGGCTGAAAGGCAGGCGTCCCAATACTTTTGGTAATATAGTGTATCGCAAAAATATCCCTTTTACATTCTTTTCATTAACAAGTATTTACAGGTGGCTGAAGAAACGTCGGGGTAAGATAGATGAAACCCGTGGCTTTTTCCCGTGGCTTTCCACCGGCCTGACCTGATTTGTCAAATCAATGGGACTATTCAGAGAGTCTCATTACCGTTCCTGTGCAGGGTAGTGAATAGCCGGATGGATTCCGCTCTGTGACTGCGGCTAAACGATCACCTATCATTTTCCGAACGCGGCGGATCGTCCCGGTATTTTGGTGGAGACGATAAAGGAAGAGAATTGTTACAAAGTCCCAGGGATGGTGAGAGAGTCTTCTAATGTTTCTTCACAAGAGGGGGACACATGACCCTCCATCCATGGGAGCCATTATTAGGGAGATGATCACTGTACTGTATAGAAAGTTGTCTCATGTTTCTCCAGGAACATCGAGGAAGGAGATCCGAGTCAGTAAACCATTTGTTCTGTTTCCCTCAAACGCTGTATCTGTCTGAACTGAGGACCGAGTATGATATGTTAAGTGGAGCACGTGCAGTAATGTCAGTGTGATGCCTCGTACATACAGGGCCGCCATCAGGGGGGTACAGGCAGTACACCTGTAAGGGGCCCGGAGGTCCCCATGGCCCCCGGGCCCCTTACAAAAAAAAGATGGCAACCCCCCTTTTTAAAAAAAAATAAAAATACATTTTGTAAGGGGCCCAGAAGCCCGGAGGTCCCCAGGGGCCCAGATGGCAATCCCCACTTTTTTTTGTAAGGGGCCCAGGGGCCCTGAGGTCCCCAGGGCCCCGGATGGCAACCCCCCCACTTTTTTTTTATAAAAAAAAAGTAAATTTTTTTTTTTTATTATTATTATTTATTTATTTTTGTAAGGGGTCCAGAGGCCCGGAGGTCCACAAGGGCCCGGATGGCAACCCCCCGACCTCAATAATTTGCAGCGGCAGCACCCCCCCCCCCGGTTCTCTGCTCCAGGGGGCCCATGTATGAAGCTGTGTAAGGGGCCCCAAAATTCCTGATGGCGGCCCTGCGTACTACACACGACCGGTTTTCCCGCCGGGAAAAACTGCGATGAGAGTGTTTGGCCGGGAATCCCGTCCGTGTGTATGCTTCATCGCAGTTTTTCCGACGGGAAAACTGACTGAAAAAAAAGAGAGCAGGATCTCTTTTTTCCCGTCAGGAAAAAATCCTAGCAGGAAAACCGTTCATCTGTATGCTTTTCCGACGGAAAAAAAAACGCACATGCTGGGAAACAATTTGACGCATGCTCGGAAGCATAGAACTTCATTTTATCGGCTCGTCGTAGTCTTTTACGTCACCGCGTTCTTGGCAGACAAAAGTTCACCGGACTTTTGTGTGAGACATTGTAAAGGTTGTTGTTCTTCCCCGTACAGGTGGCTGAAGAAACGTCGGGGTAAGATAGATGAAACCCGTGGCTTTTTCCCGTGGCTTTCCACCGGCCTGACCTGATTTGTCAAATCAATGGGACTATTCAGAGAGTCTCATTACGTATTTTCCCTCCGAATATTACGGCAAATTCGACGGTATAGCGGCGCTAAAAATAGCGCCGCTCTACCGCCAGCGCTCCTCCCCGCCCCAGTGTGAAAGGGGCCTTACTGTTAATGTGTATTGTGAAGTCATGAATTTATTTATGAGTTGTAAAGTTACTTACAGGTAGGGCGGCACCGATGCCGATAGCGAGTACTTGTGCAAATGCTGCGATACCTTAGCGGTGTGACTTGAGTCCATAAAAAATGAATAGGCTCAAATCGCACTGCTAAAAAAATCACATGCGATTTCTTGCACCGCTCCTGTGTAAACCCAGGCTTGCCTTTCAGAATTAATTGACCGGGCTGCCTATCTCCCCAAAACAGCACCAACAAAACGCATGCAGTTTTTAGCAATGCGGCGCACCAGAACGACGGCAGTATGATGCGGTGTGTTGGTAAGGTACACGGTGGGACGCAACCAACATGCATACCGCACATTATCACAGCACAATAGTGTGAATCTGTAAACAATCACCTTGTAAAACAACACATTTCGTTTAAAATTAGAAATAACAGGCAAAATATTTTTGTATAGATATAAAAAAAAAACATTATAAATACATTTTTATAAGTGATCACATTCCCTCTGTTCTCAGCTGCATAAGAGCTGGAGGGGAGGAGAAGCAGCAGCACACTAATGCCGCGTACACACGGTCGGAATTTCTGACAGAAAAAGTCCGATGGGAGCTTTTCGTCGCATATTCCGACTGTGTGTATGCCCCATCTGGCTTTTTCTGTCTGAATTTTCGACGGACTTAGAAAGAGAGCAGGTTTTCTATTTCTATCTGAAAATCCGAAAAAAAAACACGCATGCTCGGAAACAATTCGACGGATGCTCGGAAGCATTGAACATCTTTTTCTCGCCTCGTCGTAGTGTTGTATGTCACCGCGTTCTTAAAGCTTGAAAGTACAGAGCACAGTGGTGTAGTGGTTAGCACTTTCACCTAGTAGCACAAGGGTTGCTGGTTCGAATCCTGACCATGACACCATCTGCCTGGAGTTTACATGTTCTCCCTGTGTCTGCGTGGGTTTACTCTGGTTTCCTCCCACACTCCAAAAGTCATGCTGGTAGGTTAATTGGATCTTGTCTAAATTGGCCCAGTATATATGTATGTATGTGTGTCCCAAGTGTGTTGAGATCCTATGGGGTAAAATGACCACACCAGCCAAGCAGACACGGGCTGCAAAAAGTGCCTAGAGGTGATTCAGTTTGCATGTGAGCGCTATACAAGTCGCTCATTCATTTTGTCTGACCGTGCCAAGCTTGAGCGGAATTCCATCTGAAAAACCATCCAACTTTTTCTGTTCGTGTGTACAGGGCATAAGCTTCCTAGTGAATGGCTGTGCAGCGGGGGGGGGGGGGGGGGGGCATGTCAGGACAAGTCTGATCATTGAAGGAGAGCAGGCTGAGTTTCCAGCATAGCTAGAGAACTGATCACAATGTGCTCTCCTGCCTAGTGCGGTCAGTTTTTAATAGGAAAGCAAAGGAAACTAGCAGGAAAACAAGGGATTTTACTTAAAGGAAGCAATACAAAAAGAAAAGGCGACTTTCTCATACAAGTACATGGTACAGCAGGCACATATCAGGAATATTCTGACACGCCCCTGCTGCACAGCCATTCACTGGGAAGCTCAGTGTGCTTCTGCTTCTGCTTCTCCTTCCCCAGCTCATATGCAGCTGAGAACAGAGGGAATGTGATCACTTATAAAAAAGGGGAAAAAGGGTATTTCGAATGATTTATATCTATACAAAAATGTTTTGCCTTTCATTTCTATTTGAAACCAAATGGGTTGTTTTACAAGGTGATCGTTTTTTACAAGGTGATCGTTTACAATCACTCTAATGCCCCGGAGAAATGGAAACGGGCTCTTGGCGTCTATTGTGCTGCAATCCCTCCAGTCTCTCAAAATGTCTTCTCTTCTGTCCTTCACTTGCACCGGTGATTAGGAATTCACAGACATCTCCTGTTCCCACATCCTCCACACGTGTCCGGCGCTCCCCACCAAATAAAAGACGCGGGAGTGAAAATATTTATCTGCGAAAGGACGTTCTCCGCTCCCCCTGAAGACATGTTTGCGCAGAGAGCCCCGTTCGATTTGCTGATAAATATGTAAACGGGTTATTTGCACAGTGGCTGCCTTTATTACATTGTAGAATAAAGGGAAGAAAAGCTTTTTTTAGAAGGAGTTTATTTGGAACGCCGCATATGTTTTGGAAAAGAGGAATAAAGCTCAGCGTGCCGCACCTTGAAACACAGGACAGGCGCTGCGTGATCTACTTCACGCCGAGCCTCCGAAACGGGAAGATTTTTTTATTTATTAGGCGAGGAGCCGCAAAAGATGGAGGAAATTGATGAAACACTCTCAGCGGCCGCCCTTTGAGGTTATATACTGTTCTGGAAGAGCGCGCTCATCCTCGAGCGACTTTCATTATTTTGTTTGTGGACGGCTATCCTGCAACTTTTACTAATTTTGTAACTTTGTTTTTCAGGTCTACCTTTTATTTTTCTTGCAGTGGGACATTCCTTGGAAGGTGGGGATACATTCAGAAGAAACCAAGAAAAGGATAATCTTTGCCAGTTCCAGCTATGAACATTGTACGGTCAGCCAAGCTTCTTAAGCTACCTGACCAAAGTTCCCAGTTCCACCCACCTGACCCTTTGGTAGGGATGAGACTTGTAAGAGGGTATTAGTTCCCTTTTAGGCCAAGGCCCTCTCTTTGTTATTCCCAGGGCTTGTCAGTTATGGGAATAAAAGTGGGAATAACAGAAGGTACAAGTGGGAATAGCAGAAAGTCCAATGGAAAAAGCAGAAGGTTCTCAATGTGGGAGGACCTGTGGGTCGTAGAGTTTGGACATCCTTGTGGTGAAGGGTGATTCTTCCCTGAGTGGGCCCACTCCCATTACTTGGGCACCAGGACTTACTGAGTCATGGAAAGTGGAATCCCATGTGGCAGGGACTTGTAGAGTTTGGATGTCCTTGTAGCAACGCTGTATCCTGGCCTAGGCCAACAAGGCCCAGGCCTAGGGCAGCACTTTGCAGGGGGGGCAGCATGGAAAGAGTCCCCGTCGGGTTGCGCTACACTGTTAGTGTAGCACCAGTCTTATGGGGCGAACTGGGCTTAGAGGCAAATTAGTCTAGCGCCCCCATAAAGCAGCTGCATTCCTTCTGGTATGTGGGTGGCCGGCATTCTGCAACTGTGGGGGGGGGGGGCACTGCTTCTAATTTTGACTGTCCTATCATCCTGGACCACAAACCTTCCTCTCTGTGCTATATGTTTTCTTCTGCACCATTGGCATGGTTATATCTTCTTAGTCCTCTCCATAAAATTATTAGAAATTTGTCCTTAAAGTAGAACTATAGGCAACACTTTTTTTTTTCCATTTTGGATAGAGTAAGGGAGGGTTATAGCCCCTGTCAGTTTATTTTTTACCATCCTTGTCCCATTGCAGAGATTTCCCTTCACTTCCTTCCCCATAGCCAAACAGGAAGTGAGAGGAAATCTATTCAAATTAAGGGAATTCATTGCCCCCCCCCCACCCCAGGCCCTCAGAACTAGTGTCCCCACTCGAAAATTTCAGGGTGGGTCGTAAACAGCAAGGGGTGTGGCCTTGACAGAAAGGGGTGGGTCATATTTAAATTAGGGGGTGCGCGAGTTTAGTTAGGGCAGCACAAATCCTAAATACACTACTGCCTTGTAGTGAAGGGTGGCCCACTCCTGTTACTTGGGCACCAGAACTTACTGAGTCATAAACAGCTGAAGCCCATGGAAGGAAAATTTGCAAAAGAGAGAGGTAGGAGAATAAGTGGGACAATGCCTTGGGAATAGCAGAAGGTACAAGTGGGATTAGCAGAAACACCCATGGGAATAGCAAAAGGTTCTCAACGTGGGAGAGCCTGAGACAGAAGGTACAAGTGGGAATAACAGAAAGTCCCATGGGAATAGCAGAAGGTTCTCGATGTAGGAGGCTGGCCTGCGGGTTGTAGAGTTTGGACATTCTTGTGGTGATGAGTGATTCTTCCCAGAGTGGGCCCTCTCCCATTACTTGGGCACCAGGACTTACTGTGTCACAGAACATTGAATCCCATGTAGGTCCCCAGGAATGGTAGAAGGTCCCCAGTGTAGGAGGGACTAGGGGTTGAAGAGTTTGGATATCATTGTGTTGAATGGTGGTTCACCCCTGAGTGGGCCCACTCCTGTTACCAGGGCACCAGAACTTACTGAGTCATAAAAAGTTATATTTCCTGGAAGGGAAATTTCTAAAACAGTGAAGTGGGACAATGCCTTGGGAATTGCAGAAGGTACAAGTGGAAATAGCAGAAAGTCCCATGAGAATAGCAGAAGGTTCTCAATGTGGGAGGGCCTGGAGGCTGTAAACTTTAGACATCCTTGTGGTGAAGGGTGATTCATCCCTGAGTGTGCCCACTCCCGTTACTTGGGCACCAGAACTTACTGAGTCATAAAAAGTTGACTCCCATGGAAGGCAAATTTCTAAAAAACAAAAGTGTGACAATGTCTTGGGAATCACAGAAAGTCTCTTGGGAATAGCAGGTTCTCGATGTGGGAGGGCCTGGGGGTTGTAGACTTTTGACATCCTTGTGGTGAAGGGTGATTCTTCCCTGAGTGTTCCCACTCCCATTACTTGGGCACCAGGACTTACTGAGTCACGGAAGGTTGAATCCCATGGAGGTCCCCATTAATAGCAGAAGGTCTCGAATGTGGGGGGGAACTGGGGGTTGTAGAGTTTGTATGCCCTTGTAGTGAAGCCCATGGAAGTTGAAGCCCATGGAAGGAAAATTTGCAAAAGAGAGAAGTAGGACAATAAGTGGGACATTGCCTTGGGAATAGCAGAAGGTACAAGGGGATTAGCAAAAAGTCTCATGGGGAATAACAGAAGGTTCTCCCAATACTTGGGCATCAGGATTTACTGAGTCATGGAAAGTTGAATCCCATGTAGGTTCCCAGGAATGGCAGAAGGTCCCCAATGTGGGAGGGACTGGGGGTTGTAGAGAGACAATGCCTTGGGTAATAGCAGAAGGTACACGTGGGAATGGCAGAAGGTCCCCAATGTGGGAGGGCCTGGAGGTAATAGAGTTTTGTCATCCTTGTGGTGAAGGGTGGTTCTAACCCCAGTGGGCCCATTTCCATTACTTGAGCACCAGGACTTATTGAGTCACATATATTTAAAGACAGTATTTACAAACTAAGGGCATGGTACTCCTGAGGAAATGTAACAAATGTTTTTTGTGGGTTATACTTCTGAGATATTTGCTATATAAGTGAGAATAGCAGATGGCCCCCAGAAATAGCAGAAGGACCCTGATGTGGAAGGAACTGGGGGTTGTAGAGTTTGGACATCCTTGTGGTAAAGAAACGTTCTCTCCTAAGCGTGCCCACTCCTGAACACGTTGAATCCTATGGAGGGAAAATTTCCAAAAGAGAGAATTGAGACAATGCACTTGGAATAGCAGAAGGTACAAGTGCGAATAGTAGAAGGTCCCCAAAGTGAGAGGGACTTGGGGTTGCTGAATTTGGACGTCCTTGTGGTGAAGGATGGCTTTCCCCTGAGCGAGTTCACTCCTGTTACTTGGATCCGAGTCACGTACATTTAAAGTTACATTTTCTTGGTGGGTATTTTCATGGTATTTATAAACTGATGGGATTGAACCCCTGAGGAAATCTAACAAAGTTATTTGCGGGTTGCACTTCTCAGACATTTCTTACACTTTACCTTGCCACTAGCTGCATACATATTTTAGTCTAACCATGAGTATGGGCCACTTTGTACACCATGGATTTGTATCTATATTATAATATTTTTCGCAGAGGTCCCACATGGTTGGTTTATTTATTTTCCTTATCACGTACTAGGATTACGCTTATGGACACATATCCACTTTGGTTGCCGCTTTGTGTGGGCGTTTGTCGCTGAGCACGCTGCCACAGTTCCCGGAAATGATGTCCCCAGGTGGCTCACAACCCCCAGTACCATACCATCAACACACAGATGCTTTGTAAGTAACATGTTATAGGGGATCCTTTTATTTATTTATCTATTCCCTTGTTGTTATTGCCTCATTACGTTGGATCATTTAGGAATCCATATTTCTCATTATACATATTTACCACATGCTTACTCCTGAAGAGTGTCTCTAAGCCATGAAACGCGTTGCGCTACCAGATGCCGTGTTTTATACCATTTATGTGTAGATAAGATTTGTTATAGAATTCATTGTGGAATATGTTTTTACAGGATTTTATATAAATTTCTCGCAATATGCTACTGTTACTTTTACTATCAATGACAGGGATTAGAGAGGCTATAGGTCATATAGGTATTACTTTGCAATATAGTTATGTATATACATGAATTTTATTGCATTATGTATTATTATCATGTAAAACTATTTTTGGATTCTGATATACAATGAAATATCTATACATGTATATGAACCAATAAATATTAATTTGTTTACTTGCAACTAGACATGTGCATTTGTTTTCGTCCGAATGCATTCTTGTCCGAATTTCGCGTTTGTTTTAACAAATGATAACGAATGTGCAGAGTCCGAAATCCGAAAGATCTGACATAAAAAATGCTTTATTTTCGTTTCGTTGTGACAACAGTTCGATACAGAGAGAAGATTCGACATGACGGTGACAATAGCGATCTGTGTCTATCGAACCTGCGGTTGAATGTGCCTAACCTAACTCTATTAGTCCGAGATTATTCGACATAGAGAGAAAAGATTTGCCATTATAGAGACATGAAGATTCGACATAGAGAGAAAAGATTCGACATTATAGAGACATGAAGATTCGACATAGAGAGAAAAGATTCAACATTATAGAGGAGGGTTTCTCAACCAGGGTTCCATTGAACTCTAGGGTTCCTCCAGAGGTTGCTAGGGGTTCCTTGAGCAATAAGAAAGATAAGTTCCAATTGACACCATTGATCTTTTTAGCTAACTGCAAAGGGGTAATTCTTCCCAATTATCACAACGTAAGGAGCATTCTTCCCACTGACCATCACATTAATGTATTAGCGCATTAATGTATTATGAGTTGTAGATATACCATATTTATCGGCGTATGACACACACTTTTTTCCCCTGAAAATGGGGGGCAAAGCAGGGGTGCGTGTTATACGCCGACAGCGTACCTCGCCGAGCCGTCATCTCCTCTCCACTCGGCTCCTCGGCTCTCACGTCACACACACACAGTCCCGCCTCCGCCACCGGCATTGGACCAGTGTTCTGCCTATCACAGTAACTGGTCCAATGCCAATGGCGGAGGCGGGACTGTGTGTGTAACGTGAGAGCCGAGTGGAGAGGAGATGACGGCTCTGATTTCCTGATTCAGGCTGCTGGTAAGGGAGATGATGAGGCTGCAAATGGCGGTAGTTTAAAAAAGGCATTAATCAGGCTGCATTGAGGACAATAATCAGGCTGCATTGAGGACAATAATCAGGCTGCATTGAGGACTTTATTTGGGCTGCATTGATGTATTGAGGACTTTATTTGGGCTGCACTGAGGACATTAATCAGACTGCAGATGGACATTGATGGGCACTGACCCTTAATTTGCTTCAAAGTTGTTTATTTTAAATATATGTTTTTTTCCTGAAACTTCCCTCTTAAAATTAAGGTGCGTGTTATACGCCGGAACGTTTTATACGCCGATATATATATACGGTAGTCATTTTTATCAGGGGTTCCCTGAGACGAGAAATTTATTTTAAGGGTTCCTCTGAGTTGAAAAGGTTGAGAAAGGCTATTATAGAGACATGAAGATTCGACGCAGCAGCTAAAAACATACGATCGCCACAAGCGGACATTTATGGTGAAATGCTCTGCCCATAGGCTATAGAAGAATTCTAATGTTGGTTGACTAGTAATAATAATTAATAAATATAATTATTACTAGTCATACAACATTAGAATTTTACTATAGCTTGTGGGCGGAGCATTCGACCGGAAATGTACGATCGCGGCGTCGTACAGTTTACCTGCTTTGTCGAGTCTTCTTAGAACATTCAACATAATTAAGGTTGAATCTGTCAATTGAAGGCTTATGGTGTCTGTCGAATGCTCTAAGAAGATTCGAGGAAGCAGCTAAACTGTATGACGCCGCAATCGTACATTTCCGGTCGAATGCTCCGCCCACAAGCTATAGTAAAATGCTAATGTTGTTTCACTAGTCTGGTTGTCGGGAAGAGGCCCTTGTCCTCATCAACATGGGGACAAGGTGCTTTGGGGTGGGGGGCGCAGGGCCCCCTTGCCCCAAAGCACCTACCCCCCCATGTTGAGGGAATGCGGCCTGGTACAGTTCAGGAGGGGGGGCACTCACTCGTCCCCACCCCCTTTCCTGACCGACCAGGCTGCGTGCTCGGATAAGGGTCTGGTATGGATTTTGGGGGGACCCCCACGCCGTTTTTTCGGCGTAGGTGGTTCCCCTTAAAATCCATACCAGACCGAAGGGCCTGGTATCGTTCGAGAGGGAACCCCACGTCAATTTTTTTTTTGGCGGGGTTCCCCTTCATCCTCAGCATGCAAGTCGCACTGCAAGTTGGATCATGATGATCCGACTTGCGGTGCGATCTCTATTCAAATCAATGGGCTCCCATAGGGAAACATTGGTTTTGAATAGAGCCAGAGAAACGCCTAACGCTAATTAGCGGCCGTTTATTCGCGTTTATGTGCGTTTATTGGCGTTTGGCTTTTTGGCGTTTTTTTTCCCACTTAAAAAACGGCACTTTAAACGCAAATTTCTTGCGTTCAGAAAAAAGCCCATAAACTCCACTGCTCATTAACGCTAAAAAACGACCATGTATGGACACATAGACCAAGATAGAGTGCAGTTTATAGGCTTTTTCAAAAAACGCCCAAACGCCAATAAACTGCAGTTTATCAGCTTCAGGGTGCATGGAGCCTTAAGGTCCTAACCATTGCCCACACTGTCCAAAAAGAAAAAAAGTTTGGATTTTCTATATTCTTAAAAAAATTTAACCAAACCAATGCAATCAAAACTTTAGGACAGATTCATATAGCAAACTGTTGTAGGGCCCGCAGACTATAGTATGGGGCGAGGTTTGCTGCGGTGGACCCCTCTGGAGACATATAAAAAAAAGTAATTTGCCAGGAAAAGTTTTTAGATTAATACACCAGCTGCCCAGCCGCGGGAAGAGAGGTTAATAGAGTTTGTGAATTCTAAATATGTTTGTGTTAAACCCAAGGCTATACTCCGACCCCGGCACGGAGAGGGGCAGAAACACTAAGCTGTTTTTATGTTTCCACTAATTTGCTTTCATGTTTTTGTCTTTATGTACTGAATAAATATCAGAATTTTTAATATTTTTCGTATGGTAAAAAGGAGATTTTTTTTTTATAAAGAGTGGGGGGGTGGCAAGGATTAAAGGCGCTTACTTTTTCCTTAAGGCACAACATTTTTTTTTTGGAGAATAAAACAATCCCCCCCACAGATCAACTAAATAAATGAAATATGTTTCAGCAGGCTTGTTTGCTTTTTTAATGCAGATGCTGAGGCATTCCATTTCAGTGCACCTGTTAAAAGTGAATGTAAAAAAAATAAAAAATGGGCTAATGGGCAATTACATTATATAATGATGGCACGGCCCATGGCCTTATAGATGCACCCAGTCATTGACCGTTTTTTAGTATTGTTCATATAAGGACAATTACATTGTGATAAGGATGTGTAACCATAGGCATGTAGCAGCAAAAGTATTACATTTTATGCTAACTTGGTCAGTGAGGAAGGGTAGGTGGCTTAGGCTATACCCCCCTGATAGGAGTTTGCATGGCTGGAGACAGGACCCAAAAGTGTGGGAGGGAAGGTGGAGACCTGACCCCTGATAGAAGTTTGCATGGCTGGAGATGGGACCCAAAAGTGTTGGGAGGAGGGTGGTCACATTTGCCCTGATAGGAGTTTGCATGAGAAGGCAGGGGACTAACAAAGTTTGGGAGGGAGGGTTGGGATCTGTGCTCTGATAGGAGTTTACATGATAAGGCAAGGGACCCACAAAGTGTGGGAGGGAGGGTGGTGACCTGAGCCCTGATAGATGTTTGCCTAGCTGGAGACAGGATCCAAAAGTGTGGGAGGGAGGGTGAAGACCTGAGCCCTGATAGAAGTTGCATGGCTGGAGGTGGGACCCAAAAGTGTGGGAGGGAGGGTTGGGACCTGTACCCTGAAAAGAGTTGGCATGGGAAGGCAAGGGACCCACAAATCTTGAGAGAGAGGGTGGGTACATATACCCTGATAGGAATTTACATGGCTAAACAAGGGACCCATAAAGTTTGAGAGAGAGGATGGGGACCTGTGCCCTGATAGGAGTTGCATGGTAAGGCAAGGGACCCACAAAGTTTGGGAGGGAGAGTAGGGGCCTGTGCCCTGATAGGAGTTTGCATGGGTAGGCAAGGGATACAAAAGGTTTGGGAGGGAGGGAGGGCGGGAACCTGTGCTCTGATAGGAGTTTGCATAGGAAAGCATAGGACCCACAAACTGTGGGAGGGTGGGTGATGACCTGAGCCCTGATAGACGTCTGCATGGGTAGACAAGAGACCCACAAAGTGTGAGAGGGAGGGTAGGGACCCGTGCCCTGATAGGAGTTTGCATACATAGACAAGGGACCCACAAATCGTGGAAGGGATGGTGGAAACTAGGGGGGGTTTGGTTGAGGGTGGAGCAATTACAAAAATGATGCCCTGTGTCTGTGTCTCTCCCTGCAGGAGTTGAAAGCAAGTGGGAGGGAGAGAAACTGGCTTTCAGCTGCTGCAGAGAATCACACAGGGCATCCTTCTGTAATTGCCCCTCTGCCCGACCACACCAATTCCCCCTACTGTTCGGGCCCCCCTGTGTGCCTGGGCCCCCTACAGGAGGGACTGGTGGTCCCCCCCCTATCAGCGGACTTGGGTGGCCCACTCCTTATAAGTAATTGCCAGCTTTTTTTTTCTTTTACATTTCAGCTGTCAGTGGGGGAATCCTGCTGATGGCTGAAAGAACCGAGCCTGAAAGTATCAGAGCATTTGCACAAGTAACAATAGTCGTGCAAATGCTTAGTATCGGCACCGATACCGGTATCGGCGCAACCCTAGTGCTAACCTGTGCTCTGATAGGAGTTTGCATGGGAAAGCATAGGACCCACAAAGTGTAGGTGGGAGGGTGGTGACCTGTGCCCTGATAGGAGTTTACATGGGAAGGCAAGGGACCCCAAAAAATTGGGAGAGTGGGTAGGGGCCTGTTCCTTGGTACAGAGTTTTTATAGAAGGGTGTGGGATCTTCAGGTAAGGGTCACTCATTAGATGGCGGTTGTAATACTAATTTAAGCACACTTTGTTGACGTGGCCCCACATCCAAAAATTATTGGTTTAAAAATCAAAAGGAAAAGATAGGACTTTTTAGGTTGCCATCAATAATCCCTAAATAAAGGAGATGAGTACTAAAATCTTTTTTACAAAAAAAATACAAAGTTTATTTCTACAAATTGTAAAATCAATCTAAAAAGAATGTGTTCATCCTTCAACCCTTCATGTAATTTTATTCTCCAATTGGGATAGCAAAACATATAGACAATATGTCATGGATATACAGTAGTGTTTGTCTGTCAGCTTACCTTCCTTCCCATGTGTTCATCAGTGTTGCCAACCCCCTGAAGTGAAATTTACTGGCAAGGATGCCAAAATTTCTGTACGGCACCAATTTCTTACTGGCAAAAATCATGGAAATTGCTGACAGAGCCGCATTTTTTACTGACGCTGCAAAAAAGTACCTACAATCACTGTTTTTAGTGCTAAACAGTGCAAATATCAATATTTGAACTATGAACACACAGCTAATGCTATTTATCAATGTGTTTAAGTTAAACAAAAGTAAAAAAACATTTTTCTCAATTTACATAAAGGTCAGGTTACTATAACCCGGCCAGCACAGAGTTCCCTCTTACATCAGAGTCTGCAGAATGCCCCCTTACAGTGCAAGGGAACTCTTATGTAAAGGGGAACGCTGCAGATCATGATGTAAGGGGGAACCCTGATGTGGAGGGGGGCTCTTACCTTAGTGTATTCACCTTCCGCAGAGTGAATACACTAAGGTAAGGGGGGGGGTATTAATATAAGGGGGAAACCTTTATATCAGTGCCCCCTTACATTATTGTATTCATTCACCTCCTTACATCAGTGACCCCCCCCCCCTTAAAATGGCCTGGCGGCACTGTCACTTACCTCCTCTCAGGTGCACAGTGTGGGGCTCAGTCAGACGGCTCCAGCTTGGTGGCTCTGATCTCCTCTCCCCAGTCCACACGTCTGTTTCTTCCCGGGCCGTAACCCCCATCCCGGCAGCACTTCCACTCATGACTCCTTTCTAGGATCCCCTCAGAGACTGTAGACATGATAAAAGACAAGAGATAGTCAGAGGCTGCGGACATACTACAGGAGGTGGACACTGGACAGAGACTGCGGACATACTACAGGAGATGGTCAGAGACTGCGGACATACTACAGGAGATGGTCAGAGGCTGCGGACATACTACAGGAGGGGGACAGAGGCTGCGGACATACTACAGGAGGGGGACAGAGGCTGCGGACACACTACAGGAGGGGGACAGAGGCTGCGGACACACTACAGGAGGGTGACAGAGGCTGCGGACACACTACAGGAGGGGGACAGAGGCTGCGGACACACTACAGGAGGGGGACAGAGGCTGCGGACACACTACAGGAGGTGGACAGAGGCTGCGGACATACTACAGGAGGTGGACAAACGGACATACTACAGGAGGTGGACAGAGGCTGCGGACATACTACAGGAGGTGGACAGAGGCTGCGGACATACTACAGGAGGTGGACAGAGGCTGCGGACATACTACAGGAGGTGGACAGAGGCTGCGGACATACTACAGGAGGTGGACAGAGGCTGCGGACATACTACAGGAGGTGGACAGAGGCTGCGGACATACTACAGGAGGTGAACAGAGGCTGCGGACATACTACAGGAGGTGGACAGAGGCTGCGGACATACTACAGGAGGTGGACAGAGGCTGCGGACATACTACAGGAGGGGGACAGAGGCTGCGGACATACTACAGGAGGGGGGACAGAGGCTGCGGACATACTACAGGAGGTGCCGGTGGAGACACTCTGCGGACATGATGGTGCCCTCCTCACCCCCTCACAGTAGCCTCCTCCTCTGTCCACCACCATATTACTTCTCCACATCATCAGTGTGCTGTGTCCTACTCCTGTGCCCCTTTCACCATTCCACAGGTCAGTGCTGCACTGTGCTGCCCTGACCTGTAGAGAGGTGAAAGGGGCACAGGAACCAGAGGAGGACACAGCACACACTGATGATTTTGAGAAGTAATATGGTGGTGGACAGAGCACATCAGTCTCTCCCTTGCATGGCACGGCTTCAGGCTCTCAGGACGCCAGGCTCTCACTGGCTTGTATCCCCCCCAGTTTCACTGACCTTAAAACTCGAGTTGAGTCCGTCCTCTTCACCCCTGGACCCTGTCAGTGCTCCGAGCCTCCGAGTCCGCTCGCTCTGAGTCCTCCTCCACCTATGATGAGTGCATGGCATGCATGCACTCACTACAGGTGTCGCGCCAGCCGCTGTGGCCTTTTCAAAAATGGCGCCATCACGTTACCGCGCGTGCGCCGCCCGGCCGAGCGTGAACAAGTTTCCCTGAGCTCGGCCGGCTTTCGGAACGGCGCATGCGCAGTTGTATGACCGGCTCGCGGCCATCTTTTTTATGGGCGCCGGTGCCCATAACGGACTTTAACGTACACCCCGAAAAAGGGGTTAAATTTGCGGACTGTACGTAAATCTACGTACGGTTGGCAACACTGGTGTTCATCTTAGAGTCCAGAACCCTTTCACCTGGCTTCCTTTATAATCTCCTCCCAGCCTGACTCCACCCCAGGCCCTATCACAGAACACTATATTAACCTGTGCACTGCAAGCCTGCTTTGCTGATCAACGTGTTTGTTAGGCATTGTGTGTTTGGGTTCCTGCCTGCCGTGTGCTTCGTCTGTCTCTCTGTTACATATTTGGCTTGTCCCCGACTATCCATGTCTGCTCGTGACCCTTGACCTTCGGCTCGTTCTCTCGTTATCCTTGTCTGCTTGTGGCCCCTGACCTTCAGCTTGTTATTCGGTTCTCTCATATCTTGTGCTGCTGCTTCCCCTCTTTTCCCCTTATCCTACGGGGCGTGAGCTAGGAAACTCCAGGGGCCGCGACCTGGTCCCAGCCTGCAGCATAACATCCTCACCACTAGAGGCCCTGGAGAAGACCTGCTGGGTCTTAGACTCCGCGCCCTGGGGAATCTTGGCTCTAGCTTCCGTTAGGATCCCGGTTGTGCTCCTCTGGTCCCGCTTTCCACAACCACCCAGTTTCCTATCCGCAGCAGTCAGCCATAGGGTTCACTACCTTGCGGTGCACTCCTGTCCCCCTACGGTGTGCATCTGTCACCTGGCCACAGGTGACCTTGACAGTTTGATCAGCCATGGACCCGGCTGACATCCTGATCCCCGCGGATGATCCATTGCGGGGCATAGTCCACAGACTTGAAACCCAGGAATCGAATCAGACTCAGGTGATGCGATTCCTCCAGGATCTGGCTTCTCGATTCGAGCAGCTTCAGGCCTCCTTGGGAACCCCGAATCCGCAACCTCAAGTACAACCAGCGGTGGTACCTATAGCACCAGTCGCAGCCACACACTCACTAACACTGCCAGCTCCGTTCCGTTTCTCTGGGGACTCCAAGGCCTGCAGAGGGTTCCTTAGCCAATGCACGATTCATTTTGAGCTTCAGCCTCAAAACTTTCTGTCTGATAGGGCAAAGGTAGCCTATATCATTTCCCTCCTCTCCGGTGAAGCTTTAGCCTGGGCAGCCCCTCTGTGGGAACTGAATGATCCAGTGGTTTCTAGCCTGTCTGGCTTTTTGAAACTTTTTCGGAATATCTTCGAAGAACCGGCTCGTGTCTCTTCAGCGGCCAGCGCCCTTCTACGTCTCCGCCAAGAGTCTGCTTCAGTGGGACAGTACGCCCTTAATTTCTGCATACTGTCGGCTGAGTTGAGCTGGAACAATGAGGCCTTAGTCGCAACCTTTTTGCATGGCCTTTCTGATAGAGTGAAGGATGAATTAGCAGGAAGAACCATCCCCACTGATCTGGACTGAGTTATCTCCTTGTGTAACCAGATCGATATTCGCTTTCAGGAAAGGACCCTAGAAAAGTGGCGCCAGCACTCCTTGGTCCTTAGTCAGCCTGAGCTCCCCTCTCCTCGACCCGTGGAGCATCTCCTGCCAGCTGAGGAACCCATGCAGCTGGGCAGGACCAGGCTATCCCCAGAGGAATGTGCTAGGCGCAGAACTCTAGGCCTGTGTCTCTACTGTGGGGGCAAAGGTCATTTTCGTGACACTTGCTCTCTTTGTCCAGAAAAACGTTTGGGTCCACTTCATCTGGAAAGTGGAGTATTGGACCCAGAAATATCACCTTCCCCTTCTCGTCTTCTGCTTTCTGTGTTCCTTCATGTTGGTGCTTCTTCTCATTCGGTCTCAGCATATCTGGATTCCGGAGCCGCTGGTAATTTCATGAACTGGGAAATCGCGTCGTCCATGAGACTTACTCTTTTGCCCCTCACCACGCCATTGGTGGTCTTGGCGATTGATGGTACTGTTCTCCCAGGGGGACCTATCCGCTTCCAGACCCTCCCTGTTAAGATGTCGGTAGGGACACTCCACCAGGAGTGGATATCCTTCCTTATCTTACCCAAGGCCTCAACGCCTATAATTTTGGGTCTCCCATGGTTACAGCTCCATTCTCCTCATGTGGACTGGACTACTGGACAGATCCTGGCTTGGGGTTCCTCCTGTTCCTCGTCCTGCCTACCCAAGGTTGCCCCCTGTGAACCTGAGCCGGTCATTCATTCCAGGTTGCATAACCATTTACATTTCTCTGTCCCTAATCGCCCTTGGACGCACAGCCAGGCTAGCTTGTCTACAAGTCCTGCAGTCGCTACATCTTGCGATGCGATTCAGGTAGTCGCTACACCTGACTCTGCTATTCACTTGGCCTCTGTACTAGTTATGCCAGTCCAGGCCATGCCCAGTGAGCCGCCTACTTTTTCTTGTTCAGGACATTCTGCTTGTCTTTCAGCT
Source organism: Rana muscosa (assembly GCA_029206835.1). Taxonomy (NCBI): domain Eukaryota; kingdom Metazoa; phylum Chordata; class Amphibia; order Anura; family Ranidae; genus Rana; species Rana muscosa. Next base: position 325,570,656 of record CM055119.1, on the reverse strand, counting down.
ATTCAGCTTGACTCCTGTGACATGTCACCCTCTAACCAACCTGACTTCAGGGTTCCACTGACATCTGCCCAGTTTGATGGTCCTGTGCTAGATGACCAGTTCATCTTTAAGGGTCTAGGGGACCCTCCTCAGATTTCTGTTGATCCTCTCATGCCCTTGCTTATTCCTAGAGAGCCTTTGGTCCTCAATAGATCTTCTTGTCATCTCCCTACCTCGGTTCTGGTCTCTGAGGATAATCTAAAGTACGAGGTTAGACAAGTTCTGGATTCTCGGCTCTGCAGAGGTATTCTTCAGTACCTTGTGCATTGGAGAGGTTTTGGTCCTGAGGAGGTGTCTTGGATCGCTGCATCTGATGTCGTTGCACCTCATCTGTTGAGGAGGTTTCATCTGAGATTTCCCTTTAAGCCTGGGCCCAGGCGGGGGAGGGCCCATAAGAGGGAGGGTACTGTCATGGATATGCAGTAGTGTTTGTCTGTCAGCTTACCTTCCTTCCCATGTGTTCATCTTAGAGGCCAGAACCCTTTCACCTGGCTTCCTTTATAATCTCCTCCCAGCCTGACTCCACCCCAGGCCCTATCACAGAACACTATATTAACCTGTGCACTGCAAGCCTGCTTTGCTGATCAACGTGTTTGTTAGGCATTGTGTGTTTGGGTTCCTGCCTGCCGTGTGCTTCGTCTGTCTCTCTGTTACATATTTGGCTTGTCCCCGACTATCCCTGTCTGCTCGTGACCCTTGACCTTCGGCTCGTTCTTTCGTTATCCTTGTCTGCTTGTGGCCCCTGACCTTCAGCTTGTTATTCGGTTCTCTCATATCTTGTGCTGCTGCTTCCCCTCTTTTCCCCTTATCCTACGGGGCGTGAGCTAGGAAACTCCAGGGGCCGCGACCTGGTCCCAGCCTGCAGCATAACATCCTCACCACTAGAGGCCCTGGAGAAGACCTGCTGGGTCTTAGACTCCGCGCCCTGGGGAATCTTGGCTCTAGCTTCCGTTAGGATCCCGGTTGTGCTCCTCTGGTCCCGCTTTCCACAACCACCCAGTTTCCTATCCGCACCAGTCAGCCATAGGGTTCACTACCTTGCGGTGCACTCCTGTCCCCCTACGGTGTGCATCTGTCACCTGGCCACAGGTGACCTTGACACAATATCAAACTAGCCCATAGATGTACATAGCATAACCAATTACATATGAACAAAAGCCTCAGACACATAATACTGGGCCAGATGATATGAAGAATCCAGTGTTCAAACTTGATCTCTACGCATTTTGCCAGAAATGGCTTCTTCAGGAGATCCTACAAATCATAATTACTTACAAAACAAGATAAAAATGTATTTCCATATATCTACTAAATATAGTATCTGGTACTCACATATAAAGAAATTACAAAATGGGGGAACACTCAGAGAATCTCTATTCAAACAGGAGAGTCCAGGCTATCCCAAATCCAGGGGGAGGTATAACAGGGTCAGATACAGCTGTCAAGGGTCCCCCAAGGGCAGTATGTAACATAATAATGATAAATACGTAATTCATTCTCTAATCTGATATTAAAGCTCAAACTGAATATATTTAGAAAGAGAAGGAAAATTATATGTATAAATATATATGGTATGCATATCTCATAAACAAATGAAAAAGGCTGTTTATATGGTCACTTCAAACACATATGGGTTAATACTTGGTCATTAGTTGTATTCTTGGAGTGATTAATACAATCCTACAATCCTTATGATGCAAAATGTGCTGTGAAAATACAAAGGTGAGGGCATATGCATAGTTAGTCACCCCCCTACCCCCGCCCCCATATGTATAATCTTTGTTTAAAATAATTACATTGGATTAAACTTGGAGTCCCCCAAATAGATGGATAGAATAACTGACACCTTTAAACACACCACAGGAGAGTTCAACTGCCGGTCCACATTGTAAATGGTCCCACTGGCCCCAAGACACAAACATTTCAGCCCTTCATTATAAATTGCCCTCTCACTGGATGGACGGTTCCCGCCATGTTGGCTCCAGACCCATTCCACTTCTTCTTGAATGGGATAGTCACTGTCAAGTTCACCTGTGGCCAGGTGACAGATGCACACCGTAGGGGGACAGGAGTGCACCGCAAGGTAGTGAACCCTATGGCTGACTGCTGCGGATAGGAAACTGGGTGGTTGTGGAAAGCGGGACCAGAGGAGCACAACCGGGATCCTAACGGAAGCTAGAGCCAAGATTCCCCAGGGCGCGGAGTCTAAGACCCAGCAGGTCTTCTCCAGGGCCTCTAGTGGTGAGGATGTTATGCTGCAGGCTGGGACCAGGTCGCGGCCCCTGGAGTTTCCTAGCTCACGCCCCGTAGGATAAGGGGAAAAGAGGGGAAGCAGCAGCACAAGATATGAGAGAACCGAATAACAAGCTGAAGGTCAGGGGCCACAAGCAGACAAGGATAACGAAAGAACGAGCCGAAGGTCAAGGGTCACGAGCAGACAGGGATAGTCGGGGACATGCCAAATATGTAACAGAGAGACAGACGTAGCACACGGCAGGCAGGAACCCAAACACACAATGCCTAACAAACACGTTGATCAGCAAAGCAGGCTTGCAGTGCACAGGTTAATATAGTGTTCAGTGATAGGGCCTGGGGTGGAGTCTGGCTGGGAGGAGATTATAAAGGAAGCCAGGTGAAAGGGCTCAGGCCTCTAAGATGAACACATGGGAAGGAAGGTAAGCTGACAGACAAACACTACTGCATATCCATGACAGTCACCCACCTGTTTTTTTATGACATACTCCATATTGTGTCACTCACTACAGTGGCAGAAGACCCACCTCTTCCACGTTCCCAGCCACAGACCTGATACTTGGAGTAAATGAGTGTCCAGTCCAGTTGCATTTTAAACCCGTTACTGCACAACCCAGGTGCATTCACCAATACATCGTCTTCAAAGTACAGTTATAGTGCAGAACACATGGCTTTAGGCAAAGTACTTATCTTCCTGGATGATATCAGTCACTTGCCCACATGTGGCTCCACACATAAGGTGTTCCTCACTTAGGCCCCAAGGTCATCCAAAACAAAGCCACAGGACCTGCTAAACAAAGGTCAGGGTTAAAAGGTTACTCCATCAGGGTTTAAAGGTTACTCCACCACAGTTAGTCTCCTGGCAATTCAGCCCAGTTCTCTCAGCTTCACAGAACATAGACCTACATGGTGTTGATTAGGGGTGTCGTGTTCCCATACCTGAACCGCCAAGGCCCCACCCACAGCTGGTATATAAAACGGTACTAGCTTCACCCACTATATCATCAAAGGAGGGGTAACAAGCAGGGCTTTTTTTCTCAGACAATAGGTGCAGGAACTCCGAGTCACTTGTTTTCTCCACCCCTACCCACCTCAGAGCACCGTCCATGGGCGTCCGCTCCATAGGGCAAAGGGGTCAATTGCCCCCCCCCCCCTGGAATCGTAAGAGTGAAGACACTTGCCCCCTGTGTTGCAATAACCCCAGCTAGCGGTCAAAGACAGGGATAAATGCAACTGTGTATCGCTGCTGCCGAATCGCTTTGCAGGCGCTTCGGCAGCGGTGCCCATTTATTTCAATGGGCGGTGGAGGAGTGGTGTATACAGCGCTGCTCCACTGCCCCAAAGAAGCATGGATGACCTTAAAATGATGCCCCCCTCTGAAAAAAGTTCAGCGGACGCCCATGGCACCGTTCCTTGGTTCCATCCCCTACCCACCTCCCAGTACCGCCCCTTTTAGACAATACAGAACCAAGTATCATTTTGTAGTGTTAAGTAATTTGCATGGAATTTGGTCATGATATCAAGAAAAGTAGTAAATTAGATCCCCTTCAGCCAGCAACAATAGATCCCCCTAACAATGTACCACCCACAACAAAATTTCCAAACAATAGACTCCCAGCAGCATCAACAGATTAATAGACTCTCTGGCAGCCATCAACAATAGACCCCTCCCCCAACAGTAGATCTTCTTTAGCAACAACTGACCCCCCAGCAACAATAGGTCCCCCACCAGCAACAATAGACCTCCTCAGCAACAATAGACCCCCCTGCAAAAATAGATCCCCTCCAGCTAGAATAGAACCACCAGCAGTGAGCATCAATACCCTGCAGCACACCCCAGCACCCCTTGCCATTACATACAGTCAGTCCAGGAGGTGCCGGAACTGCGTTCCCCGCGTTCCCGCTGAAAAAAAAGCCCTGGTAACAAGTAAAGGAGCATTACATCTGCCAACTTGTGAATTTTGTGAAGTAGGATGTGGACCTACACTCTGGTAGGGAACTTGCATGGAAGATCAAGTGACCCCCTAAGTGTAGAAGAGGGGGCGGGGACCTATGCCCTGAAAGAAAGTGCATTGGAAAACATGGAAAGTGTGTCGGGGAGGGTGAAGACCTTCCGCTGTTGGGGGAGTTGCGTATGAAAGCATTGGACCTGCAAAGTATGGGAGAGAAGATGAGGACCTACAACCTGTGGGGAGGGTATGGGACTCAGAAAGTGTGGGGAGGGGAGGTAAGGACCTTCCCTTGTTAGGGAGCTCACAAGTCTGGGAAAGTATGGGGGAGGATCCAAAAATATAGGATGGAGGGTGGAGACCTGCGCCCTAATAAGAATTTCCATTGGAAGTCATGGAACCCACAATATGTGGCAGGTGGGGGCCAAAAAGTAGCAGCGTTCTGCTTCTGTGTAGTGTAGACAAACTAGCCATTGCCCACAATGTTTTTCTCACCCACGGGCCAGGTAATGACCTGCCGAACTGCAAGTCGGGTATGTATCTACAGTGAACTGTTATGTAACCTACAGTACATGCATCTTTGTAGCTCATAATGGGGAATAAATGCCATGTGGATATGTAAATGTACAGCTAATTTGTACCTGATAAGAGCTCTTCTTCCATACATCTCCGGAAATAAACACAGCAGCTTTCTGTACTGAATAATCGGCGTTCACAGACTGTCTGATATGAGGGCCACAGATGTCTTAATATTTGGGCCAAATTACCCCCAGACAAAAATCTGCTTTTCAGCTTCATGTTTTCAAGACCAGATCTGATCTGAAATCTGCATGAAAATATCTAGAGGAAAAAATTATAACATTTCAAGATAGATACATAGATAGTAAGATAATAGATAGATAAATATGAGATAGATAGATAGAATAGATAGATAGAATAGATAGATGGAATAGATAAGATAGAATAGATAAGATAGATAGATAGATAGATAGATAGATAGAATAGATAGATGGAATAGATAGATGGAATAGATAAGATAGATAGATATAGATAAGATAGAATAGATTAGATAGATAGATAGAATAGATAAGATAGAATAGATAAGATAGATAGATAGAATAGATAAGATAGAATAGATAAGATAGAATAGATAAGATAGATAGATAGATGAAATACAAAGCCTGCTATTGCTGACCTTCTTCTGAAAATACCGGCAGCCTGGCTGTCTCTGAGATGAACGCTGACCCAACACACAAATGATGAGAGTCGGGCTTATTCACACCATGCCCAGTGACCGGCATTTTTCTGCACTGGATGACCGCTGGTCACTGCTAGAGTACAACGTACACAATGGTTCTCTATGTGCCTCCTTCACACCGCAACACACATTACTGTGTATAAATAGAATGCAACCCCATTAAAATGCACATTACTGCACCTGTACTGTCAGTGGAGTCTATATGCAGTATGGTGTGGAAGGACCCCCAGAGTCGGCGAAAGCTCCTGACCTGCATCCTTACCCTGAGTGATTGAAGCCGTTGGATCAACATGACACTGAGCTTGTAAGTATTTTTATTTTAGAGTTTGAGATGACTACAACTCCCCCCATCCCTGAAAACAGGCTTCTTCACTTTTTGGTGTATTTCATTGGTGACTTCCCATTCTTGTCATATCTGGGTCACCAGATGTAGAACTCTGACAGGTCCTCAGAATCAGTGTTTCATCTGAAGAATAACATCAAGATCAGAAAATCACCTTACATTTCACTGATGTGTTTGTATATGATCAGGAATTTATTTCATTTGCAAAGAGAGAGAGAAGATGAAGAAGCAGAAGGGGGGGGGGGGGAGAGAAAGAAGAAGAAGAGAGAGTAAAAAAGAAAGAAGGGGAGAGAGCAAGAGAGACAAGAAGAAAGAGAGAAGGAGAGAAGAGGTGAGAGAAAAAGATGGAGAATGGGAGAGAGAGCAAAAGAGCGAAGAGTAGAGAGACAGAGAGAGAAGAGGAGAGCAAGATAGCGAAGAGAGAGAAGAGGAGAGCAAAAGAGCAAAGAGGAGAGAGAAGAGAGAGAGGAGGAGGCAAGATAGCAAAGAGGAGAGAGCAAGACAGAAAAGAGGAGAGGGAGAGAAGAGGAGAGAGCGAGAGAGAGAAGAGGAGAGAGAGTAAAGCCCTGTACACACAACCGTTTTTTCTGCCAGGAAAACTGCCAATAGAGCTTTTGGCCGGGAAAACCGGACGTGTGTATGCTTCCTCGCAGTTTTCCCATCAGGAAAACAGCCAGGAATCTCGGCGGGAAAATAGAGAACCTGCTCTCTATTTTCCCATCGGGATTCCCAGCGTTTTTTTTTTCTGCCAGATTTACTAATACTCTATGGGAAACACTGCGAGGCAGTGCCCATGGAGCATACACACGGCCGGGATTCCCGGACAAAGCTCCATGGCAGGTTTCCTGCCGGGTTCTCGGCTTTCCCCTCGGTTTTCACGGCGGTCTTTTTACCGCCGTGAAAACCGAGCGTGTGTACAGGGCTGAAGAGAGAGGAGGAGAGAGAGGAAGATAGAGGAGGAGAAAGAGGGAGAGGAGGAGAGAGAGAGAGAGAGAAGAGGAGAGAGGGAAAGAAAAGGAGAGAGAAGAGGAGAGAGACGAGAGGGAGGAAGAAGAGAGAGGGGGAAAGAAGAGGAGAGAGAGATGAGGAGAGAGGGGGAAAGAAGAGGAGAGAGAGGGAAGAGGAGAGAGAGAGAGAGAAAAGGAGAGAGAGAGAGAGACAAAAGGAGAGAGAGAGAGAGAGAAGAGGAGAGAGGGAAAGAAAAGGAGAGAGAGAGAGAGAAGAGGAGAGAGAGGGAGGAAGAAGAGAGAGAGAGAGAGGAAGAAGAAGAGAGAGAGGGGGAAAGAAGAGGAGAGCGGGGGAAAGAAGAGGAGAGAGAAGGAGAGAAGAGGAGAAAGAGGGAAGAGGAGAAAGAGGGAAGAGGAGAGGGAGAGAAGAGGAGAGAGAGAGGGAAGAGAAGAGGGGAGAGAGGGAGAGAGAAAAGGAGAGAGAGGGAAGAGGAGAGGGAGAGAAGAGGAGAGAGAGAGAAGAGGAGGGAGAGAAGAGGAGAGAGAGGGAAGAGGAGAGAGAGAGAAGAGGAGAGAGAGAGAGAAGAGGAGGGGGAGGGACAGAAAAGGAGAGAGAGAGAAGAGGAGAGAGAGAGGAGGAGAGAAAGAGAAGAGGAGAGAGAGAGGGAAAGAAGAGGATATAGAGAGAAGAGGAGAGAGAGGGAAAGAAGATAAGATAGAGAAAAGAGGAGAGAGAGAGAGTAGAGAAGAGAGGGGGGAGAGAGAGAGAGGGGGGAAGAGAGAGAGAGAGAAGTGGAGAGAGAGAGACAAGAAGAGAGGAGAGATGAGGAGAGAGGGAGAGAGGAGGAGAAATATATAGAAGAGGAAAGGAGACACAAGGAAAGGAGAGGAGGAGAGACAAGGAGAGGGAGGAGAGAAAAGAGAGAGAGAGGGAGAGAGAGGGAGAGAGTGTGTGTGTTAGAGACAGTAATGGAGGGGAAGTCGGAGGCTGTCATAAGCTGAAAGTGACAGCAACAGTGTCAGGAAACTATCATAAAGTGCGGATTACACTGAAAAAAGAGCTCCGACTCCAACAATGAGCGCAGAATCTCAATCTGGATACAAATTATCTGCGTGAAAGCTTTGTGTTCTGTGGGACTAGGTTACACTCAGTCAGACTGCTGCAGGCAGGAGGAAGCATTTCCTCAGTCTCCCCTCCCCCATTGATCAGAATGTACATTATAACTTTGTAGCATGTCACAAGGTGAGGCTGCAGCAGTGGCTGATCTGTGTCAGACATTTTTGAACACAGCCAAAAACTGCATAGAATTGACATGATTGTGTAATCTTTGAGCCGGCATCTCAGTCCAGGAAGTAGATGGTGACTCTGGATGATGCCTGAACAAAGATGGCGTTTACACTGTAAGCACCACTCACTCTTTTATTGAGGACTGCTCCAATTTAGGGGACCTTGCATGTCAAGTGCCCAGTCTGAAACATGTATTAAAAATAAACAAAATACACAAGCGTGGGTGAGCGGGGGGGGGGGGGGGGGGGGTCAATGGAAAATGGCCTTTAGGAGCTAAATAGGCTAATCCAAAGAATTCAGCAGGAACCAGCTGGAGACATTACATGGGCTTCTCGATCATGTGAACACTGTGATTGTCTGGCACAGTGCTCAAGGGATTGGGAGCCCCCATTCTAAATAGTGACTGGAAGGGACAGTGCAGTCACAGTCACAAGTGAGCATGCTCCCAGCACAGGACTTGGATGAGAGCTGTGTGCACATGTATGGCCACTCACGTTAAAGCCCACCTCCGTGCTGCTGCATATATGCATACAGCTGGCAGGGAGGAGTTAAACCCAATGACTACTTAGTGCTATATGTAAGGGATGGGGGGGGGGGGGGGTTGAGTAATTTTTCATCTTTTGTGCTCATCCATATTCTTCTGTTGTTCTGGAGCTTACTTCTTTGCAGCATTGTGACATTCCGTTCTCCAAACAAAAAACAGTGCGGAATTCCACAAAGATGTAAGCCACCGGAATGAGGGTTATAGCAATGGATAACGTGAAATAGCTGCCAATGCAGACGAGTATAAAAGCCTTTGTAAGGAGGATCCAGCAGTGCGCGGCCAGGAACGCCGAAGACTGTATAAAATTCTATAGGTGTCCTATTGCGGCGGGACAAAGAGCCCCCATCCGCTTTATTAAACGGCACAAATGGTGGAATGAGAGGATTTGTCCAACAATGATACTGAGGAGGAACATTATGCAGGCTTCGTAAATGGACCCGATTCTCAGCAATGCCGTTCTCCTCCAGATCTTCTATGGAAGGAGATTTGACATTCTTTGAGGTATTCTCAGTATTCAGCACAAAAATTTCAGCAGAGATTTTTTTATTTTTTTTGCCTAAATAGCTTTCAATATGACATCAGTGCTTGTAATAATGTGATAGGACTAATAAGAGTAGAGTTCAGGATGATATTATGGTTGGGGTAAAGTTGGGTTGGGTTAAAGGGTTCAATGTTAGGGGTAAGGTTAGGTTGGGTTAAAGGGTTCAGTGTTAGGGGTAAGGTTAGGTTGGGTTAAAGGGTTTAGTGTTAGGGGTAAGGTTAGGTTTGGTAAAGGGTTCAGTGTTAGGGGTAAGGTTAGGTTGGGTTAAAGGGTTCAATGTTAGGGGTAAGGTTAGGTTGGGTAAAGGGTTCAGTGTTAGGGGTAAGGTTAGGTTGGGTTAAAGGGTTTAGTGTTAGGGGTAAGGTTAGGTTGGGTAAAGGGTTCAGTGTTAGGGGTAAGGTTAGGTTGGGTTAAAGGGTTTAGTGTTAGGGGTAAGGTTAGGTTGGGTAAAGGGTTCAGTGTTAGGGGTAAAGTTAGGATGGGTTAAAGGGTTTAGTGTTAGAAGTAAGGTTTGGTTGGGTTAAAGCAGGGGTCTCAAACTGGCGGCCCTCCGGCTGTTGTGAAACTACAAGTCCCATGAGGCATTGCAAGGCTGACGGTTACAAGCATGACTCCCACAGGCAGAGGCATGATGGGATATGTAGTTTCACAACAGCTGGAGGGCCACCAGTTTAAGACCCCTGGGTTAAAGGGTTTAGTGTTAGAGGTAAGGTTAGGTTGGGATAAAGGGTTCAGTGTTAGAGATAAGGTTGGGTTGGATTAAAGGGTTTAGTGTTGGGAGTAAGGCTGGATTGGCTTAAAGAGTTCAGTGTTAGGGGTAAGGTTAGGCTGGGTTAAAGAGTTCAGTGTTAGGGCTAAGGTTAGGTTGGGTTAAAGAGTTCAGTGTTAGGGGTAAGGTTAGGTTGGGTTAAAGGGTTTAGTGTTAGGGGTAAGGTTAGGTTGGGTTAAAGAATTCAGTGTTAGGGCTAAGGTTAGGTTGGGTTAAAGAGTTCAGTGTTAGGGGTAAGGTTAGGCTGGGTTAAAGGGTTTAGTGTTAGGGGTAAGGTTAGGTTGGGTTAAAGAGTTCAGTGTTAGGGGTAAGGTTAGGTTGGGTTAAAGGGTTTAGTGTTAGGGGTAAGGTTAGGTTGGGTTAAAGTGTTCAGTGTTAGGGGTAAGGCTAGGTTGGGTTAAAGAGTTCAGTGTTAGGGGTAAGGTTAGGTTGGGTTATAGGGTTCAGTGTTAGAGGTAAGGTTGGGTTGGGTTAAATGCTATTTAATTCATTCATAAACGACCTGGAGGATGGGATAAGCAGCTCAATCTCTGTATTTGCGGACACCAGTAAGCTAAGCAGCGCAATAACTTCTCCGCAGGATGTGGAAACCTTGCAAGAAGATCTGAACAAATTAATGGGGTGAGCAACCACATGGCAAATGAGGTTCAATGTAGAAAAATGTAAAATAATGCATATAAGTGGCAAAAACATGAATGCAATCTACTCACTGGGGGGTGGATCTAGGATGGAAAAGGACCTGGGGGTCCTAGTAGAGGACAGGCTCAGCAATGGCATAGCAAGCAAAGCTAACAGAATCCCCCCCCGCTCTCCGCTATCAGTCAGTCAGTCGGGTCACCCGCACAATACACCCCCCCCCTGCGCGGGTGGTGTCGGTCGGTCATTCAGCTCCACACCTACCTCATCCAGGTTACGAAGGCAGCACTGATAGGTGACATTGATAAGGAGGCACTGATGGGCACTGATTGGCAGCATTGATGGACACTAATTGGTAGCATTGATGGACACTAATTGGTAGCACTGATGAGCACTGATTGGCAGCACTGGTTGGCACTGATTGGCAGCACTGGTGGGAACTGTTGAGACTGCACTGATAATCAGGACACTGATAATCAGTGCCCTGATTATCAGTGCTGATGTCCCTTTAACACAAGCCAGTTATCGGCTCTCTCACTCTCTCCTAATGCTGTCAACGTGAGGAAAGAAAAGCCAACAACCAGCTTGTGTTTACTTCTGTGACCAGCTGTTATTGAACACAGCTGATCACGTGGTAAAGGGCCGCTGTGATTGGCCCTTTAGCCCGATCTGTGATCAGCTGAGTTTGAAGGTTACAGAGCGCGCCCCCTCCAGCGCGTGGGCAGCGTGATCATGGGAGGACGTCTATTATGCCCTCCCGGCAATGTAAGCCCAGGCTGTAGCCGTCATTCAGCTATAGCGTGGGCGGGAAGGGGTTAAAGTGTGCTGCATTAAAGTAGCTCATTCAAATAATGCACCACTAAAAATGGACATGCACTATTTGTGGCTACACAGCATCCCACAACCATGGTAGTGCATTACCGTGAGCTTTGGTGCACTGCAATGTATGTGTGTTGGAGGTGCATTGCCCTTGGGGGTCGAATTCGGAATGAGCACCATAACATTATCACAATGCCCCCCCAGCAAAAAAGTGTCATCCAAGCCTAAATTAATACTCGAATCCGCAATGGTGAAGGAAGCGATTTAATTGGCTGTTACAGACAATATACATTGTTTCAATACTTTATAGACAAAACACTGTACTGTATATTTTCCCTTCAGAAGACAAAGCAAGAGAGGCAGCGGTTGGCGGGAGCTTGTAAATATGCGCAAATAAAAGGGCTATAATACTTAAGTGTGAGGACTACCTTAGAAACCGCTTTTATCATCTAAATGTCTATTAATAAAATAAAAGATACCTGTAATCTCCGCATAGACGGAAAACAAAGCCGCCCCGGAGCCCAGACTTCAAAGCTATAATAAATGTCATCAGGGACATAAAACCGGCGCTTTTTGTTCTGAGAAGGATCACGGCGGACCTTGATGTGCCCATATACTGTATTAAACAAAGGAGACCCCCGCATGTCTGCAATACACAGGATACACAAAGATTAACGACCTAAAGAGCATGGAAAAAAATATCTAAACCTATGTCAAGGTCATTTTCAATGATTTTACAAAACTGTAGCTGTCAATATAATAATCCTGCCATAAGGATCCTTATTCAGGAACTTCCTGTTATAGGGTGACAACGCTCTGTCCCTATCTCCAAATTGTGCTTCTGCATTTTTACCCTATTACATACAGTAGAGCTTCCAATGGAATCAGGGCCAGGGCAAGGGGCGGGCAGGAGGGGTGGCCGCCCTGGGCACAGTGGAATCCTGTGAGGTGGGGGTGGGGTGCCGCAAGGGGAGGAGATTTGTGTTGAGAGGGGGAATTTAGGGGGGCGGCAGTGGGTAAGAGTTGTTCTAGGAAAATAAATTTGGTGCGTGTGCTAAGGGTGGTGATTTGTGTTGGAAGGGGGGATCGGGGGAAAGGATTTGTGCTAGGAGAGGGATTGTGTTATAAAAGGTGATGTGGTAGAGGGGATTTGTGCTAGGAGGGAATTTTTTTGGGGTGGGGAATTGTGCTATTAGGAATAATTGGGGGCCATTTGTGCTAGGAGAGGGACATTTTTTGGGGGGAGGATTTGTGCTAGGAAGGGGGAATATTTTCTCAGGGAGGATTTGAATTGGGGGGGGGTGTATACTCAGAGGGGAAATTTAATGGGTAGAGGATTTGTGCTAGGGGGGGGTTTTGGGGGGGGGCATTTGTGCTGGGAGGATTTGCGGGATGTGGAGCAAAAATTTGTGTGGGGGGGATTTTAGGGGAACAGAAATTGCCGCTCAGGCAGATGAAATAAGGAAAGTACAGGGACCAAGGGTGCCGGAAATGCACGTAGCAAATGAAGAAAATTAGTGAGGACAGCCGCACTCCAATCCAACGTATATTTATTCAGGCAAAACAGGCACTACAAAACCCAGCAGAACTCAGGATTTTAGGGGGGCAGATTTATACTGGGAGGAGGGGTTTATTCTTAGTTTGTAAGCATGCAGATTAGTGCTAAAAATTTTTTGGGGGGGGGGGACTTTTGCTGACAGATAGCGCTGATACATTTTGGGGGGGGGGTGCAGTTTGGCATGTTCGCCCTGGGCTCTAGATGACCTTGTCCCGGCACTGAATGGATTATACACACATTACACCGACGAGATGAGCCCGCCCCTGTGTTGCTTCTCCTTTCACTGCTCAATCACAGGCTGGGGGCTGGTCCAGGAGGACCTGGGCTCAGAGGAGGTGAGCATGTTCGTAGTCTTTAGACAACTTTTGTACGATGTCTGCCGTCTGACACCTTTCTATCGCCTTGTGTACTGTACACGTTGTTAGGGTCTAGGCCAGAAATAAGGAAGTGTGGGCAGGGGGCCCCAAAAAGTATTTTCCCACCACATAAATTTAAAGAAATTGCTAATTTCTAATGGGGGTGGGGCAGGGCCAGATTGATATGAAGGTATACCTCCAAACTTTTTGAGATGGGAACGAGGGACACCTATTAGCAAAAGTATGTAGGCATAGGACACACCCCATGCGACGCCCCCTTAAAGAGAAAACTATACAAAAAAAATATTAATTAAACCTAACAAGTTATTTTTTTTATTTTTTATACTGGCTTTTAAAATTTACAAATGCAGAAATTTAGAAATTGGATGAAAGGTTTAGCACTATTAAAAACGTTTTAAAAGATAAATAGCGCATTTTATATACAACTATGTAGATCAGACCAAAATGAGAGACAAATGAGGAGGAAAGAGGGACAGAAGAACTTTGTTCCAAATTAGGGAAAGTTGTGAGCTATGTGAAGGTGATGGTGAGGGGTAAAGTTCTACTTTAAGCTCCTAGGCAGCCAACTCTCAAATAAGTCACTGGACTTCAGACAAGCTGCCTGCTATCCTTCAGGTTCTTGGGCACCTCCAGCCAAAGGTTCTCCATGGCGTTCCTTTCCTGGGCAAAGGTCCACTCCACTCTAAAAAGACCACATCCAGCAGGGCAGTTTGAAGCCTAAGTCCTTGTCTTATGAGCAAATGGTTACTCTCCCTGGGCAGCAGGCCAGGGATGAGACATCCAGCATAACTCTCCTCCACCAGACAAGAACCAAGGGCAAAGAGAGCGTCACAAGGTCACACCCAAAAATGTATCCAATAAGAGAGACTTTTTGGGCCTCATCCAAATCAATACGTAGAAAACATAGGTATAAACTGGAGATAATCTCCAGTATCCTATAATGATGGACTATAATGGAGTGGAGACAAAATTGAATAAAATAATATAGACTTTATTATACACGGTTAAAAAGTATATAAAAAAGACATAAATCCAACCCTTGGCAAAAGGGAAGGAGTTATATACTTTCCATATAATTAGTTGCATGCATATAATACAATACAATCCAGGAATCAGTATATATTGTAGGTCGCTGTCTGTAGGGTCAACGTTTCACCATACACTTGGCTTCCTCAGGAGTCAGGACCCAAACACAGCAGTAAAATGGATTACGAGCAAACACAGGCAGCCAATCATGTGCCCCTATGTGCCCCGGGCGGGCATAGGGGTATCGCCAGCAAAGGCCCAACTTAATTCACAAGGGTAAGCGGTCAGATTAACGGCTTTAGACTGAGTAGCCATCAACACATGATGGTGAGGAAGAAGAAGAAAACCAATACAGTAACTGCTCCCAAAAGGTTCACTAGATGTACCCAATAGACCGAGATTGATATCCACAATGATGTAGTAATTAAGGTGCCACCTGGCCAGCCTGATTGGGAGTATTATGTACAGGGGTCAGTTTACTTTAAATATGTACAGGGATCCATATACATGTACTGTTGGCAGTCATCCTCCATGGGGCAATGTGCACAGAGCCGTCCGCATCCGATTGCCAGCCAAAACAGACTGCCACAAATATTTATGTCCTCTCCCAACCTGCACCACTGGCACTAGACCTCCTAGTGGTTGATTGTAACGGAACATCCCACACCCACACTCCACTTGAGTGCTTTCGTCAGCATACAGCCTCCTCCAGTCTGAACATCAGATATCAGATATTACAGCCCATATATTGTAACTAAATACCAGACGAGACTAGCTCAGTTACACGGCTTGAACATGGAACTGTTTATTTTTACTCACCCAATATATATACACCAGGAGGACATTTCTCTAGAAATACAAACTGTAACCAGAAACCTAATTAACATAGCTAATTAACTAGTCCCTTAAAGCAGCCGAGGTGACTCCATGCCCACCTGGCCATTGTTCTGATTAATCAGGATTTCACTACAGGTCAGACTTGTTGTCACTGAGCTTCACACAGTAGATTATACATGATCGAAAGTATAAACACAGGACACCTTCACACAATAGCAGAAGCTCCAGTAGCAGACGGACCGTCTCCTACATTGTACAGAGGCCAATGTGATCAACTCTTTCAATTAACATGTTGAGTTCAGAATTAAACAAACCAGGAATAGTCTTTATATATATCCTGGGAGATATTGTGGATAAATATTACTGTTCCATTTTAAAGCGGAGTTCCACCCAAAAGTGGATTCCTCCCCCCCTCCGGTGCCACAATTGGCACCTTTCGGGGGAGAGGGGACAGGATACCTGTCAAAGACAGGTATCCTTTCCCACTTCCCGGAGTCCAGCCGCGGCTGTGACACGGCCGTGACCTCACCGCAGGGATCCCTCCTCCTCCTCCCCTGGCCGTCGGGCTAATAGGAGAGAGGAGCGGTAGGGTTCCCGGCGTGAAGCCGAAAGGCTGCACTGCCGGGTTCCCTTACCCGCAATGGAGACGGAAGCACCCGACAGCTGATGGGAAACAACAGCTGCGGTGCCAACATCGAGGGGCTGCAGGACAGGTAAGTCTCCATTTATTAAAAGCCAGCAGCTGCAGTATGTGTAGCTGCTGGCTTTTAATATTTATTTTTTTCCCGTCACAGGCCGGAACACCACTTTAAGTAATCCAAGTCGCATTTTCTCAGACTCCCTGTGCCCCAATAGACACAGGGTGACTTAGACATAGGAGGTGCATGGGGAGCTGAAACAAGGGTTTCCCAACCTCTCCAAGGGATTCTGGGTTCCACAGGCCCCCCCACCCAAAGTGACTCCCGTCAAATTGTTCAAGGATGAACATGAATATTCATGACCCACTATTATTGGGTCCTTGTGTTCTAATGCCAGGGACACTCCCCAGCGAGAGACCAAGGCAAAGGCAAACAATAACATTGAGTTTAAGGGAGTCCAATGAATAAAGAGCTATCAATTCCAAAAAAGATTACATGGACTTTTTAGGTTCCCCAAAGAGTAACACGCAAAAGAGAGAGCTATCAATATCATCTTAAGCTGATTACAGCCAAGCAATCTTTCCATAAGATTATGTGTGTGTAGCCTCCCTGCTTTAAGCAGGTGTGACTATTTAAATACAGGGGTGTTTATATAAAATGAAATGGTATAGCAATTTGCCCAGTGAGAGTTCATGTGCATTTGTTGTGTGCAAAAAAACACATTTTTGCTTATTTCCTGGGCTGGTCGAATGTTTTTCATTGGTTTCAAATAGAAATACCATATTTGGCCACTAGAGAATAAATACTATAGTAATTTCTTATGATGATTAGCATTTAGCACCATCTAGTGGCTATTTTAAGCCAATGAAAAAAAAAGCCTAATAACATTTGTTTTTACCCCATTTGCACAGAAGGAATGCACACGCACTTTCACTGAGCGAATTGCTATGTAAATTTTTCACAAATTATTTTATTTATTTATTTCAGGTACTTATATAGCACCGTTAATTTACGCAGCACTTTACATATACAGTGCATTGTATATTCACATCAGTTGACCCCTACATTGAAATAGTTTAAATTTGGTTTAAAAGAGAAAATACTACATTTGTACATTTTAGATGGTGATGAGTACCATGGGAATTTCTAGTGGCCAAATGTATTTTTTTTTTATTTTAAGGCTGGGTTCACACTAGAGCACGCAGCGGCTCACAGCAAGAGTCCGGTGTGTCTCCATTCACCGTTTCAGGTCCGATTTCAGCCCGAATTTTGGGCTGAATTTGGACCTGAAAGGGACCAAAAGATGCACAGGGCTCCTGTGCAATTCGCACCGGAGCCGCTGCGGGGATGTGTGAACCGGCTCCATAGAGAGCCAGTCACTATCTCCTTCTATGCGAATTGGATGCGGATCGAATTGAATGCGGGGGAAACCCGCATCCAATTCGCAATAGTGTGAACATAGGCGTGCGCACAGGGTGTGCCGGATGTGCCTGGGCACACCCTAATCACCCCATGTACATTAGCATTATCCATGGGTGGCACCAGATGGGTGGTTGGGGGTGCCAGTGTAAATGCCCCCATTATAATAAAGGCTAGGTTCAAATTTAGGAACCCATTACACCTGTATTTAGGGTGTAATGTAATAGGCCCCTACCATCAGAACCTCCTCCCTGTAACAGCAGGTGGTGTTCATGTGTGCTTGAGCTTTGGGGTGCACACCCTAATGCAATAGGCTGCGCACACCTATGAGTGTGAACCCGGCCTGAATTTATGAAAAACATTCAACTGGCATGGGAAATATCCTATTTTGGACCCAGGTGCATGCACTTCACTGGGCGAATTGCTTTGCAATGTTTTTTTTACAAATAACCCCCTAAATTAAAATAGTCACTCCTGCTTAGGGCAGGGGGGCTACACACCTATAATCTTATGGGAAGACTTCTGTTGAAGTGAATGGTCGAGCCACATGGGCTCTTTAATTTGGTCGGGCTCTTTAATTGAAAACTACAAAAACCAATGGCACAGCGTCAGATATTGTAACTGTTGCGTCGTCTTCATTGTTATCCCAAATGTTCCTTCGCCGTCCTATCTGACATGATAATGCACCATCTGCCTTGGACGACCATAGCCAATTTTATTTTCCCGAACTCGGCGTCTCCGGCTGGTGGGGGCGGTTGAGGTTGTTTTCTCAAATCCTCTTAAGGTTTTGATATCTCTATCCGAGTCCTCCAAACGTTCGCTGCCGTCACGCCACAATGCGAGCGTCCATCATTTTTTCGCTCCGGAATTTCATGGTGAGGGAGTGTGGGCGGATATTACAGAATTTCACTTCTTTGGTTTTATGTACGGAGACGGGTATTTTCCACCCGCTCTCCTTTGAAGTTCTCAGAGCCAGGGAAATTAGAAAAGCAATAAGATTATATGTTTTTTTTTTCCCACCCCAAGAGCGGGCAGTCTTAATGCCATTGACAGGGAAAAGTTTGGTTTGTGGAATGACCTTCATTCCATTCTCCCGTCTCTCCCCTCCCGTGAGGTAATTTGACAGTCATTAGGAAATATGAAGATATTGTGAAATAACGCTCCATTATAGAACATTGTGCAGACAGCGGCGTCAGGACGAGTGTCGTTTAAGAGGAAATGGAGGAGTCATTATTTTTGTTAAGACGACATAATAGCTTCTTATGTTCTTGTCAGAGCTGTAAAATTTCATGTCAAACAATCCTTCGATATAACATTAGATGTCAGGTGTTACAAAGAAACAACACTAAATACGACTTACTTCATATCCTTCCATGTACAGATTTCCTTCAAAAACTTTCCTGTCTCAGATTTGAAAGGTCGGCCCCTCATAATGGGCACAGCGGGTGTACAGACCCGGGAACTCAGCACAGGGATGGTGGGAACCCCTCATAATGGGCACAGCGGGTGTACAGACCCGGGAATTCAGCACAGGAATGGTGGGAACCTCTCATAATGGGCACAACAGGTGTACAGACCCAGGAACTCAGCACAGGGATGGTGGCAACCCCTCAAAATGGGCACAGCAGGTGTACAGACCCAGGAACTCAGCACAGGAATGGTGGAAACCCCTCATAATGGGCACAGCAGGTGTACAGACCTGGGAACTCAGCACAGGGATGGTGGGAACCCCTCATAATGGGCACAGCAGGTGTACAGACCCGGGAACTCAGCACAGGGATGGTGGGAACCCCTCATAATGGGCACAGCAGGTGTACAGACCCAGGAACTCAGCACAGGGATGGTGGGAACCCCTCATAATGCTCATAATGGGCACAGCAGGTGTACAGACCCTTGAACTCAGCACAGGGATGGTGGGAACCCCTCATAATGGGCACAACAGGTGTACAGACCCGGGAACTCAGCACAGGGATGGTGGGAACCCCTCATAATGGGCACAGCAGGTGTACAGACCCAGGAACTCAGCATAGGGATGGTGGGAACCCCTCATAATGGGCACAGCAGGTGTACAGACCTGGGAACTCAGCACAGGGATGATGGGAACCCCTCATAAAGGGCACAGCAGATGTACAGACCCAGTAACTCAGAACAGGGATGATGGGAACCCCTCATAAAGGGCACAGCAGATGTACAGACCCAGTAACTCAGAACAGGGATGGTGGGAGTCCCTCATAATGGGAGCAGCAGGTATGCAGACCAAGAACTGCAGCACAGCAATGGTGGGAACTCCTAATGAGGGGCACAGCAGGTGTACAGACCCAGAAACTCAGTACAGAGGTGGTGGGAACCCCTCATAATAGCAACAGCATGTGTACAGATCTGGGAACTCAGCATAGGGATGATGGGAACCCCTCATAATGGGCACAGCAGGTGTACAGACCTGGGAACTCAGCACAGGGATGATGGGAACCCCTCATAATGGGCACAGCAGGTGTACAGACCCAAGAACTTATCATAGGGATGGTGGGAACCCCTCATGAGAGCCACAGCTGGTATACAGACCCAAGAACTCAGCTTATGGATGGTGGAAGCCCCTTAATTTGGACACAGCAAGTGTACAGACCCATTAAATCAGCACAGGGATGTTGGGAACCCCTCATAATGAGTACACCACTTGTTGCGAGGCACAACAGGAACCACCAGGAACCTTTCCCCGCCACTAGTTCTGTCCCTACCAGGAGGGGTACCTACTCTACCAACTCGGGAATGGGTGCCAATCTTGGGAGCCAGGGCCTTAAATAGGCTCTGCTAGACCCAATATGGCTTCCAGAGTCAGAAGGGGCAGCAGCATCCAATTGGAAGCATCCCCGATGACCCAGGAAACCATAGAGGAACTATATTCCTCTTGACCTCCTCTCCAACTGCAGTGCCACTGTGGAAGAGTGCCACCTGCAGTGGAGAAAGCAGACTGCACCTGCCTACAAGCCTGGGTGATGAAGCGCCCCCTGGGGGATGTGGTGTGTAAAGGACAGGCAGGGGTCACAGGGAATGGACAGAATGACCTGAATGTCATTCTCTACCCAAAGAGGACTGCCAGCGGTAGACCAAGGAAGAAGTTGAGGACAGTGCTGTAGCAAGTAGAGGTTAGGTAGAAATTGAGCTTTTTTTTTAACACAAGAAGGGAGGGGGGGGGGGGTTGAAAAAAACGAATTAACTGGAGTTGGACACTTTAAGAGCAACCTAGCCAGAAACATTGCATTCCTTCACTATGAGCAATCTCAGATCCAACCTGTCCTATCCAATGTCTTGTAGATGCCACAAAATGTCCCAGGACTCTCTACGAGAGGATATCCCGCCATGCATAAATTGCTCCCAGTGAGGTATTCCGCCCGATTTAGCGGCATTGCTTCCCGGGATTATCCTGTTTACAATGTTTCTTCTCTGCACAGACTTATCAGTAAAGCTTCTCCAGAAAAAGGTAAGAAATAAATCTCGTCTCATTAGCGCGGAGTTGGAATGTGTACTTAAAGTGTAGTCGTCCATAGGAAATGAAGCTCAATTTGCATGTAGTGCAGTTCCTGTAGTGTTGGTAAGCTTGTTATCAGCCCGGCATAATTACCACTCTGCTACTTACTGGAGCTCTGCAATCCTTCTGACTTTCCATTACCACGACGAGCGTCTCGCTTCATTAAGACAACGATGCCACTTATGTGCCAATCTGACTCGCTTTCAGGCTCCCAGGCCGCTCAGATTACTTTGTGACTACTAAGACTTGGTTTACATTTGTGCGATGCGGGAACGCGTGCAAAATCAAACACTTTGACATAACTAACAAAAAATGTGCATCCCTTTGCAGGTGCGCGGTACTGCTTTTAATTCCTAAATTTGCCTTACACCTACGGGTGCGACCGAGCACTGCGGGCGTTTCCAGCACATTCCCAGTACTGGGATAGGGTCGTCCAGCTCCCAGGGCAAGGATCCAGAATTGCGCCCCCCTCCCCTCCACTGATAATACATGCTGTAGAATGGGTGTAGCACCATCCATCCATTCTTTGCCCTCGAGCTTCACTGCGCCTAGGGCAGTTGCCTCCTCCTGCCCACCCCTTGTCCCAGCCCTGCATGCTCCTATGCATTTGTATGTAGAGCAGTCCATTAATTTCAGTGAGCTGCCCTGCACTTGTGAAATGCAGAAAAGAAGTTGTAACGACAGGGGTTAACGTCGTTTAGATATATTCCATTTCCGAACACACAGCAGCTACCCGACACTCCACAGTCAGGAAGTCCTGACTCTTTTCCAAATAATGTGCTGCACCAAACTGCACCATGCAATTTACATGCATGAAAATGCATGCGTTTGCAGATGTAAGGGGGTGTCATCTTCAAATAATGGAACCACAGAGTGTCTGCTAGATGGCAGTACATTTCTGTGCAAGTCAGGAAACTGCGTGACTTTGCATGCATTCCTAACATGCAGTAGCGTGAACCTAACCTTAATGCCCCCCCTCAGGCATCTTGCTAACCCGCATTCTAAATAATGCGCCAAAGTGCATGTAATGGAGTACCATGCATTATGGTGTAGTGCAGTATCCTTTTTTAAAAAGTGCTTACATTTCTTTTGTGAGCTTTTCATGCATGGGGCAACCCAATAAAATGAATGAGATGCTCTAAATGCGATATGCAAAAATGTGCATGCACCGCTGTACCTGCATAGGGGTGAAGGGAGCCTAAGGGAACATCGAGTTCTCCCTAAAAAAGCAGTGGTTCCTTGTATAAAAAAAGGGTCTCATTCACAGTATTGAGTTGCAGAAATGTGCGCATGTACATTACCCAGTGGCGGCTGGTGCTCAATATTTTGGGGGGGGGGCGGTAAACCAACGCCCAACCCCCCCCCCCTCCCCCGCAGGAGAGGGACAGGAAGGCAGCAACCCTACCCCGCGCAGGAGACGGAAGGGAAGGGGGCAAGAAATCAACCCCCCTCATCTGTGCCCACCAGTGCCGTCTATCAGTGCCCATCAGTGCTGCATATTAGTGCCTCCTCATCAGTGCAGCCTATCAGTGTCCATCAGTGCCGCCTCATCAGCGCACATCAGTGAAGGAGAAAATTTTATTATTTACAAAATTTTATAACAGAAACTAAGAACACTTTTTTTTTTTGATTTTTTTTTTCGGTCTTTTTTCTTTTTTTTAATCAAAAAATAAAAACCCCCAGTGGTGATTAAATACCAACAAAAGAAATCTCTATTTGTCTAAAAAAAATTATAACAATTTAGTTTGGGTACAGTGGCAAAAGGGAAGGAGGATGGGGATTATAGCGGTGCCACAGAAAATCAATCAAATTCATTTCTTTAAAAGAAGTCGTAATTTATTACACAATCTGAAGACAATTTTTTTGGGGTTACAAACATTTGTAAATATATTGATCAATATATAACACACATAAATTAAATATAGGCCACTGATACAGGTGGCCTAGTAGAGAAGCAGGTCAGATCATCCCAACATGTTTCGCAAAAACATTGGCTTCTTCAGGGGAGTGCAGTGTTGCATGACTTTAGTTTGGGTACAGTGTTGCATGACTGTGCAATTGTCATTCAAAGTGAGACAGCACTTAAAGCTGAAAAATGGCCTGGGCAGGAAGGGGGTGAGATTGCCCAGTAGGTAAGTGGTTAAAGAATCGCTGGAAATATGAATTTTACTTGCCAATTTTTTTTTTAACTCTGTTAAGCCAGGTTTTAGAATCCAGCATCCCTGCCAGACAGCACAGCCAAGTCGGTGACCTCACTTATTTCCACTGCACTCAAGCAACACATCTTGGTCACAAACCTGCTCCATTCTGATCAGTGAATAAAAAGAGCAGCAGCATGCTGATGAGTTCATCTCTCTGCTCTTTCCTCCAGTCTAGAAGGGACACTGGCAGCACTGTGGAATGTGCTGAGCTTTGATTGGTGCAGAGTGCTGCCCCTCCCACTCAGAGGAGGGCTGGGCCAGGGGGCAGGGTGGCAATTGCCTCCCAGGCCGCCCTAACTTATGTTCAAAATGTCCGGCAACCGCTACCCGCTACCATTTTCTTTTTTATTCTGGTCTAGGAAGTCGGGCCGGGGGCATGGCCATGGCGGCCGACCACTAGCTGTTGCATTCCGGGAGTTGTAGTCCACACTCAAGCTTCTGGTGGGTGAAAAACACAGCAGCGCAGAGGAAACTACAACTCCCTGGGACTGGATTCTTGGAAGCAGGCAGAGGCAGGGCGTGCCAGGGAGACGGGACACAGGGCTGCAGGGCTGGGCGCTGGATGCAACTTGACCCCAGAATCAGGATCGTTACCCCCCCAGGAGACCGTGGCGTGCAAGGACCTGCTGAGCTGAAATCGCTGAGGTGAGAGACCCTGACACACCTAGCTGACCCCCCATCCCCCCCCCATACACCCCATGTAACCTGCCCCAGTGATCAGGCTGCATTGATGGGCACTGGAGTTGGCTGCACTGATGGGCACTGGTGAGGCTGCATTGAAAAACCAGGTGGGCCATGGATGGTGAGCTGATTCGGCGGTTCAGTGGGCCACTTGACTGGACTTGCCCCCAAGGCCTAAGGCCGCCAGCCCTCCCCTGCATCCCACTCCAGTCCGTGTGCTGTACAGAAGGGAGATATGAAGATGGATTCAGGTACTTATTCTAGCTTTATGTAAAATAAATATATACACACGTAGCTGGATTCTATGTGATTTTTTTTTGCCTGGACTTCGGCTTTAAACACATATCATGTGACTGTTTTCTTGCGATCTCTGACTGATTGTTCCTTGATGCAACTCAACATTTAAATATCAAATGTCACATTGTATCTAGGAATTATCTGGAGGTGATCACGTGATTATGGTCATGCCATTCTGAGGATTTCCAGGCGTATTTATTTAATAATATATTCATCCCTATGTGGAAAAGCTCTATGTACAGAGGTGGAGGGGATTCTACACCCGTAATGTCTTTTCAATTCTTGGAATCAGATATCCTAGGAGCCCCGCCTCGTATAGAAGGATCACAGGGCCGGAATGTGACAAGCAGGATTTTAGGCTACAGTTATGGCATTAATCTTCTCTAATCGTCTTTAACTAATTTAAAACTGGGCACTTTTACCCCCTACCTGCCCAGGCCAGCTTTCAGCGCTGTCGCACTTTCAATGACAATTGCGCGGTCATGTAACACTGCACCTATATGACATTTTTATAATTTTTTTTTTACACAGATAGAGCTTTCTTTTGGTGGTATTTATTCACACTGGGTTTTTTTTTTTTTTTTTTGCTGAATAAACACAAAAAGGCCAAACATTTTGGAAAAGAACGCGTCTTTCTTCGTTTATGTTATAACATTCTGCAAATAAATAATTGTTCTTCCTAAATTTAGGCCAAAATGTATTCTGCTACATTTCTTTGGTGAAAACGACCCAAATCAGTGTATATTATTTAGTCTGTAGGAAAGTTATAGAGTCCACAAACTATGGTATATATATATATATTTGAAAATCGATCAACCCTGATGTACTGACGGCCTATCTCATTTCTTGAGGCCCGAAAATGCAAGGACCGTACAGATAACCCCCAAATGACCACTTTTTAGAAAGATGACAGTCCAAGGTATTGAGTAAGAGGCATGGCAAGTTTTTTTTAAGTTGTCATTTTTTGGAAATGCTGATGACAGCATGTAAAAATTTTTTTAAAAAAAAGATTATTTTTTCATCTTTTTGTCTTTTTTGTTTTCTTTTTCTTTTTTACGATTTTTTTTTAACTCACTGTGACCAGAGCGTCTTACCATAGTAACACTGTACTACTCTGGGGAAGTGATCAGGATTTTTGTATTTATTTTTAACACACTATGATTGCTGTGAAATTCATTGCTATTAACACATATTTTAACTGAATAAAACTGATTCATTCAGTGTCTTTTGTTGTGATTCAAAACTAATCACATGGTACAGATGAGCTGTGATTGGCCCTGTCTGTACCATGTGATCACTGTGACCAATCACAACGAGCAACACAATTGTATACAATGTGAAAGGGAGCCATCCATTGTTTACAATTGGAATATGATCTGCTGTGATTGGTCACAACGATGACATGGTACTAGCAGCGGGCTGGTACATTGAACAGTCATTGAAAGATCGCGCCGCTACATGGCCCTGCAGCCTGACAATAGGCCTATTCTAGGAGGACGCCATATGACATCCGCCAGAACAACGAAAGTCTTGCTGGGCCGTCATTTTGTATAGGCTGAACGGGAACTGGTTTTACTTTAGCTGAACTATCCTTTTTTATATATTGTGTATCAGATCTGCATTTTAGATTCGTTTTATTTGTAACATTGACTGTGGTGATGCATATTAGTGTTCTAGGGAAGGGTCCGGTGCTGATCATATTTCATTGTATTGTGTATACATCATTTTGTTACTTTGTAGCATGGCGGTGAGAAAACTCACGTCAGATTGTAGCCTTTCTTCATCTCCACGGAAACAAGATAGGTGAGTCCTTCATCCACGCTCTATAGGTGACTGGTTCCCATGGCGATGCAAACATCTGAAGAGATGTCAGTACATGTGATCATGGTAACTCTATGAGTTCTTAGAGGAGCACTCCGGCAAGAATTGAAAATGAAGACTTGAAATGCATATGGAGGATGCAGACTACTTACCAAGCTTTTCCATTTTTCACATATGGATTGCCAAGGACACTTCATTTCCTAACTTTCTCCCACCGACATAACACATGAATGCAGCAGCAAGGTGGATGGGCCAGCTGCACATACTGTATATGTGTCCAAGGGGGGCCATTGTTGCTATCAACTGTGTTGAGAACGTGCTCCCTGCGCGCTCCCAGCACACTGACCGAGCTGTCACAGACAGCTCCCAGTCACCATTTACCATCAGAAGTTAATGGCTCCTGTGACAGCCAATTAGAATGTGACTATGCATTGCTTGGGGCACTGCTCTACATCCAAAAGGTCCGGTGACTCTCACTGTTGGGTCCAGGTGGAAAAAAAGCCCATCCTGGCCCTATGCAATTCCTGGGAAGAGAAGATCAATTAGCCGCACACCAACACAGCCAGAATGCAGGACCAGTAAAAACGGCTTCAGCCCAACTCCATCAAGGCAACAACCCCGACACATTTTGGGTGTTGTGAAACGCGTCGGATGTGGCCTGGATGGAACCGTAAAACTGAAGCCGTGTTTACTGATCCTGCATTCGGGCTGTGCTGGTGTGCGGTGGTTTGATCTTTTCTTCCCAAGAGCCATTCAGAATGATCAGGAACTCTGCCTTAAGATGCACTTAAAGAAGCATTGGCAAGGGGATAAATTGTATCCATAGCTAATATGCTTCTGTCCTAGATAGAGTAGGGAAGAGTTAGAAGCTCTGCCTTTTTTTATTGCTCTTTGTCTCCTGGGAAAATGTGCTCTCTCTATTTGTCCTGATGACCACTGTCACCACAGTGATTTAAAATCCCAAATGTCACAGTTGCCACCAGAGCAGGAAATAAGGGTAACTCCTCCAATGGGGACATGGTTCGGGTGACAACGGTCCAATAATTGATTCCTCTTATTCTCCAAAGATTTCCTCCCACTTCTTGATGAATTTGCAGGACAGGATGTAAAGGGAAGTGTTCCCAATGGTAAATTATCATCATCTACTCCAGTGGTTCTCAACTCCAGTCCTCAGGGCCCACCAACAGGCCAGGTTTGCAAGATAACTGAAATGCATCACAGGTGATATAATTTGCTGCTCAGTGATTGCAGTATTCTAGTCTGCATCTCACCAAGGTAATACTTAAAATCTGGCCTGTTAGTGGGCCCTGAGGACAGGAGTTGAGAACCACTGATCTAGTAAGATAATATCACTTTACATCGCACATTTACATACTTTCCACTCTGTGTTGTCACTCTGAGATCACATTGTTACATTCCAGTCCATTATCATTGGTATTTAGAGAAGCAAAACATTGTTTCCATTCAGATCATCTACAAACAAACACTCCGGCTTTCTACAACATTGTATTCATTTAAATGTTATCATTTTCCCGTCATGATTTCAGACTTTTGATTCTTTTCAGGTAATATACATGACTATTAGGGCTCTTTCACACGGAGGTCCGTCCAGGTCCGCCTGTCAGTTTTTTAGGCGGACCTGAAACGGATCCTCCATGCACCCCTATGGAAGCACGGATGTCAGCGGAGACATGTCCGCTGACATCCGCTCCGCTCCGCTCCGAAAAAGTGTGACGGAGGAAAATCCTATTTTTCCTTCCGTCTGCGGAGCGGATCGGATGACAACGGACTCTACGGTCCGTCGTCATCCGATTCCCCATAGGGGAGAGCGGCGCTCTGACAGGGCGGTCCCTGCACAGTGTGCGGGGACCGCCCAGTCATCCGTCGGCTCAGCGGGGATCAACGGAGCGATCCCCGCTGAGCAAGCGGAGCTTCACGGGGCGGATCTTCACGGATCCGCCCCGTGTGAAAGGGCCCTTAGGGTCTCCAAACTTTGCAAGGTCCCCCCTTCATATCAGAGCCCTCCCTTTTAATTAGAAGCCCCCCCCATCACACCAGAGCCCTCCCCTTTACAACATAGCCCCCCCATATCAAAAGTCCCTCTTTCACATCAGAGATCTCCCCTTCACATCAGAGCCCCCCTTTACATCAGACGTTCCCCCTTCACATCATAGCCCCCCCATATCAAAAGTCCCTCTTTCACATCAAAGCCCTCCCCTTCATATCATAGCCCCCCCCCATATCAAAAGTCCCCTCTTTCACATCAGAGACCTCCCCTTCACATCAGAGCCCGCCTTTACATCAGAAGTTCCCCCTTAACATCATAGCCCCCCCCCCCCATATCAAAAGTCCCTCTTTCACATCAAAGCCCCCCCTTCACACCAGTGATACCCCTTTACATTAGAACCCCCCTTTGCATCAGAGCCCCCTCTTTTCATCAGAAGTCCGCCCTCCACATTAAAGCACACCCTTTATATCAAAAGTCCCCCTTTCCCATCACAGCCCTCATCTTGACATCACATTCCCCCCTTTACATAAGAAGTCTTCCTTTCACATCAGAACCCCCTCTTTTCATCATAAGTCCTTTCCTTCACATCAGAACCCCCCCCCTTTACATCAGAAGTTCCCCCTTCACATCAGAAGCCCCACTTTACATCAGAAGTTCACCCCCTCACATCAGAGCCCCCTTTACATCAGAAGTCCCCCCCCTTCACATCAGAGCCCACCCCCCAAATAAAAAGTTCTTCTTTCGCATCATAACCCTCCCCTTCACATCAAAGCTACCCCTTCACATCAGAAGCCCCCCCCTTCACAGCAGAGCCCCCTCTTTCCACCAGAAGTCCCCCTTCACATTAGAGCCCCCTTTATATCAAAAGTCCCTTCTTTTACATCACAGCCCTCATCTTGATATCAGGCTCCCCCCTTTAAATAAGAAGTCCTCCATTCACATCAGAACCCCCTCTTTTCATCAGAAGCCCCCCCTTTCATATCAAAAGTCCCTCCATCACATCAGAGCTTTCCACTTTCATCAGAAGTCCCCCCCCTTCACATCAGCGCCCCCGTTCATATCAAATGTCCCCCCTTTCATATAATGGCCCCTTTCACATTAGAGCACCCCTCCTTCACATAAGAAGTCCCATCTGACATAACAGGGAGCTTCTGATGTGATGGGGGGCTGTGATGTGATGGGGGGGCTCTGATGTGATGGGAGGACATCTGACATGATGGGGTCCTCTCGTGGGATTACAGGGCCTCTGATGTGATGGGTGAACCTCTAATTTAATTGGGCACTCTGATGTAAAGGAAGGCTCTGATGATGTGAGGAACCTCTAATGTAAACGGGGGGCTCTGATGAGATGGGGATATCTGACATGATGGAGGACCTCTCATGTGATGGGGCCTCTGATGTGACTGGGGGATCTGATGTGATGAGGGACCTTTGATCTAATGGGAGGACCGCAATGTGATGGGGAGACTTCTGACACAATTGTGGACCTCTCATGTGATGGAGGGCCTCTAATGTGAAGAGGGGTTTAAGATGTGATGGGGGACCTCTGATCTAATGAGGGGGGCTATGCTGTGAACATGGCTCTGATGTAATGGGGGGGGGGGTTCTGATGTGATGGGAGGATCTCTGACATGGTGGGGTCCTCTCTTGTGATGAGAGGGCCTCTGATGTGATGGGTGGACATTTAATTTAATTAGGCGCTCTGATGATGTGAGGAACCTCTGATGAGATGGGGATATCTGACATGATGGAGGACCTCTCATGTGATGGGGCCTCTGATGTGACTGGGAAACCTGATGTGATGAGGGACCTTTGATCTAATGGGGGGACCGCAATGTGATGGGGAGACCTCTGACAAAATTGGGGACCTCTCATGTGATGGAGGGCCTCTAATGTGAAGAGGGGTTTAAGATGTGATGGGGGACCTCTGATCTAATGGGGGGGGGGGGGCTCTGATGTGATGCAGGGACACTTATGTGAAGTTAATTTCATCAAGGCAGTTGTGTGCATCGTCCCAGGCTCATTTTTCCCATTGATAAGTAATATTTATGGTTTTAACATTATAGACTGGAGGCTCCAGATTTTGCATACTTTCTAAGTGTGCCACAACTGAAAAAAGGTTGAGAACTGCTTACCTAACAATAATAAATGAATATTTAAGAATAAAACATCATTTTGAGCTCTTTGACCTTACGTGTGGCGCTCTTCGTACATCTCATATAAGGGATTCTGAACAAGTGATTATAAATATAGACTTAGAAGCGGAGTTCCCCTTTAGCGATGCGAGGATCAGGCGGCGTTCTTTGTCAGACAAGTTCTGCGGAGTTCTTTCACTGTGGAGTGAACTCTGACAATCGTTAGGTCAAGACATCAGTTCCGTCATCGCCACCGAGCCGTTTTAATTAGCAAGAAAATGGGAAATGCTAATCGGGGAAGGAGCTCTGCTCGGCATTAGAGGCTTAATGAAGGCAGATCCGCCGAGTTTATCAACCCGTTAATAAGAGCGGATTACTGACCGGTGGCTGGAATGTGTCTACCGCTATTTGTCGGCTCCCCTGGCTGCTCCAGACGCACTTTAGGTGATGGCGGAACAATAAGAAGACAATTAACATCTCCCCAGAGCAAATGTGACACGGGCCGCGCGTTCTTGCCAAATTTCGCATGATGGATCTTTGTGATGGGGGTGGTGTGGGGGGGGGGGGGGATTGCGAAAGTGTGTGTATGGGTGGCGCTGCCCTGGCATTGCCCTGCTCAGAGAAAACATTACAGAGACATGAAACAGATGTTAAAGACAACAGAGGAAAATATTGCTATTTAAATTTTAAAGGACCAGAACCGGAAACAAATGTTAAAACGTATCTCTTTTCAGAAAAATGTTCTCATGGTAAGCCCATATATGCTCAGTAATGTCAGTGTAACCCAAGGGTGCTCAACCTGTGGCCCTCCAGCTGCTGCAGAGCTACAAGTCCCATCATGCCTCTGCCTTTGGGAGTCGTACTTATAACTGTCAGTGACTTGCAATGCTTCATGGGACTTGTAGTTAGGCAACAGCTTGAGGGCCACTAGTTGAGCACCTATGGAACCCTTCTGGGTATTTTTTTTTTAATCAAAGATTTTATTCAGATTTTTTTCAAATAAATAATGTACAAATAATGAATTTCATTAAATAGTACAATAAGAATTCTCGGAATTCGCCCGTTTGGGTTCTAAGATCTATATTTAAAAGCATAGAACGGTTGGTTACAACTTTCCTGTGGCAGAGGCGTGATCCCAGGATAAAACTTCAAGTATTGCAACAGCCGTGGAAACAGGGGGATTGGCGGTCTCTGATTTTTACCGCTATTTTATGGTAGGTCAGTTGGTCTTCGCCCATAGGTGGCTCCCTGTACCGGAGGATGACCCAGCCATTGCTTTAGAGGCGGCCATTGTTGGCTCCTATGAGGCACTGACGCATTTAGTGTTTCCAGGAAGCAGGGCTCCGTACCCTATTACTAGTACTATGTGTGCAACTATCAGGGCATGGGCGGTGACCAGTAGGGCTGAATCGGGAGACTGTACCAAAGTTTCTCCACATACACCACTGTGGAAAAATCCCCAGTTGCCACAATTTTTCACATACCAGGACCCAGTTATCTGGACCATATTTGGCATCATGAAGGTAGGAGATATTGTGTGTGATGGAAAGATCTTCCAGTTTGATGCTTTGAAAGCAACATTTTATTTGCCCAATACTCATTGTAATAGAATGTATAAATAATCAACTCCATTTTAAGTAGAAATGAACTTTGACATACTTAGCTTAACTGACAGTTTGCATATAGTCACACCCTGCTACTGATATTCATGGATCAGCCTGATTGTATAAGCAAAGTCATCTTTTAGCTCTTGTAGACTGCTGAATCTAGTTTAATACAAGATAAGAATATACTGAGTTTGTATTATTTTTAGAAACGTATGTGTTAAGACATTGCCCCTCCTATCTTTATTTTACATAAAAACCACTCAAAATTCAATAAAGGCCAGAGATCTAATGAACACACTCAAATCCATTTCCATGTGTCATTTTGATTTCTCACGGATCCGGGGGTCACTGAAAATGATCTTGCATTTACCTGAAGTACACCTGGGTGGCGATATCACCTGCTTCACTCATTTGTTCCGCTATTTATAACTTAAAGGGGTTGTAAAGATTAGTTTTTTATTTTCTAAATAGGTTCCTTTAAGCTAGTGCATTGTTGGTTCACTTACCTTTTCCTTCGATTTCCCTTGTAAATATTTTTTTTCTTTGTTTTCTTTGTCTGAATTTCTCACCTCCTGTTCCTCCTCAGTAAGCTGTTCAGTAAGCTATTCTGGCTGACTAAACACCACTCGGATGATGGTGTGAAGTTTTCTGAGGAGAAACAGGAAGTGAGAAATTCAGACAAAGAAAAAAACATTTAGAAGGGAAATCTAAGGAAAAGTAAGTGAACCAACAATGCACTAGCTTAAAGGAGCCTATTTAGAAAATAAAAAACAAACCTTTACAACCCCTTTAACCAGTAGAGGCCCGCGCTATAGCCGAATGACGTCCGCCCCTTTCCTCGTCCCCGGCGCGCGCTCCCGAGCACGCATCGGGGAACTTACGTGCCCGCCGCGTCACGCGGGTGCTGATGCGCGTGCCTGGAGGCCGCGATGTCCGCCAGGTACTTGCGATCGGCATTTACAGAGACAGGGACGTGGATCTCTGTGTGTAAACACAGAGATCCACCTCTTGCCATGGAGAGGAGACTGATGGTGTGTCCCTTGTACATGGAGACAACCATCGGGTCACCTCCCCCAGTCAGTCCCCTCCCCCCCACAGTAGTAATCACTCCCTTAGGCATTTTTTACTGACGCTGCAAAAAAGTACCTAAAATTACAGTTTTTACTGCTAAACAGTGCAAATATCATTATTTCAACTATAAACACACAGCTAATGCTAATATCAATGTGTTTCAGTTAAACAAAAGTAAAAAAACATATTTCTCAATTCACATGAAGGTTAGGATACTATAACCCAGCCAGCACAGAGTTCCCTCTTACATCAGAGTCTGCAGGATGCCCCCTTACAGCGCAAGGGAACTCTTATGTAAAGGGGAACGCTGCAGATCATGA
Organism: Rana muscosa; assembly: GCA_029206835.1. NCBI lineage: Eukaryota > Metazoa > Chordata > Amphibia > Anura > Ranidae > Rana > Rana muscosa. The sequence goes on along the minus strand of CM055119.1, from coordinate 325,537,748 downwards.
TGTAAGGGGGAACTCTGATGTGGAGGGGGGCTCTGGTGAATAGAGACCACCTTCCACAGAGTGAATACACTAAGGTAATGGGGGGGGTACTAATATAGGGGGGGACCTTTTATATCAGTGCCCCCTTACATTATTGTATTTACTCCCCTCCTTAGATCAGTGCCCCCCCCCCCCCACAGACTGGCCTGGCGGCGCTGTCACTGACCTGCTCTCAGGTCCACAGTGCGGGGCTCAGTCAGACGGCTCCAGCTTGGTGGCTCTGACCTCCTCTCCACAGTCCAGACGTCCGTTTCTTCCCGTAACCCCCATCACGGCACTCCCACTCTTGACATCTTTCTAGGATCCCCTCAGAGACTGCAGACATAAAAGACAGGAGATGGTCAGAGGCTGCGGACATGACACAAGAGGGGGACAGAGGCTGCGGACATGACACAGGAGGGGGACAGAGGCTGCGGACATGACACAGGAGGGGTGACAGAGGCTGCGGACATGACACAGGAGGGGTGACAGAGGCTGCGGACATGACACAGGAGGGGTGACAGAGGCTGCGGACATGACACAGGAGGGGTGACAGAGGCTGCGGACATGACACAGGAGGGGTGACAGAGGCTGCGGACATGACACAGGAGGGGGACAGAGGCTGCGAACATGATAGGGTCCTCCTTACCCCCTCACAGTTGCCTCCTCCTCTGTCCACCATCATATAACTTCTCCTCCACATCATCAGTATGCTGTGTCCTCCTCCTGTGCCCCTTTCACCTCTCCACAGGTCAGGGCAGCTCTGACATGTGAAGAGGTGAAAAGGGCACGGAAGGAGGACACAGCATACTGATGATGTGGAGGAGAAGTTATATGATGGTGGACAGAGAGAGCACATCAGTCTCTGTCCCTCCCCTGCATGCCATGGCCGCTTCACCCTCCGGGCTCCCGCTCCCAGCGCATTCCTCCTCTTACTTTAAATCCCCTCCTCCTCCTCACCCCTGCTTGGCCGAGTCCTCTCCTCCTACGGTGTCAGCGACTGTGAGACACTGTAGCCCGCCCCGCGAGCACTCCTGAGTCCCGTCCAGGCTGAAACTCTATTCAAAAATGGCGCCGGGCGGCGCCATTACGTTACTGCGCATGCGCCGCTCGGCCGAACGCATACGAGCTTTCCCGAGTCCGGCCGGCTTCGCAACGGCGCATGCGCAGTTGCATGGTCGGCTCGTGGCCATCTTTTTTATGGGCAGCCGATGCCCACAACGGACTTTACGTACACCCGAAAAAGGGGGTTAAATTTACGTGCTGTACGTAAATTAACGTACGGTTGGCAACACTGCTTCTAGGTCTCGCTGATGGCCTAGTCCAAAAAAACGTGACACGTACTCTTTTGACATTATTGTTTTATTATGCTAGGAAATGAATAGTTCTCTCCTGGAAAAAGCCTACACCTCCGACTGTCTCGGCATGGAAGACACTCATTAATAAAGCCATCCCCCTATATAAAGCCACGTATACTAGTAGAGGAATTCCTCATAAGTTTGATAAAGTGTGGGGTGGTTGGATGAATAGTGCATCTACGGTATCTGAATAAATGGATGTATTCTATTACTTGTGGGAAATTCATTTTATGTCCGGTATGAAGATGGGTGGGTATTGATGATCATTAAAGTGGTTGTAAATCCTGTACTACCACTTTTACCTACAGGTAAGTCTATAACAGGGATATGCAATTAGCGGACCTCCAGCTGTTGCAGAACTACAAATCCCATGAGGCATAGCAAGACTCTGACAGCTACAAGCATTACACCCAGAGGCGGAGGCATGATGGGACTTGTAGTTTTGCAACAGCTGGAGGTCCACTAATTGCATATCCCTGGTCTATAATAAGGCTTACCTGTAGGTACCGTGAATATCTCCTAAACTTGCACCATATTCACTGTATCCGCATGTGCTGACGTCATCGGTACATGCGCACTGAAGAAACGGCTCGCTCGTGCTGTTTCTTCAGTAGCTGTGCCGTGACCGTGACGTCATCGTGGCTCCGGCCAATCACACCCTCCGGATCCCACTAACCCAGAAATAACCCGGGGAGACATGTCGCCGGTCACAGTTTTGTACAGGGACTGCTGCAACAGCTTCGATCTAAGGTAAGTATTTCATAATGAGCTAGTATGCAATGTATACCCGCTCCTTATGCCTTTGTCTCACAGGTTGTTTTTTTACTTTAGAGAGTTTACTATCACTTTAAAGAGGTTGTAAATCTCTGATTGTGATTTTTACCTATAATAACCACCTCCCTACTGTGCACGAAAACCCCCTTCCTGCCCAGGCCATTTTTCAGCTTTCAGCGCTGTCACACTTTGAATGACAATTGCGCGGTCGTGCGACGTGACTCCCAAACAAAATTTGTGTCCTTTTTTTCCCACAAATAGAGCTTTCTTTTGGTGGTATTTGATCACCTCTGCGGTTTTTATTTTTTGCGCTATAAACAAAAGAAGGGCGTCCAGTTTGGAAAAAAAACACTATTTTTTACTTTTTGCTATAATAAATACCCATTTTTTTTTAAAAAATAAAATTTTCCTAAGTTTAGGCCGATACGTATTCTTCTACATATTTTTGATTAAAAAAAAAACGCAATAAGCGCGTATTGATTGGTTTGCGCAAAAGTTATAGCGTCTACAAAATAGGGGATAGATTTATAGCATTTTTATTTTTTTATTTTTTTAATAGTAATGGCGGCGATCTGCGATTTTTTATTGTGACTGCGATATTGCGGCGGACACATCGGACACTTTTGACACATTTTTGGGACCATTCACGTTTATACAGCGATCCCTGCTATAAAAATGCATTGATTACTGTATAAATGTGATTGGCAGGCGAGGGGTTAACCACTAGGGGGCGGGAAGGGGTTAAATATGTTCCCTCAATGTGTTCTTACTGTGGGGGGAGGGGACTGACTGGGGGAGGTGACCGATGGTTGTCCCTATGTACAAGGGACACACCATCGGTCCCCTCTCCCTCACAGGACGTGGATCTCTGTGTTTACACACAGAGATCCACTTTCCTGCTCGTTTCCCGGGCAATCGCGGGTGCCCGGCGGCAATCGCGGCCACCGGGCACGCGCACCGGGGCCTTGTGAATGCGGCGCGCGCGCGCCTTCTAGCTCGTTTTAAAGGGAGGACGTCATATGACGTCCTCCCAGAACGAGAGTATCCTCCGCCCGCCGTCAATTGACAGTGGGCGGTGGACAAGTGGATAAGGCATACCTATAGGTAGTAGAAATATCTCCCAAACGTGTGCCGTTTAAGAGATATTTGCTGTACACTGTGCCGATGATGTCATTGGCACATGCGCTGTGAAGAAATAGCCTTCCGAGCCGTTTCTTCACTCGCAAGTGGTGTGACTGACGGCTCCCACGCGCATGCACGGGAGTGACGTCATGCGGCTCCGGCCAGTCACAGAGCCTGAGTCCACGGCCCCGGAAGGAAGAGGGGCGAAGATGGATGTGGCCACCAGCGGGGACGGCGCGGGCTTCATTTGCAGGTAAGTGCCACATAATGGGCTAGTATGTGATGCATACATTATGCTTTTACTTTGCAGGGGAACAAAGAGGAACTAAAACCCGTCAGGGTTTACTTTCTCTTTAAGTATTAATGTTGTGGGGATTGGGATGTAGACCTAGGAATTACATCTGTGGGTCTGATACTAGTATTTGATGGCAGGTGGTATATCATAGATGTGTGGAGCTAGAATAATGGCATTATATGAAACTGCATTTAATATACCGTATATACTCGAGTATAAGCCGAGATTTTCAGCCCTTTTTTTGGGGCTGAAAGTCCCCCCCCCCCCCCCCCCCCCCCTCGGCTTATACTCGAGTCATCGAAATTTTTACATTGTAAATATTACCTGTAAAGAAGTTGCGGCTGCGGCGTCCATCGTTCAAATTCCGCGGCGTCCATCGTTCAAATTCCGCAGTCTCTTCCTGTTCCTTCCGTGATAGGCGAATCTCATCAGACACTCTCCGCCTATCACGAACGTTCTCTCATCCTCAGTTTTCCAGCAGACGTCTGTGATTGGCGGATCACCCAACACAGTGTCTGCTGGGAAAACTGAGGATGAGAGAATGATCGTGATAGGCGGAGAGTGTCTGCTGAGAATCGCCTATCAAGGAAGGAACAGGAAGAGACCGCGGAATTTGAACGATGGACGCCGCGGAATTTGAACGATGGACGCCGCAGCCGCAACTTCTTTACAGGTAATATTTACAATGTAAAATAGGGAACAGCGAGCTAGGGAACAGTGGACAGTGAGGCTTCGGCTTATACTCGAGTCAGTAAGGTTTCCCAGTTTTTTTGGCAACATTAGGTACCTCGGCTTATACTCGAGCCGGCTTATACTCGAGTATATGCGGTAAATGATATTTGTTGTTACTATGCTCATGTTTCAAGCCTCATGCCGCGTACACACGACCGTTTTTAATGTCATTGAAAAAAACGGCATTTTTCTCGACGTGATTTTTCGTGTTTCCTCTCAAGCCTGCCTTGCCTACACACTATCGTGGAAAAAAATGCTTGAGCAAAGCGCGGTGACGTCCAACACATACGACGGCACTAAAAAGGGGAAGTTCTATTCGGATGGCGCCACCCTTCATGTTAGTAAAGTTTGTTGAGCAACGATTCGCGCTTTTCAGCCTTGTGCTTTTCAGTCCGTTACAGCGTGATGAATGTGCTATCTCCATTACGAACGCTAGTTTTACCAGAACGACTCATACTTGATTCTGAGCATGCGCATTTTTTTTCACGTCGTTAAAGCCCACACACGGCCGTTTTTCATGACGAGAAAAACGACGATGTAAAAAACGACGTGAAAAATTAGAGCATGTTCCAATTTTTCTCGTCGTGATTCTCTGCGTTTTTCTCGTTGGGAAAACTGCTGGAAAGCCCACACACGATCATTTTTAATGACCATTTAAAAAAAATTCATTTTTCTCGTCATTAAAAACGGTCGTGTGTACGCGGCATCAGAGTTATACTGAGGGCCCAATGCTGAGACGTGTTTTGATTTTGGTTGGGGAGTGAGGCCTGGTGTCAGACTACCTCCTAATTGTTATATGTGTTTGTTTGTTGTATGTCGTTTGAAAAATACAATAATAAAAAGAAAAAAAAAGTACAGTAATGCCCCGTACACACGAGCAGTTTACCCGTCAGAAAAAAAAAACCGATGGTTTTCCCAACGGGATTCCTCTCAAGCCTGCCTTGCATACACGCGGTCACACAAAAGTCCGGTGAACTTTTGTCTGCCAAGAACGCGGTGACGTAAAAAGACTACGACGAGCCGATAAAATGAAGTTCTATGCTTCCAAGCATGCGTCGAATTGTTTCCGAGCATGCAAGTTTTTTTTCCCCGGCGGAAAAGCATACAGACAAATGGTTTTCCCGGCAGGATTTTTTCCTGACGGGAAAAAAGAGATCCTGCTTTCTTTTTTTGTCCGGCAGTTTCCCCGCCGGAAAAACTGCGTGGAGCATACACACGGCCGGGATTCCCCGCGAAAAGCTGTTATAGCAGTTTTCCCGTCTGAAAAAACGGTCGTGTGTACGAGGCATAAGGGTACAATAGTCTTACAAATATATTGTAAATACAGAAAAAAAAAAGATCGAGAGTCAAATCCACATAAAATTTTTCAACATTTGCAAGTATAATAATAACCAGCAATATGTAAATGTAATAGATATATTTCCATTAGATTATTATTTACTTAGATCAAGTTTTCAAAATCTATTAAAGAAAAGTACCCTTAAATGTAAATGTAATTATTATGGCTGAAAGATGTTCATTAATCATAATCTGGGACAGTTTAGCCTTTAGGATGTCAAAGGGTAGGGTTGTTGTTTTCCAAGATCTGGCTAAAGTAAATTTTGCTTTACAAATATAAAATTTATCAATCTTCTTAAGTGTGTTAAGGGATCTTCTCCATTTGGCTGCAAAGTAGTGCTTGTTAAGGGGATTTTTTTATTTTTTACAGTAAATCAAAATTAGTGAGGGATAAGTTCCGAGTATTTATTATCTCTCACAGAGATCACACTACTCCCCCTGACAATACCTTCACAATACCTTCATCTGCTTTTCTCTCCAGAAGGACGGCGTTATCTCTGTTAAAGCATCATCCAGGGCAGTGGTGGCTGGTGCTCAATTTTTTTTGGGGGGGCGGCAAACAAACCTGCCCCCCCCTCGTCACTCGATCAATCGCTCGTCCGCCCCCGCCCGCCAGCCTCACACTTACCCTATCCAGGTCATGGCTTCAACGGCTTCCCCCCTGCGTCTGCTCCCGGCGGTTGCTTCTCCTCCCGGCCAATCGGGTCTTAGGACTCCCAGCCAATCTTGTCTTAGGACCCACTTCCTGATTGGCAGGGAGGAGAAGCAGGAAGACATTACCCAGTGGCGGCCCGTCCATAGGGGGCGCCCGGGCGCCGCCCCCCCTCCTGTGGTCACCAAAAAAAAACAAAAAAAAAAACGGGCCCTTTAAGAGTTTTTTTTTTTTTTTTATGTCTTTTTTTTCACACATGGCGGCGCGACCATAGTGGGCGCAGAAGCGCCACTACCGCTCGCTTCTGCACTCGGCCGTCACTCACAACAATACATAGGTTCATGCATTGCATGAACCTATGTATTGCTGCCGCCCACTATTCAGATGGCCGGCCCCTTGAGCGCCGGCCATCTGAATAACAGCGTCTGATTGGCCTTTAGAAGTGCCTATCAGAGCCAGCGGCTCTGATAGGCTTCCCGACTACAGCCTGAGGGCTGTAATCGGCTTCTAAATATCTAATGAGAGGACGCACAGGGGTGCGTTCCCTGGCCAATCAGGTTCACCGGGTCTGGTTACCGGTAACCTGATTGGGTGAAGAGACATCGAGGGCGGGAGAAGACATCGAGGACGGAAGAAGGACGGCGCTGACTCTGGGAAGGTAAGTTCAGGGCTGGGGGGGGAGAAACTGGCTGTATTATGGGGAGAAACTGGCTGTATTATGGGGGACAAACTGGCTGCATATGGGGGAGAAACTGCCTGCATATGGGGGAGAAACTGGCTGCATATGGGGGAGAAACTGGCTGCATTATGGGGGAGAAACTGGCTGCATATGGGGGAGAAACTGGCTGTATTATGGGGGAGAAACTGGCTGTATTATGGGGGAGAAACTGGCTGTATTATGGGGGAGAAACTGGCTGCATATGGGGGAGAAACTGGCTGCATATGGGGGAGAAACTGGCTGTATTATGGGGGAGAAACTGGCTGTATTATGGGGGAGAAACTGGCTGTATTATGGGGGAGAAACTGGCTGTATTATGGGGGAGAAACTGGCTGCATTTGGGGACAAACTAGTGGCGTTTGGGCACAGTGGCTGCGTTTAATGGGCACAGTGGTGGCAATTAATGATTTTTTTTTTTCAGTTTGTTTGCGCCCCCCCAAAAAATTTGAGCACCAGCCGCCACTGACATTAGCAAATATTATTTTGCTAATGTCACACAAGTGGGTGGGCTCACTGCGCCCCGAGCCCACCCTTTTTGAAGCCAAATAGAGCCTCAGGCTCTAATCATGTGCTTTAAAAAAAAAAAAACATTGAAATCTATGCTTCCGATGCCCTGTATGGAGATTAGGGGCTAGTGCATAAACTAGGAGGGGGGGCTCTTATGAGCTGAGGGACACTTTCTGTGACGGACCCAACTAGGAAAGGGGCTTTTGGAGGGGACTGCATGCTAGCCTCTTGCCTACTGACTATAGGCCCTGGCTTTTAAGGGAACACTACTCTTTGGGGTGTGTGTGCCTGTGGGACCCTTAGGATTTAAGTCCATGTTTCCTCAAAACACACAGACTCTGGGAACTGGAGGACCCATATAGATATTTGGGGGTCTCTATATCCAAACCAGCAATGATTGCTTCAGACTGTGAGACTCAGAACAGATGTTAATATAATCAGCTCAAGCAACCAGGTGCTGGGGGTCTCCTTCTATAGTCGGTTTATTAAGTGTGTCTCTCCAATTGTGGGCGTTTCCATTGTTAATCAAGTTGATTGAGTCGCCTATTGTTTCTGTCTGTTTGCTAATTTGGCTAACTCTTGGAGGATCCTACATGATGGGGTTAGCCTTGTGTCAACTCTACTTCATTATTTAATAATTGTGTGATGGTTTGGGTAAATATTTGGTTTCATTGTTCATGTGGTGACTGACCTACTTTTGAAGTGTATAAAAACCTGTATTTTCTGTTCAATAAATAACAAAGGGTCATTAATTTGATTCTATCCCCACATCTTGTCTGTGTACGATGCTTGGAGTCACAGGGCTGGTATTTGCTCTCAGTCTGCTCAGAACAGTTTGGAGGGCAGGAGGAACTGTTTGGCGGAAGGAAGCACCCAAGCGGGGTGTCAAAGTGGTTCCATCACACCTTCCAGTTCCTGGAGTGAGTTGTTGGCACACACATCTTACACAGATCAGCCCCTGCAGCAGCCTCCCACCTTGCTACTAAGTTACAATATTGCAGTCTGATCACTAGGGTAGTGTCAGTAACCATGAAACAGACGGAGACAGAAAATGCAGTAATAAATCACACCTTTTAATAAAACTGTAAAAATGGTATAACTGGTAAACGTAGTCAAATTATAGCCATGGTTCGGAAGCCAAATCGGGTAGTCAGAACAAGCCAGGAAATCAGTAAGCCAGAGATCAACATAGTCAGAGGCAGTAGACAAGATCAGGAACCAGAAGGGACGTCAGCCAGGCAAGTCCTCTTCAACAAGAACACAGCAGAGAGTCTCTGGATATGTTGACCAAGGCAAATGCAATTGATTAAATGAACCAGGCAGTTTAAATACCCAGAAGGGGCTGGCTGTGGGCTTGACTGACGAGCAGGAAATGATCAACAGGTGAGCCACTGTGGAACAAGGAGTACTGGCAATTAACCGACAGCTGAGCAACCTGAGAACAGAGAAGGAAGGGCTGAGAGCCCAGCCCTGACAGGTAGGAGAGACTGATGCTTTTTTTTGCCTGCAGCAGACTGATGACAAAATCTCAGCCTAGGCAAAGTCACTGATTGGAGATCAAAGATGGGTTTTTTTTTAAGATAAAAGGTGGAGCTTTTCAGAAATAGGATGCTCTGGATTTATATTGTGATACATCAGGAATATCAGTTTTATATACAATTGGTTCACCTTTTCTTAAAACTGCAGAGCGCCACAAAGGGAGTCCAGGACAGAAGATTTGCATCTGCCAGGCACCACAATGATCCGAGGTCTGCAGCAGTGGTAGAGAGACTTTGGGGTCGATTTACAATAACTTGAGAGTGCAAAATCTGGTGCAACTGTGCATAGAAACCAATCAGCTTCCAGGTTTTATTGTCAAACAATCTGACGATGGAAGCTTATTGATTACTATGCACAGCTGCACCTGATTCTGAGTTCTCCAGCTTTAGTAAATATCCCTCGTTATGTTAGCATAAAACTGCCGCCACCCCCAGAACAACCAAGAACATGTAAATTAACTGGGAGACTGGAAACCGGTGCTCTGGTCCAGATGACTTTGAAATGTAGCAATAATCCTCTAATACAATGAAGTTGTCTACTTGGTAACACCCACTGCAAGAATTCTTTATTGGCTACATGGAAGGATACAGCAGTGACACATTAACACATTTCGGCCAAAGCCTTACTCATTCTTTATTGGCTACATGACAGGATACAGCCGTAACGCGCTAACGTGTTTCGGCTGAAGCCTTACTTATAGCATGAGTAAGGCTTTGGCCAAAACCCCTTAGCATGTTACTGCTGTATCCTGTCATGTAGCTAATAAAGAATTCTTGCAATGGATGTTCCCAGATAGTCGGTTTCATTGCATTTGAACAGGGATCTCTAAACTGCAGCCCGGGGACCGGAAGCGGCCCCTTGCTTGCCATTATCCGGCCCTTGGGGTAATATTCATCCCACTCACACCAATAGTGGGGCACTATTCTTTCCGCTGATACCAATAATGGGGCACTATTCCTCCCACTGACACCAATGATGGGGCACTATTTATTCCACTGACACCAATGATGGGGCACTATTCCTCCCACTGATGGGGCACTATTCCTCCCACTGACTCCAATGATGGGGCACTATTCCTCCCACTGGCACCAATAATGGGGCCCTATTCCTCCCACTGACATCAATGATGTGGCACTATTCCTTTCACGGACACCAATGATGGGGCACTATTCCTTCCACTGACACCAATGATGGGGTACAATTCCTCCCATTGACACCAATGATGGGATATTTTCTACTCTCACTGCTACAGTCTGGCTCCTCTAAATCCAGAAGCATAGTAAACTGGCCCTTTGTTTAGAAAGTTTGGAGACCCCTGGATTAGAGGATTACCACCATTCCCAATCTTGCCCATTCTGGAATGAGCACACATTTGCTAGCAAGTTTTGGTTTACATCTATGCATGGCAGGAACGTGCGCTTTCTTGACATGCACAGAAACGCGTTGCTCTTTAGAAGATGCGTGGGGGTGCCATCACCACCTGCACGGGTTTTTGCGTGCACCAAACCACACAGTGACACAGCGCCACCATTTTACACAAGAGTCGGGTAGGGCAGCCCATTGAAATGAATGGGCTGCCCTACATGAGTGAGAATGCGCCTATGATAAAACGCACTCATGGTATGCAAATACTCTGTACATTGCTGTAGATGCATATACAGACCATTGAGTGAGCTGCTTTAAGGTAGAGCTAAGACTCCATTCACACTTCGTGATTTGGAATCACGGACAGAATTCTGTCCAAATCGCATGGCAATTGCAGCACAGTGCGCAAGGCGTGTTTGAGTGCCATTATCCCTTAATGGCACCCCAAACGTGATGCGATTCTGCTGCGATTGTCGCGCAACAGGATGGTATGGCAATTGCAGTAAACCACACCTTTCCAAGTCATGTGAAACTTGTGGTCAGAAAAGGAGCAAGAGCTTCTTTTTGGCGGACAAAGGTGAGTAGGGCAGCCCATTCAAGTGAATTGGCTGGCACTATGCAACCCCTAAAATCCATACCAGACCCTTACCTGAGCATGCAGTCTGACAGGTCAGAAAAGAGGGGGGGGGGGCGAGCACCCCCCCGAACCATACCAGGCCACATGCCCTCAACATGGGGGGCAGCTTTGGGGCAGGGCAGCCCTGCCATGTTGATGGGGACAAGGGCCTCTTCCCCACAACCCTAGCCAAAGGTTGCGGGGGTCTGCGGGCAGGGGCTTATCAGAATCTGCAATCCCCTTTGAAAGGGGGGCCCCCAGATCCTGGCCCCCATGTGAATGAGTATGGGGTACATTGTACCCCTACCCATTCACCAAAAAAAGGGTAAAAAGTGAGTAAAGACACAACAAGAATTTTTGACAAGTCCTTTATTAAAAAATAAAAAACAATGTCCCCCGATGTAGATCCATGGTCAATCACGCCGCCCGCTGCCACCGCGGACCCGAAAAAAGAATGCTCCTTCCATCTGCCTGCTCCGCTGTCTGGCAGTTCCCAAGCAGCTAAGGGGCGGGGCCACACAGCGACGTCACCTGGTGGCACCACCCCCTGTGACGCCATTGACTGGTGCATACTGGGGCACAGCGCAAAACTCACTGGAAAAACGCATCAAAAGCATGAAAAGCAATAGTGTGCATGGGCCCCTTCAGCCCCAGCGTGGTTACAGACACGTACAAGTGTGAACGAGCTCTCGGTTCGTTCGTTGTTTACTGAGGACGCCAAGTAAGTCAGGACAAGGTTGCCTGGTTAAGCCCCCCGATTCATGTTTGCAGACAGGTGGCTATAAATTCACGTCCCAGACAAGTGAATTAGATTTGCGTAAGACGATATACACGACGCGGTGGTAGAAGGTCGTTCTCCTATTTTTACTCATTTAGACAGATTAGCATCAGAACAATGTGACACAGACAACGAGGGCTAATAGGAAAAGATGTTTTTTTTTTCCTGCTCGCGACGCCAATTTACACGGTAATTAAAGTGACTTTTATTTCGGCCTTGCATCGTACTTGATATTTATCACTGATGACTCTTTTCTTTTACAGCGGCGACGTCAGCCGCGCATCGATCTACCCGAGCTTTGACGGCCTTAACTGACGGCCTCCTCTGACTCTCGGGAACTTGGCGAACAATGGTTTTGTTTGGCGATTCTTGATGAAATATGTCCTTGTTATAAGAAGCTCGATGATAACAAGGTTAATATTGTTTCAGGTGACGGCGATGAAAAAGTGACCTTTGTAACGACTTCCCTCAGTGCCTGGATTTTATATCACATTCTGCGGGGAAAAAGTGATGTCATCGCGTCTAATCATCCTCCGTAATATCCTTGTCCTAACGGAACATCATTATCCAGAACAAATCTTTGTAATGATGTATTTTACACATCCATAGCAAAAGTTACATTGTTACATGTAACATGTCCATTAACCACTTGCCTACTGGCCACTTTCACCCCCTTTCTGCTCGGGCCATTTTCAGCTTTCAGCGCTGTCACACTTTGAATGACAATTTGAATAATTGTTTTGAGACAGATAGAGCTTTCTTTTGGTGGTATTTAATCACCACTGGATTTTTTATTTTTTGCTAAACAGAGGAAACAGAGACCGAAAATTGTGAATAAAAAAAAGTTTTTCTTACTTTCTGTTATAAAATGTTGTAAGTAAGTAATTTTTCTCCTTCACTGATGGGCACTGATGAAGCTGCTCTGATAGGCACAGATGAGGCGGCACTGATGGGCACTGATGAGGAGGTACTGATGGGGCTGCACTTATGAGGTAGCACTGATGGACACAGGTGAGGCTGCACTGATAGGCACAGATAAAGTGGCACTGATGGGCACTGATGAGGAGGCACTGATGAGGAGGCACTGATGAGGAGGCACTGATGGGGATGCACTGATGAGGTAGCACTGATGGGCACAGATGAGGCTGCACTGATGGGCACAGATGAGGCTGCACTGTAAGTAAGTAATTTTTCCCCTTCACTGATGGGCACTGATGAAGCTGCTCTGATAGGCACAGATGAGGTGGCACTGATGGGCACTGATGAGGAGGCACTTATGGGGCTGCACTGATGGGCACTGATGAGGAGGCACTGATGAGGAGGCACTGATGAGGAGGCACTGATGAGGCTGCACTGATGAGGTGGCACAGACGAGGAGGCACAGATGAGGAGGCACTGATGAGGCTGCAATGAAATGCGACACTGGTGGGCACTGATGGGTGGTACTGATGGGCACTGATGAGGCTGCACTTATGGGCACTAATAGGCTGCACTGATAGGTGGCACTGATAGGCACTGATGAGGTGACACTCATAGGCACTGATGAGGCATCACTGATGGGTACAGATGAGGAGGCACTGATATGTGGCACTGATAGGTGGCAATAATAGGTGGGACTGATAGGCATCACTGATGGGCACTGACAGGCAGTAATGATGGGCACCGATTGGCAGCACTGATGGGCATACGGAAGCAGAGCATGATCCCCTCCCTTCAGAGACTGGGCCGCAGGGCAGTATTTCAACAGGATGACGACCCGAAACACACCTCCAAGATGACCACTGCCTTGCTAAAGAAGCTGAGAGTAAAGGTGATGGACTGACCAAGCATGTCTCCAGACCTAAATCCTATTGAGCATCTGTGGGACATCCTCAAACGGAAGGTGGAGGAGCGCAAGGTCTCTAACATCCACCAGCTCTGTGATGTCATCATGGAGGAGGGGAAAAGGACTCCAGTGGCAACCTGTGAAGCTCTGGTGAAATCCATGCCCAAGAGGGTTAATGCAGTGCTGGAAAATAATGGTGGTCACACAAAATATTGACACTTTGGACCCAATTTGGACATTTTCACTCAGGGGTGTACTCACTTTTGTTGCCAGCGGTTTAGACATTAATGGCTGTGTGTTGAGTTATTTTGAGGGGACAGCAAATTTACACTGTTATACAAGCTGTACACTCACTACTTTACATTGTAGCAAAGTGTCATTTCTTCAGTGTTGTCACATGAAAAGATAGAATAAAATATTTACAAAAAATGTGAGGGGTGTACTTACTTTTGTGAGATACTGTATTTTTGGTAAAAAAAATCCCAATAAGCATAAATTGATTGGTTTGCGGAAAAATTGTAGCGTCTACAAGCGATAGGATATATTTATGTAATTATTATTTTTTTTTACTAGTAATAACGCGATCAGTGACTTATAGTGGGACTGCGATATTGCGGCGTTCATTCGGACACCAACTGACAATTTTGACACTTTTTGGGGACCAGTGACACTAATACAGTGATCAGTGCAAAAAAAATGCACTGTTACTGTACTAATGACACCAGCTACCCGGAAGTGCGGGATCATGTATATATACGTGATCCTGTGCAGCGCGGTCGCCCTGTAGCAGTAAAACTGCTATAGGGCAGTCGGCAACATGGTTAATTTTTGAGTTCTGCTTTACCAAACATTGATACAATTATTACATTATAACAAAGCAAATCCTATTCACACACAAGTCTAAAAAGAAATAAGACAACAGATGAATTTACAGTCCCTGTCAAAAGTCTTGTCGCTTCTCTATTTTGTAGAAACTCCTGCTATTAACCTGACTTTTAATTAATCATTTGGTGTTAGAAATAGCTCCTATGAAAATCTAAAGCCCTCCCAAATGATGTTTTATGCACTGAAATAAATTAGTTTCACTGAAAAAAGATTTATCATTTAATCAAGACAGACAGGTCAAATTTTGGCAAGACAAAAGTTTTGTCGCCTATACAGAAATTAAACAACTTTACTGAAAATCCAAAAATATGTCAGCAAATTAAGTAGTGGTGCTGTGAGATCCAAATGTAATATCTTGTATGACTTCTATGAGCTTGAAGGACAGCATCCATGCGGTTTGGCAAGGATTCATACAATTTATTGATGAAGTCATCAGGAATAGCAAAGAAAACAGTCTTGCATGCCTCCCAGAGTTCATCAATATTCTTTGGTTTTGTCTTCCATGCTTCATCTTTCATCCTACACCACAATATGCTCAATGATGTTCATGTCTGGTGACTGGGCTGGCCAATCCTGGAGCATTTTGATCTTCTTTGCCTTAAGGAACTTTGATGTGGAGATGGAAGTATGCGGTGAAGCACCATCCTGCTGCAAAATTTGGCCTTTTTTATGGTTGGGAATATAAGAGGTAGCTAAGATTTCTTGGTATTTAAGACTATTGATGTTGCCTTCCACCCTGCAGATCCCTCGCACACCCCCATACTGGATGTAACCCCAGACCATGATTTTGTCTCCACCAAACTTCACTGTTTTCTGGGTAAATCTCGGCTCCATGCGGGTTCCAGTTGGTCTCCTGCAAAATTTGCGGCGACTGTGGTGTAATTCAACAGAAGATTCATCTGAAAAATCCACCTTCTGCCACTATTCCAGAGTCCATCCTTTTAGCAGGCTGTGGCCCTTGGCAAATGCCACACGGTTTTTCAATTGTCTTTTGTTTAGTGCTGGCTTATGGGCACTGATTCGACCATGGAGGCCATTTCGAGACAGAATCCGACAAACTGTTCTGGTTGACACAGGGACTTCAGGTGACCAGGTCTCGTGGAGCTCTGCTGCAGTGGAAAATGGGCTGGCCTGGGATTTTCGAGCCAACAAACGGTCCTCTCGAGCAGTTGTCTTGCGGGGTCGGCCTGACCTGGCCTTGTGCAAAACGTCTCCAGTCTCTTCAAATCTTTTTTTTATCCTCTGAACTTGACGCTGAGACACATTGAAGGTGTCTGCCACATCAGCAGTGGATCTGGTCTTCAGCCTCTTGATAATCAACACTTTAGTCTCCCGGTGAATCTTAGGCATGTTTGCAGAGGTCTAGTTGCAGTTGAGAAGGACTCTAGTGTACTGGTGTTCTTTTTATACACACCTGAGACCTAATTGATCCATTATTAGTCACAGGTGAAGCTCATATAACAAGGCGACAACACTTATGTCTTGGCAAAAATTGACTCAATGGGCTTTACCAAGCTGTGAATATTAGAATACTTTTTGTCAGTTTCGTTTTGCACTGAAACATTATTACAAAAGCTGTTGGGATTAAAATGACCCATTTCTTGTAACAAAATCGGGATTATAAATATATTTTAGCAGCACTTCAGGTCAATTTGTACACAAGCGACAAGACTTTTGTCAGGGACTGTATAACGCTCCATTCAAACATATGCAGGTGCGACGGTGGGTGTGTGTATTTGCGCAAGTTTGCATTCGTTTCTACGGGCTGCCCTGCGTGACAAAAATCGTAAAAAAGAAGCACATGACCCTTTTTTTAAATCGTGCCGCACCCTAACATATAGTACTTTGTAACCACGTGCTTTGACGCTTGAGAAAATGTATACATAAGTAATGTATGTTGGTGTGCCAATAAGAATTAATTTCTGTTTCCATTAGCTCCATCTAGTGGCCAAAATGCGGTATTTTTTCTCAATTTGGTGTTTTAGAAAACCATACCACATTTAAGGCACTAGATGGAGCCGATAATTACAGGAATTGATCTATTACAGAAATTACGGGAAAATTCTTTAAGAATTAATGGCACCACCATGCACATGCAAAACAGGTGCATGTTTTTTCGGCTTTGCAGGATCGCACGTGCGTGTTTGCCTTGCTGCGTCGCCTGTTCTAGCAACACTCCTCTCGATGTTTGCAGGAGAAAACATAAAATAACACTTTATCAGAATTTCTTCATCTTCCACACTGATTAGTTTTCAAACTCGATTAAATCAATGTTAATACCGAGCAGATTAACGCGGTATAAGCTACAGATGCCAGACCCCGCCATTATATTTTCATTTATTTCCAGACTGCCATCTTGCCTGCTCGTTTGGGCGCTCGTTCCGCCAACCCCCGCGCTTGTTTGGTAAGATATGAGACACTAATCACAGCGATCTCCCCCCATCTAATGTGCAGATAGTTATTTGAAAAGCAGATGTTCCATTTAGGAAAATCGAGTTTCATTCATTAGAAGTCTGACAATAATAAGACAGCGGAGAGAGAGCGCCGAGCGGCCAAATTTGTTTTGTTTTTTTTTAGCAAAAATGTTTACCAGCAGATTTTTCAAAGGCAAAAGAGGAGTTTTGAAACTCAAAGAATTTCCGGTCGGACGATAACGCCGGATTTTTTTTCCTACATGTAGGTTAGACCAATGGTGACACCATAAAGTGGAACTCCGCCCACATTAAGGAGAACTTTATGCTACTCTACACCCTAGTATATATCATTCTACCTCCTTCCCCCTCCTTCTCTCATGAATTTTATATATATATATATATATATATATATATATATATATATATATATATATATATATATATATGTAGCGACCTCCTCACTCCCCTCTCTTGTTCTTGCTCGTCTGTCTCTTGTCTAGGGGTATCTCAGAGGGGAGGGAGCGGGGACACCACGCCAGGCCTCCACCACATGTATCAGTGCGGTATAGGCAACGTTCTTAATTTACCTTCGGGTCAGTGTTGTGCACCTGGATCCTCCCTCCGAGAGTCACCTTGAGCCATGTCCGTCAGAAATGAGCCCCACACCATTAAAGTCCAACACTCCTTTATTCTCATGCGAATGAACACAAACAGTTGAACTCCCTTGAAGAACAGAACAGGAAAGGAGGTGTGGATGCAAGTAGGCCCAGACACAATCGTTCTCCACTTTTCTTCCTGAAAGTGGGTTGCGGTCTCCGCACGAGGAGGGATTTCCTTCCAGGCGGTTTCCGACGAGAGGCTCACCGGCAATATGCTGCACCGAGTCTTCAAGTGAGGAGCTCCCCCCGGTCCATTGCGCCTTCCGGATTCGGGTACCCACTCCCGGGGTTCCCTAGGATCTCCTTCCCTCGCGGAACTCAGTGTTGGGCACTGAGCTCCGGACCTCCATTCAAGTACCTCACCCCAGGCTAAAGGTGCCTGGGATGGAACACGATCTCCGGTGGTCCTCTAGGCCTAGGCCACCCAGAGGACCGGCACGAACCACCGTCCGCAGGCTAAAGGTGCCTGGGACTTTGACCCCGTGACAAAGATGGCCGGCCCCTTTATACCCTCTCCCAGCAAGCACGGCGGGCTCCCCGCCCCACCATACCTCTGCCGAGGGAGGACAAAAAGGAGGCACCGCACACAGCAATGGTTCAACCCCCAGCCCGTGGCGACAGCGCCACCTGCTGGGCCGCAGGGAATCACACATCACTGGTGTCACCGCCAGATTCAAATTTACACCCGGGAAAGTGCATACCCGCTACATATATATATACACACACCTCCCAACTTTTTGAGATGGGAATGAGGGACACCTATCAGCAAAAATATGCAGGCATAGGACACACCCCTTACCATGCCCCCTTAAAGGAGAATTATACAAAAAAACAAGATTGGTTAAACCCACAAGTGTTTTTTTTACCACTACTATTCCTTTATATTGGCTTTTGGAATTTATAAATGCAGCAATTTAGAAATCAGATGAAAGGTTTAGGGCTGGAAAACACTTTTTGATAGATAAAAAGTGCATTTTATATACATCTATACAGATCAGACCAAAATGAGGGACAAATGAGGGGGAAAGAGGGACAGAGGGACATTGCTCCAAATCAGGGACAGTCCCTTGAAATCAGGGACAGCTGGGAGGTATGTATATATATATATATATATATATATATATATATATATATATATATATTTTTTTTTTGGGGTGGGGGAGTGTTATTTGTGCTGGTACCCCCTCCTCCTCCATGCAGGTCCTGAGTGAGCCCTGTAGCACACCTGGGCACATGCGGTTTCCCTGCACACATGCTAAGACAATCTATTATAGAAATCCCAGACCGTTACCATCTTTTCACGTGCATGGCAAACCTCCTGAATGTGCACAAAGGTGTCGAAGGGCTCGGCCAGGACCTAAAATCTGTGCAGAGCTCTTCGGTACATCTGCTCAAGCGCCATAATGGTAACGCCAGAAGGGGGGAGGGATGGATCCAGTACAGAATAGACTGTAGTTCCTCTTTAAGGCTTTGTTTAGACTTGCATTGCACTCTGAAGAGCGACCCACCTTCGGGAACACTGAAGATGGGTCATGGATGGGTCTTTCAGCATGACAATGACCCAAAATGTACCACCAAGGCAACAAAGGAATGGCTCAAGAAGAAGCACATGAAGGTCATGGAGTGGCCTAGCCAGTCTCCAGACCATAATCCTATAAAACATTTATGGAGGGAGCTGAAACTTCGAGTTACCAAGAGACAGCAAAGAAGCCTTAGGCCCCTTTCACACTGGGGCGTTTTTCATGCGGTTTAGCGCTAATAATAGCGCTATTATACCGCATGAAAAATTCCTGCCCTGTGCCTTCAATGTGAAAGCCCGAAGGCTTTCACACTGAAGCGGTGCGCTAGCAGGACCGCTCCAAAAGTCCTGCTAGCCACTTCTTTACAGCGGTAAAGGAGCGGTGTGTTCACCGCTCCTTTACCGTGGGTGCCCATTGAAATCAATGGGACACCACGGTAATACCGCCCGCAAACCGCAATAGCTGCGGTTTGCGGGCGGTATTAACCCTTTTTCGGCCGCTAGCGGGGGTTAAATTCACCCCCCTAGCGACCGCATACCGCGGTAAGAATGACGGTATAGCAGCGCTGCAAATCGCGCTGCTATACCACCACCGCTCCTGCCCACCCCAGTGTGAAAGGGGCCTTAAGGATTTATAGAAGAACTGTAAAGAAGAGTGGCCCGAAATCCCTCTTGGAGATGTGTGCAAACCTGATCACCAACTACAAGAAACGTCTGACCTCTGTGATTGCCAACAAGGGATTCTCCACCAACTACTAAGTCATGTTTTGCTTGGGGATGAAATACTTATTTTACTCACTGAACTGCAACCCAATGTATAACATTTGTATTGTGTGTTTTTTTTTTCTGGATTTTTGGTTGATATTCTGTCTCTATCATTTAAAATACACCTATGATAAAAATTATAGACTCTTCAGTTTTTTGTAAGTGGGCAAACTTACAAAATCTGCAGGGGATCAAATAATTATTTTCCATACTGTATATATATATCTATAAATATATTTATAGATATATATATATATATATATATACTGTATATGTATGTATGTATGTATGTATAAATACTGCACCTTGCACCTTTATCTGGTGTTATCCCTTTGCCTTTGCAATGTATATATTTTATATAGTTTAACATTATCTGCTGCCTTTTCCATTCATCTGAGCTCCTTCAGCCATATTTAATAACCCAAGCACAACCGCAATCGGAAAAAATCTATTATTTTAGTCTTTAAATATTGCGAGATAAAAAGGCCGGTCTGTACATTATTCCATTTCTTCTTTGGCTACAAAGACTCCAACGATCCTCAATGTGGAAACAGAAGGCCATTGTAAAAGTTGCCATTAGTATAATTCACCGAAAGATCACATAAAATAGTTTTAATAGCACATCCTCTCCAGCGCTGTTAGACTGGACGGCCTCCGGGTTATCGATTGGCAGAGAATCCCTCTTGCCTAATTTTCGCTGTAGCCATTAGTAAATATTGATGGCTGGATGGAAGAAGGGGAGTGTAGATAGAACGTCTTCATTAAGACACTTACCTATGTCCATCCTTCAAAGGTAAGTTTTATTATGGCTATTGGGACTTCCATATCCTACAAGAAAATTCCGCACTTAAAGTGGATGTAAACCCGAATTTTTTTTTTACATTTTTTTTGCTGTCACAATGTAGAGTATAAGATTTCCTATCATTTGTGCCAGGTCTTGCCACAAAAGAGTTAATCCAGCTCTGAGCAATCCACTTTTTTTATTGTTCAATGAGATAAAACGGACAAACAGAGAAAAACCTTTGTCCGTTCCGCCCCCTTGCTTTGAGTGACGGGTTATTTACATATCTTGTGCACTAGCTTTAGACAGGCATTATTTTTAAATTCCCACTCCCACTCCTTTTCTGAAGTCATGTGGTTACTTTTCTGGATTTTGACTGGATGTTAGTGATCATAGCAGAAGGAATACACAGGAGAAAATGCATGTTGACAAGGGGAGTGTAGAGGTGGGCGGGGAGTCTACTGACATCACAACTCCACCCACCGAGCTCCAGACAACAGACCCACCCACAGAATCTGCAGTTTTTCAGTTCTTATAACAGACAGAGGGGAGACATTTGACAGATAAGGATACATGCAGGAGGCGTCTATATCCTTATAGATCAGCACTATGGCAGTAGTTTAGGAAGGATAAGAGTGGCTTTACATCCACTTTAACTCCTTGCAGTGATAGATACTGTAGATCAGGTTTAAAGCGAATGATAGATATAGATTACTTTTATAAATTACTTTTTATTATTATTATTATTGTTGTTGTTTTTATTATTATTATCTGTAGTAGTAGTAGTATTATTGATATTATTATTATTGTTGTTGTTATTATTATTATTATTATTTGTAGTAGTATTATTATTATTATTATTAGTGTTAGTAGTAGTATTATTATTATTGATATTATTATTATTATTATTATTTGTAGTAGTAGTATTATTGATATTACAGGGGGTCCCCGACTTACGAACGCCTGACTTACGAACGACTTCTACTTACGAACGGGACCGTATCTGCCGTTCTGCGCATGCGCGGCCATTTTCGGCCATTTTCTACGGTGGCACATTCGACGGAACATTGGAAAACATCGGAAAACAACGCATCTCCCGTTCTGCGCATTCGACGGAACATCAAAAAACATTGGAAAATGTCGGAAAATTACGTACCATATATACTCGAGTATAAGCCAAACCGAATATAAGCCGAGGCACCTAATTTTACCACAAAAAACTGGGAAATAGTATTGACTCTAGTATAAGCCTAGGGTGTCCTTCTGCATGCCTCACTGTGCCTCACTTTGCCTCACTGTGTCCATGTGCATGCCTCACTGTGCCCATGCCTCACTGTGTCCATGCCTCACTGTGCCCATGCCTCACTGTGTCCATGACTAGACTGACGTTTAACATGGGAGTCTATGGAAGGGGTGCCCGGTTTGAAAAATTGGTGCTCCCCGGCCGTAGATCCCCCAGACAAAAAACTTTGCACACTTATAGAGGAGAAATGGGGTTACAAATGTGCCAAGTTTTGGGTCCAGGGGACCTACCACCGGCCAATACCGCGTCCCCAAAATGACCGGAGAAATGACCGTTTAACATGGGAGTCTATGGAAGGGGTGCCCGATTTTGAAAAATCGGTGCTCCCCGGCCGTAGGTCCCCCAGACAACAACCTTTGCACACTTGTAGAGGAAGAGTGGGGCTACATGTGTGCCAAGTTCGGGGTCCAGAGGACCTACGGCCGGCCGATACTGGGGCCCCAAAATCCAGGAGATCAGGCGCAAAAAGGTGACTCGAGTATAAGCCGAGGGGGGCATTTTCAGCACAAAAAATGTGCTGAAAAACTCGGCTTATACTCGAGTATATACGGTAATTGCCGTTCTGCGCATGCGGTCCCGACTTACGAACATTTCCGATTTAAGAACAAACCTAAAGTCCCTAACCCATTCGTAAGTCGGGGAACCCCTGTATTATTATTATTGTTGTTATTATTATTATTAATATCTGTAGTAGTAATAGCGATATTATTATTTTTATTATTTGTAGCGGTAGTATTATTATTAGTGTTAGTATTATTATTGCTATTATTATTATTATTATTAGTAGTAGTAGAATTAATAATATTATTATTATAATTATTATTAGTAGTAGTAGTAGTAGTAGTAGTGTTATTATTTTATTATTATTATTATTTATTTTTTATTTTTAGTTGTTCTCATTTGTTAAAGTACATTTTTGATAGAGAAGGGACACAGTAGAAAATCTTTTGGGTTTTACTTGCTATTTGTGTTTCTTTTCAAGTAAATTCCCATCATTTTCAGATTTAGCCCTGGTTCACACTGGTGCGATTTGACATGTTAATTCGGCAGCAATTGCCGGCAATGGCACCGTCCTAATCTGTGTACAGAACGCCAAAATTCCAGTGATAATCCCAGAAGAGCAGGGGAGATCAGATTAAACAGACTGCAGGGTGACTCACCATAGGGGCACTCCCCTTTCTTCTCTCCCAGGCCTAACATTAGATATTTTATTTCATTCGAAGTGCAACAAGTTATTTGTCAATGTAACACTTCAAGGTATTTATTCCCTCTCCCCCAACAATGCCTTTGCCTACTTTTCTCCCCCCGAAAAGACAGCGCCATCTTCATTCAGGCATCAACAAGGGTCTGAGGATGTTTGCTTAGAGATGACACCATCATGTTAATTCTGGTTCTTTCTTGTAGTTTGACACACATCAGCCCCTGCTGTAGCCTCTCATCTTGTGACTTGCTACAAAGTTACAGTCTGATCACTGGGATAGGGAGAGACTGAGAAAATGCTTCCTTCTGTCTGCAGCAGACTGATGACATCATCTTAGCCTAGACTAAGTTCCAGGCACTGGACTGGAACTAGGGTTGCCACCTGTCCAGGATTCACCTGGACAGTTCGGGTTTGGAATCATGCGTCCGGGTTTCAGACCATCTGAAACCCGGACATATTATTCAGACCGGACCATGGCTTCCCAGCAGGGTTACTGGCTGCAGTTGTCTAAGCCCAGAGTGTCTGTTACACTCTCCTTCACACAGCCCAAAGCCAACACTAACATCCCCCCCCCCACAAACACATACAGACGGGAGAGGAGAGAGGGCTCGATCTGCTCCTCTTCCTCCCGCCCCTACCCCTCTGTGTCTGCCCACACTCCAATCCAATAAGAAACGGGAAGTGGGGGAGGGACATTTGAAGCCCAGCAGACGCAGATACATCTGGATGGGAGGTGCTGACTGCCAAGGGGTGAATGAGCTCACCATCCATCCCTGTCTGTGACTGAGGTCTCCCCCTTCTCTCTTCTGTCTCCTGCCTCTGAGTGAGTTCACTAAGGTAAATCTGGGTTTTCAGAGCGCCCCTTACATCAGAGTTCCCCTTTACACCAGAGAGCACAGTGTTCCCCCTTACATCAGAGTCCTCTCCGTACATCAGAGTTCTCAGTGTTCCCCCTTAAATCAGGGTTCCCAGAGCATCCCTTATGTCAGAGTCCCCAGAGTTCTCCCTTACATCAGAGTCTTCAGAGTTCTCCCTTACATCAGAGTCTGCAGAGTCCCCCCTTACAGTGAAAGGGATCTCTGCAAGTTCAGATGTAAAAGGGGAACTCTGGGGACTCTGATGTAAGAGGGGACTCTTGTTATTTATTGAAAAAATATATATGTACTGTATAGTATATACTGTAAAAAAAAAATTGCTGTGCGCTGCTAAAGTGTTCGGGTTTGACTTGAAGAAAAGGTGGCAACCCCAACTGGAACTGAAGGGGGGCCTGTGGAAAAGCATTTCTGAATAATAATACTGTTGCTGTAAATGGTGACATGCCAGGAATATATTCATCTAGACTTGCAAAATTATTGACAGGTCCACTTTAAGCCAAACAGAACCATTGGCCTGAGTTATACACTTCATGCCACACCCAGGATGTGATGGGATTTTCTAATCCAATTAAAGAGCAGTATGATTTACAAACTGAGCATCATGGAGGTGCCAAGCATTTTATGTTTATTTGTTTTATTTACCGGTAATTTACATTAACATTTTTTTTTTCATTTAAAGAGTAACTCTACTTTTGTCTAGGTCAGTGGTCTCCAAACTGCGGCCCGAGGGCCGCACGTGGCCCTTTGCTTGCCTTTATCCGGCCCCTGGGGCAGTATCCCTCCCACTGATATGAGACACTTTTCTGACATCTGACACCGACAGTGGAGAACTATTTCTCCCACTGACACCACTAATGGGCCACTATTCCTCCCTATGATACCAATGATGGGGCACTATTTCTCCCCCTAATACCATATGTTTAGTCCCACTAATGCCTGGACAATTTCCACCCCCCGCTGGCCCCAAAGTCCAGCCCTCCAAGAGTCTGATGAGACAATAAACCGGCCCTTTGTTTAAAATGTTTGGAGACCCCTGGTCTGGGTGATCGATGTACATTGCAAGGATTTTATCAAACTTTGTTGCAGATTCCTATCTTTTGTTATTCTGGAGAAATAGCTGTTTGTTTGTCTGTGTCCACGTGCAAAGTGAATGTGTATGGGAGTGGTTTTGTAGTTATTAATCAGCTGCTGCACCTGCAGGGCTCCAATGAGGAAAGTTGCAGGGTCTGCATCCCTGTAGATGTGATTTCCTATTAGGAGTATCTCACCAAAAATGAAATTTTTGATGCAGGGAATGCCCAAAATCTGACTTGTGTCTTAGTGCAGACTTCTGGGGAAATCAGTGAGCCAATCACACAAGCAGGAAATTACATTTTCCGGTGAGGATGTTGGAGATGTTCTGTATACCATCTGTGTACAGAACACCTCTAGGTAGCCATATTGCATTTTACAGAAAATTATAGCGCTGTAGATTTAAAACGATTATTAATAACATTTGATTAAAAAGTGACTTGTGTTGCAATTGCATATGCTATATTTATTTTATTTATTTATTTTATTTTTCCCATAAATGTGGTGTTACCCTTTAAATTTAATTTATTTAAATTTAATTTAATGTCATTTAAATTTAATTTATTGTAATTAAAATTTGAGATAATTAATTTTCAAAATGATATATCAGTTCATAAACTTGTCATGTATGTTGCAAGACATTTCACGCTTGCGTTTTTTCACCCCTCACATTTAACAAAGCAATCGCCGAATTACCAATTTATTATTATTTTTTTCCTTTTTTAAATCCAACTTTATTGGATTGCAACGCAGGCGCCCACTGCTCCGCGGCTCCCCCTGGGATTTCCCTGCCACTCTCCCCATTTTAAATTGATAGCGAATAAATTCATGGCAGATTAATTTTAATGTCATTTCGGACAAAATCTCCATCAAGCAGCCGGGTCATAAATGACAAGGCAGCCATTTGGGGCGAAAAAAAAATGAGGAAGGAAAATGTCAATTGGCATATTTTTATGGATAATAGGAGCCGAGGTGAAGGCGCGGGCTCCACTGAACCTGAAGTCATTATATTACAGACGCTCCCTAATATGGATTCTGCTAGGGAGAGCCAATCAGGAGAAGTCGTTGGTCTGACATGGGGTTAACCAAGAATAGCTGGATGAGATTATCTGTTATTTTATGCTTCGGGTAGCTGGCGCAGACTTTGGCAAGGCATCAGTCTCTGTCTTTTATATTGGAGCTCCCATTGTATGTGATTATTTATTAAACGGGGAGTAAAAAAGGTGAGAGATGAATGATTTCAAATGACAAAAATAAATTCATAAAATAGAACCACCAAGCATCCTCGGAAATTAGAACATAGAATGTAATGGAAATACCATCTTTGGCCACTGGGTGGTGCTGAGGGTCATATAAAATTCCTAAGATTCTTAACGCCATCTAGTGGCCAAATGCAGTATTTTACATTTTAAATCATTGTTAGGTCAATGCCATTGACCTAATACAGTGGAACCTCGGATTGCGAGTAACGCGGTTAACGAGCGTTTCGCAATACGAGCACTGTATTTTAAAAAATCGTAACTTGGTTTGTCTCGCAAAATGAGCACAATTCAGGCCAAAGCGGTTGCAGTACCGCGTTTCGCCTGAGGTGGGGGGGCGCCGGAGCCGAGCAGAGCCAAACGTCGCCGTTCGGAAATGCACGGAAAGGCCCGAGGACAGCACGGCTGACCTCGGCAAATCTCGGGAATGAAGCCTTTCCGAGGTTTGCCAAGGTCAGCCGAAGTGTCCTCGGCCCTTTTGGGCCGTTTCCGAGGCTCTCTGGCGCCCCACCCCCGGCCTCTGGCCGCATGCGGTATTACATGCCATTGAAGGCAATGCGGAACAAATTATTTTTGTTTCCATTGACTTCAATGGGGAAACTCGCTTTGATATGCGAGTACTTTGGATTACGAGCATTCTCCTGGAACAGATTATGCTCGTAATCCGAGGTTCCACTGTACTGTATTGCAACATTTGAAAAGGCACTTTACGAGGTGTGAGACTTTCATGTATATTTGTAAAAGCATCTGTTATTTTTTGCTTCGGGTAGCCGGTGCAGATTTTGAGAAGGTGTCAGTCTCTGTCTTTTATATAGGAGTGCCCGTTGTATGTGATTATTTATTAAACTGGGAGTAAAAAAGGTGAGAGATGGACAATTTTTAAATGACAAAAATAAATTTATAAAATGAAAACACCTTGCAATTTTTAGAACTAGGAAATAGAATGGAACGGAAATAACACATTTGGCCAGTAGGTGGTGCTGAGGGTCATAGAAAATCTCTCTAAAAAACTTAGCGCCATCTATTGGCAAAATGCAGTATTTTACATTTTAAATCACTGTTAGGTCAATGACATTGACCTAATATGGCAACATTTGAAAAGGCACTTTACGAGGTAGGACTTTAATGTATATTTGTAAAAACATCTGTTATTTTTTTGCTTCAGGTAGCCGGCGCAGACTCTGGGAAGGCATCAGTCTCTATCTTTTATATGGGAGCACCCTCTGTATGTGAGAGATGGACAATTTCAAACACTTTGCATTCTCAGAACTAGTGGTTAGGAATGAGCTTGCGTTTGGTACGAACCCATGTTCAGCCGAACCCGGAAGAAAGCTTCCAGTTCTGGCTCAATCAGCTGGGGCCGGGACATTCCCAGATGCACATACACAATAGGGCTGGGCATAGGCGTGCGCAGGGGGTGTGCCCAGTGTGCCTGGGCACACCCTAATCACTGTGCGGCACCGATTCCCCCTACTGCCCGGGCTTCCCCCCGTGTTGGCCCCCCCTGCCCGGCAATGCTTCTGGCTTCCCTCCTCTCCCCTGGCTGCTGCAGGGATGTTTCAGGATGGAGAGCGGGGGAAGGGGCTAGAAAATATAAAATTTACCGGCCCCTTCCTTTTCTAAATGGACACAGTGAACACACTTGCTCACTGTGTCCATTCATAACTGAAGCATAGTAAACTTAGCATAGTAAACACCGTTTACTATGCTTCAGTTGGTGAATGAACGGGAAGCCACTCAGCACAGAGCACTTCCCATTCATTCACTACCCCATGCAGCTGAGGCTGTAGAGAAAGGAATATGTGTTTGAGCTTTGGGGTGCACACCCTAATGCAATGGGCTGCGCACACCTCTGGGGCTGGGGATGCTTGTGACATAATTGAATTAATAGGGCCACATGACTATATTAAGTCAATGTCACAAGGCTGCTGGGCCATAGGTACCAAACTATTGTAAAATCTCCTAACACTATGGGGTGTATTCATAAAAACTAGCAAAGCAATTCGCCCGTTCAAAGTGCATGTACATTCATTCTGTGCCAACAGGGCAAAAAGAAAAACAAATGGTATTAAGCTATTTCCTGTGCCAGACGAATGTTTTCAATTGATTTAAAAGGGAACTACCACATGTGGCCACCAGATGGTGCTGGGATCATCAGAAAATTCCCATGATACTTAGTGCTATCTACTGGCCAAATGCTGTATTTTCCATTTTAAATCATATTTGGTCAAACTCATTGTACAAGTATGTATTGGATAACCCTTCTTTTATCACAATGCAGTAGATTAGAATAGGACCACACTTTGTAGAGGTGCTTTACACTATGTGAGACTTTCATGTATATTTGTGTAGCGCTTGGTTGCTACTGGTAACAAACATCCACCATATCACCCTGCTGCCAGACCCCCACATATCACTTCTGAGACAATGAGCAGTCATTTGCGTTGTTTTGTTTATTGGGGGATATAACTTGGTTGGGGTAAAGGGGGATATGGGATGCCCATAGAACTTGTTGAATTGCCATCAGATTTAGAGGACATTAAAGAGGAAGTAAACCTTCTTTTTTTTTCCCTGAAAAAAAAAACCCTGCAAGAGAAAGGCTCCTCCTCCCAAAGTGACGTCCACTTCCGGTTTGCGGCCGTAGACCGGAAGTTAGTATTTTATGAACATTTTGTTTGGCGTTTTTTACCTCTAGGTTTTTAACGTGTTTTTTAGCTGTTTTTTATGTGAATAAAACGCCTCTCTTGGGGCTTTCCTTTACATGCTTCACTATGGAGTCCCTTTTTGTTTTTTCCTGAATATTATGGAGTAAGATTCATTTTAAGGAAGAACATTGGTAAGCTGTGGAGATTCCTATAGTGGTTCCGGGTCACCCAAAAGGACTGAAAGTTCTCATTGTGAGCAGTGGAGATCTTTGTGGCCATTATTGACCTCGTGAGGCCCATCGGGAAGATTCGCTTTAAGGAAGAACACTGGTAAGCTGTGGAGATCCCTACAGTGGTTTCGGGTCACGCAAAAGGATTGGGAGTTCTCATTGTGAGCAGTGGAGATCTTTGTGGCTATTACTGACCCCGTGGGGTCCACCAGAGAGGTGAGAGGCTGGTGTCTATGGGGGAGGATTATTTATACATCATTTGTTCATCTGATCCAGTTTGTTTCTGATGAGACAAGGTGTATTCCCACACCCATCCTTGCTTCTCTCCCTGCAATTAGCTGCTGCCATTTGGACTGCCAGTTTGGCTATTTAGCACTTTATTTTCTTAGTCACTGTTTGGACGTTTTAATTTTATTTCATTATTGATGATTTTGTCACCCCATTTATTTATGAGTAATTAGACTTTATTAATAGCACTCTTAATATTAGCACTTTCTATTGACATTTAGCGCTGCTTCATTATATATATTATAAGCCTTAATCTATGGCCTCCGACGATCATAGAGATCTGGTCACCAGTCATCTCTATGCTCATCACGTGACCCACCACCGGCGCCGACGATTCTCTCCGGGTCCCCGATCGCACAGGAGAGCCCGGATAAGCACCGGATGGCGGCGGGAGGGGGGGATGTCCCATCCCGCCGCCTATAAGAACGATCAAGCGGCGGAACCGCCGCTATGATCGTTCTTATGGTGCGCAGGATCGCCGGCTGAAAAAAAAGGATATCTGAATAATGCCTCTAGCTGCAGGCATCATTCAGATATCCCCCCTCAAACCCAGGACGTCATATGATGTCCACCCGGAGGGAGAGAGGGTTCCTGCCGGCGTCATTTTCCAATGGCCCGGTATTGAAGGGGTTAAAAGTGCATGCACGTTCGTTATGTGCTGTAATTTGGCTATTTCCTGTGCTGAACAAATGTTTTTCATTGATTTAAAGCAGAAATACCACATTTGTCCACTAGGTGGTGCTGAGGATCATTAGAAAATGTTTATAATACTTAGCGCCATCTACTGGCCAAATGTGGGATTTTCTGTTTTAAATTGTATTAGGTCGAAGTCATTGTACAAGTATACATTGGAGATCTCTTTTTTTTTTTTTTTTTTATGACAATGCAGGAGATTAGAGTAGGATCACACTTTGTGCTTAACGCAATGTGAGGCTTTCATGTATATCTGTGTACAAGTATGCACTGGAGACCTCTGCTTTTATTACTGTCAGATTTGACTGACTCCTGCTTTGCTGGCGAGCTGGGATGAGTGATGGGGAATTGTATATTGTGCGACTCAGTAATAAGATGGATGCAAAGTAATCACACCAGCTCGGCTGAAAAGCGATTTGATGACTTCCAAAGGTATACATAAGTGAATTAAAGAGCGTTCATACATATGTGTCGGGATTTCCTTATCCTGCTTACATATTCACGACAAGATAAAATTACTGTCAGCTTCCCCGCCGCATCATCGCGCTCCCATATTTTTTTCAGCCATTACAAACATCGTCCAGAGACAAATGTTGTTCTAACCGGCGTAATTGTAGCTGGAGAACCTGAATAAATTTCCTTCTCCCCCACGGCATTTGCCGGCGCTCTCTCCATCTCGCCTGTTTAAACAGCGTGCTAAATATCTAAACATTGTAGATTCCAATATTCTGGTGACATTTCACAAGACGAATCATTCACTCGGCTCCGTGCGTAGGGCCCTCCCTTTTTTTTTTTTGGCGAGCTGTAGCGGGTGTCTATGAATTTCGTGTTCTTAAAATAGTGGCGAGGCATAAATAACGCGCTCTTCAATCTCTGCAATATTAACACCGCGTCTGGCAGAGAAGGACTCAGAACATCATTTAAAAGTTAAGTTTCGCAAATAAAGGCGCTCAGATTGAGACGGGGAAGAGCTTAAAACCTGATTAGGGAGCAATAATT
Source organism: Rana muscosa (assembly GCA_029206835.1). Classification (NCBI taxonomy): domain Eukaryota; kingdom Metazoa; phylum Chordata; class Amphibia; order Anura; family Ranidae; genus Rana; species Rana muscosa. The sequence continues at coordinate 325,506,524 of CM055119.1, read as the reverse complement.
CCTTCGGTGAAAAATCGTCGCTTTTGAAATGGAAAATTGAGGGGAGATTGAGCGCGCCTCTGCTGTTTTAATTCTAAAGATGGCTGTTCGGTTTTTCTTTTTTTTTTTTAAGAGAAGGGATGCGCTAAAAGGTGTTGTTTTTATATTTTTATATCATTGTCTTGGAATGATGCCCAGGACAGTGGAGCATGGCTTTGTAGATGAGAATTTGTTATATTCACCAAGAATTATCAATTAATGCCTTTACCTATTTATCAGATCAGTATCTTTCTTTATGGTTTTTATTGCATAGTTACAGATCAGTACCTTTTTTTGGTACAACTGCCATTTTCTTGGATTCCTCAGCAATTGATAAGGCAACTTTGGAGTTAATTCGGTGTTAGGGATGTGGTTGGGGTTAGGTTAGGGTTAGTAGTAAGGGTATAGGTCAGGGGATTAAAGCTTAATTTTGGGAATATTTTTTATTGCATAGTTACAGATCATTATCTTTCATGGGATAACTGCCATTTTCTTGGAGACCTCACCAATAGGACATTTTGGAATTGAATCCGCGTTAGGGGTGAGGTTGGGGTTAGGTTAGCATTAGTAGTGTTAGTAGAAGGCAAATAAGAGATTAAGGCCCCTTTCACACTGAGGAGTTACCGCCTGAAAAAATTGTGCCCTGCAGTCTTCAATCTGAAAGCCGAAGGCTTACACACTGAAGTGGTGCGCTAGCAGGACCGCTCCAAAAGTCCTGCTAGCCGCATCTTTGGAGCGGTGAAAGAGCGGTGTGTTTACCGCTCCTTTACCGCTGCTGCCCATTGAAATCAATGGGATAGCACGGCTATACCGCCGGCAATGCGCCTCTGCAGAGGCGCATTGCTGGCGGTATTAACCCTTTTTTTAAAACCACACCGCTAGCGGCCGAATATCGCGGAAATAACGACGGTATAGCGGCGCTAAAAATAGCGCCGCTATACCGCCAGCGCACCTCCCGCGTCCAGTGTAAAAGGGGCTTAAAGCTGCAGTTTAGATCAGTTTTTTTATTGCAGTTACATACAGTATAAGTATATTTCTTGGGACAACTGTCCTTTTCTTGGAGACCTCAGCAATGAATAAGGCAATTTCAAGTTAATCTAGTGTTAGGGATGTGGTTGGGGTTAGGTAAGGGTTAGTAGAGTTAGTAGTAGGGTTGAGGGTTAGGGGATTAAAGCTGAAATTTAGGTTTGGTTATTATTGCATAGTTAAAGTGGAGCTCCATCCAAAAGGGGAAGCTCTGCTTATTTGCTTCCTCCCCCCTCCGGTGCCACATTGGGCACCTTTCGGGGGGAGGGAGGGGCGGGTACCTGTTTTCGACCAGTACCTGTCCCCACTTCCGGGAGACCTTACCGCAACGAGATTCCTCTGAAGTTCAGCCCCCCTCCTCCTTCCTCCGTCGCTGGGCTTGTTAGGCTTCACTGCCAGTTTCCATTACCACGAATGGCATTGGCAGCACCTGAGAGCCGATTGGCAAATCAGCTGGGGTGCGGACATTGCGGGTTCCCTGGACAGCTAAGTGTCCTAATATTAAAAGTATATTTGTATTTGTAGCTGCTGATTTTTTATTTTTTGGTGGTGGGGGGGGGGGGGGGCGGAACCACAGAGGAGGCGCTTATTCGGCAAACCCGCCATTTAGAGAAAGCCTTGTATTTTTTTCAATCATTACAAGCTGTGGAGAGGCAGGTGGTATGAGGAAGAATCTCTCCAACCATTAAATCTGGCTACCAGGGAGCCTTGTGGGTATTTTGTGTCATTATAGACTGCAATGTGTTTGCTTAAAAGGTGTGCACAGTTTGTGAAGATCTGCCCCCTTAATGACCAGGCCATTTTTTGCAATACGGCACTGCGTCGGTTTAACTGACAATTGCGCGGTCGTGCGACTTTGTAGCCAAATAAAATTGACATTCTTTTTTTCCCACAAATAGAGCTTTCTTTGGGTGGTATTTGATCACCTCTGCGGTTTTTATTTTTTGCGCTATAAACAAAAAAAGAGCGACAATTTTGAAAAAAGAACTATATTTTTTACTTTTTGCTATAATAAATATCCCCAAATTTAGGCCGATACGTATTCTTCTACATATTTTTGGTAAAAAAAAATCGCAATAAGCGTATATTGATTGGTTTGCGCAAAAGTTATAGTGTCTACAAAATAGGAGATAGATTTATGGCATTTTTATTTATTTTTTAACTAGTAATGGCGGTGATATGCGATTTTTAGCGGTACTGCAAAATTGCGGCGGACAGATCGGACACTTTTGACACATTTTTGGGACCAGTGACATTTATACAGTGATCAGTGCTACAAAAACGCACTGATTACTGTGTAAACGTCACTGGCAGGGAAGGGGTTAACACTAGGGGGCGATCAAGGGGTTACATTTGTTCCCTCCTGTCCTGAGTGTTTCTTACTGTGGGGGGATGGGACTGACTGGGGGAGGAGACATATCGCTGTACGTAATTACTACAAGCAGCAGATGTGTCTCTTCTCCCCTGGCAGAACAAGGATATGTATGTTTACACACACAAATCGCCGTTCTGGCTCTCCTGACCGCGATCACAGGTGGTCGGCAGCGATGGCGCCTGCCCGCCACGTGCATCGGGTCCCCCGCCGTGCAGCGGGCATGCGCGCGCACCTGCTTTGGCGCTTTAAGGGGCCGACGTACCGGTTCATTGTTTTGCGGTAACAAACCACTTTGCCAACGTAAATGTGCGTGAGGCGGCAAGTGGTTAAGCTTCAGACAGAAAAACTTAGAGCTACAGAATCTTGATTAAATGTGTCACATATTTACAGCACATCACTCATGTCTCATTCAAATCAGAATCTGCATCTGATATAAATGAATAATATCTGTCAGCAAAGTTCACCTTCATTCCTCGGTGCGTTAGCAGTTATCTTTATCCTGCTGGATGAGTAGTGCCTCCATCTGTTCCCGTACTATGACCGTCCTCATCAAGGAACATCTGTAAATTTGGCAATATTGTAGAAGAAAATCAACACCAACCACTGTCCTTCCCTTCTGAAGAATTAACACACATCATCTTCCTAACAAATGTAATATAAAGAGAATATAGCAACTATTGTAAAAGTTACCTTTTTGGTTCTTGATCCTTCATCTGGCTCTAGAAGTATCTGCTGCATCCAGTTTAAATAGAAAACAAAAAAAAAAAAAAAACCCACCAGACTCAACTCATTCCTACCCCAATCTCCACACCAGATCCAACACAGTCTTCACCCAACCCCAACACCAAACCCAGCTCAGTCTTCACCCAACCCCAACATCAGACCCAGCTCAGTCTTCACCCAACCCCAACACCAAACCCAGCTCAGTCTTCACCCAACCCCAACACCAAACCCAGCTCAGACTTCACCCAACCCCAACACCAAACCCAGCTCAGTCTTCACCCAACCCCAACACCAAACCCAGCTCTGTCTTCTCCCAACACCAGACCAATCTCAGTCTTCACTCTTCACCCAACCCCTAAACACCAGACCCAGCCCAGTTTTCACTCAACCTCAATACCCAACAGACATATGAGGTCAATGATGTCTCTTGTGTATGTGCAGCTGTGGGGTTGGGAATGCCCCGCCTGCAGCGGATTGGCCTGACACTGACAACTTTTTTCCTGGTTCAGACCCAAGAGATCAACACTCCTAGAAGTATTAGTTTATCAGCAGACTTCATATAAATATTTATTAGGACTGGGCACCAGGATTTAAATAGAAAAAAACAAAAAACCCCAGCTCATTCTTCACCAAATCTCTATATCAGACCCAACTTAGTCTTCATCCAACCTCAACACCAGACCAATCTCAGTTTTCACCCAACCCCAACATCAGATCCAGCTTAGTCTTCTCCCAACACCAACATCAGACCCAGCTCAGTCTTCACTCAACACTGATTTTAGACCCAGCTCAGTCTTCAAACAACCCTGACACCAGACCCAACTCAGTCTTCACCCAACCCCAACCTCAGACCCAGCTCAGTCTTCACTTATTCCCAATTACAGATCCAGCTTTGTCTTCACCTAACCTCAACACCACACCCAGCTCAGTCTTCACCTAACCTCAACACCACACCCAGCTCAGGCTTCACCCAACCCCAACCTCAGACCCAGCTCAGCCTTCACCCATTGCCAATTCCAGATCCAGCTTTGTCTTCACCTAACCTCAACACCACACCCAGCTCAGTCTTTACCTAACCTCAACACCACACCCAGCTCAGGCTTCACCCAACCCCAACATCAGACCCAGCTCAGTCTTCGCCCAACCCCAACACCAGACCCAACTCAGTCTTTACCCAGCCCCACACACAGACCCTAGTCTTCATCCAACCCCACTATCATGGTTATGCAGTAATGTTTGTCTGTTAGCTTACCTCTCCTCCATGTGTCCTCCTTTAGAGGCCAGCCACTCTCACCTGGCTGCTTAAGTAATCTCTCCTCTAAGCTTGGCTTCACCCCAGGCCCTATCAGGGAACTCTATATTAACCTGTGCACTGCAAGCCAGCCGCGCTGATCAACGTTGTTTGTTAGCTATTGTGTGTCTGGTTTCCTGCTTGCCGTGTGCTCTACGTCTGTCTCTGTTTTACCGATCTTGGCTTGTTCTCGACTATCCCTGACCTTGGCGTGTTCTATGTTTATCCTTGTCTGCTAGTCGCCCCGACCTTTGGCTTATCCCCTTACTATCTCTTGTTATCCTGGTCTGCTGCTTCCTCTCTATCCTCCTGTAGCCTACTGTGAGCGTGAGCTGGGAGACTCTGGGGGCCGCTACCTGGAGCCAGTTGCAGCCCAGCCCATCCTCATCACTGGCTCTTAGACACCACACCCTGGGGAATCTTATGCTCTAGCTCCCTGTGGGATCCGTGTTGGTTCTCCAGTAGACCTGCCTTCCTTAACAACCCAGAGTTACATCCGCAGCAGTCAGCCGTAGGGTCCACTACCTTAGCGGTGCACTCCTGACCCCAACGATGTGCATCTGTCATCTGGACTCAGGTGACCTGACACCCACACACAGATCCAGCTCAATATATACCCAACCCAACACCGGACCTAACTCAGTTTTCACCCAACCCCAACACCAGACCAAACTCAGTTTTCACCAAACCTCAACACCCAACATACATATAAGTTCAATGATGTCACAAGCATCTCTTCTGTATGTGCAGATGTGGGGTGGACAATGCCCTGGCTGTAGTGGATTGGGCTGGCACTGGCAACTTTCTTCCTGGTTCAGACCGAACCCCTACGGGGGACCCAGGAGATTAACACTCCCAAAAGTATCCGTTTATCAGTGGACTTCAAATAATATTTATTAGGACTGGGCACCAGGAAAGGTGAGTATGTACGCTCTTCTATTACAAGCATAGCTTTGGTAAACCTTTTCCTGCCCAGCCCTGGCATCCTTTTAACTGGGTCTTTGTGCCCATGGAGCAGGAAGGATTGCTCATCCCTACTTGCAGCTTACCCTTATGGTCCTTTTATATTCAATCTGTACAGATCAGGTTAGTAAAGCCTACACCTGAGTCCATTTAAAGTTCTGATTTGACCTTCAGCCCTAAAGAAGGGGGAGTGTTTGGTAAAACCGTTGGATTTTCTATGCAATTTGGATTCTTTTACCACTTGGTCTGGCGCTCCATTCATTTGTTTATCATTTTTTGCTGTAGGGAAGTTTAATGAGATGGTTTGGTGACCTCTACACAGATCTGAAGTGTAGTCATTGTGAAAAGTATGGGGTGTTTGGATTTTCAACACCAATAACCCCAACTGTGAACAGAATTTTTTTTTTTTTCGTTTAGTTGTTTTACCTTTTTTTGTAACTAGATACTTCTTCCCGTCTAACACAGAAAATTCTTTTTTTGGCCCCTGATCTTTAGGTTACATTGAAAGGGAACTATTACCTCCCGCGTGTCAGACTCTCATTAGGAAGCCGCCAAGATTTCATGTCTTGTTATGGCAACGCTCACTAGGAAACGTCTCTATGCTCCACATTGGGCTCCACAATGTGCTGAATGATGAATCGAGTGCATTAAAATGTTGTCACCGTGGAGATTCATTATGATGACAAAAAAAAAAATGTCTGGGCTCTCTCTGTGGCTTGCAATTTCTCCGATCGGCCCAGTCTGTGGCAGCAAGTGGTTTGGTAAAGCTCCAGCTAAGGATAACAAGGTAAAAAATAAAAGCCCGTTAAAAGATAAAATAACAAAAACAGCTTTTGCTGCAATATTTACCTTCAATCTGGAGATTTCAACTGCAGTACTTTTTTCTGTCCCTAGATGTCCCCAGTCTGCTGGTCAGCATCATTCAACCCACTTCCTCTGAGTCCAGGTCCTCTTGGAGCGCCCCTAGCCTGTGACTGGGCAGTAAAAGGAAAAGCAGCACAGTGATGAACTCATCTCTGTCACTCTGCTTTCTCCTCCTATCAACATGCTTCTTGTCGGCACAAGAACTCTTCTTCTCACACTGCAGCCCTGCTGGCAGCTGTACATAAACTGCAAGAGGCTGATACCAGGTCACATTCAGGTACTTACACTGCTTGCAAGTAAAAAATAAATTTTATGATGTATTAATTTTGACAGAGCTGCATTAATGTGTATGTTCTTAAAAAAAAAAAACTGCCTCCAGTTTTAGGTTTGTAGATCAAGTTTTTATTTTTATTTTCAATCTGTAAATTTTAATTCAAGTTTTGCCCAGTGGCCAATGGACTTCTAGCTCCACTCACATAGGCAGTTTTGAACATGCATCAGTGCAGCGAATGCATAGTACAGCTCATAGCCACATCAGGTGCAATGAATTGGCTGTAACATTTGTACTGTATCTGCGCTAAATCAGCTTCAATGGAGGGCAGGTTAAACCTCATGGGTTTAAAAAAATAAAAATAATGTCATGTTAAAGAATACAACAAGATAATATCATACAGGAGACTTTTTTTGTTGGCTGTGTGATAAAAAATAAAGTTTATTGTATAAAGGTTACATCAAAGCCCTCCAAAAATGTTGATCCCCCACCCCACACATACAAACCTAAACCGCCGCATTGGAGGCACCTATATGTGAATCGTGTAAAAATTGGAACTATCACTATTTTATTCTCTAGGGTCTCTGCTTTCAGAAGATTTATGATTAGTGGTTTTAAGTAATCTTCAGGCCTACAAGGATTTTTTTTAACTGTCTTCTGCCTGCGCTATTGTAAAATGATGGGTGAGCAGGAACCCTATTGTTCTGGGAGGATGTCATGTGACATCCTCCCGAGAACGTGCCTTGTGTGGCTCCGGCTCGATCTGTCATCCGCTGTGTCCACCACACACAGCTAATGACTAATCAGTGTACCAGCCCGCTGCCGGCACATGTGATCGCTGTGACCAATAAGAGCATATCACATGACAGTTATAAACAATAAATCACTTCCTTTCATGCCATTCATTGTATACAACTGCTTTGCTAGCTGTGATTGCTCACAGTGATCACATGGTACAGACAGGGCCAATCACAGCCTATTTGTACCATGTGATTAATTGTGGCCAATCACAGCTAATCACAACAAAACACAATGGGGTTTATTTACGAAAAGGCAAATCAACTTTGCACTACAAGTGCAAACTACAAGTGCAAAGTGCACTTGAAATTGCACTGAAAGTGCCCTTGGAAGTGCAGTCGCTGTAGATCCGAGGGGGAAATGCAACTGATGCAAGGAAAATAAAAAACAGCATTTTAGCTTGCACATGATTGGATGATAAAATCAGCAGAGCTTCCCCTCATTTCAGATCTACCTCTCAGATCTACAGCGATTGCGCTTCCAAGTGCACTTTCAGTGCAATTTCAGGTGCACTTTGCACTTGTAGTTTGCACTTGTAGTGCAAATTTGATTTGCCTTTCGTAAATAACCCCCATTGTCTACATACTGTTATTCAGTAAAAAAATGTTTGCTTATAGCAGTAAAATTCACTGCAATCATAGTACATAAAAAGAAAAAAAAAAGGTGATCAACTCCCTAGAGTGGTACAGTTTTATTATGATAACACTGTATTGCTCTGGTCACAGTATGTAAAAAAATAAAACAAACAATAAAAAAATAAAAAATATTTAAAAAAATGAAAAAAAAAATTATCACTTTTTTTTTCTTTTAACAAACTGTCACCAGTCAGTGTCCCTGATCACCGCCACACCAGGTATATGATAACGCTGTACTGCACTGGTGACAGTATGTAAAAAAAAAATAAATGTGAAAAAATAAAAAATTAATTTCTTCATTTTCACAAAAAATAGGGACCAAAAAATTACACCTTCATAAAATGCGCCATGCCTCTTACTAAATACCTCAGACTGTCTACTTTCCTTTTTGGGTATTTTGGTGATATTTTTACTGTCCTGCCATTTTCGCGGTCTCAAGGAATTGAGAATACATCAGGATTAATCGGATTTTCGGATATGCTGTATATACCATAGTTTGTGGACTTTTCTACAGACTAAATATTATACACTGATGACTGATTTGGGTTATTATCACCAATAAAATGTAGCAGAATGCATGTTGGCCTAATGTTATGAAGAAAAGTATTTTTTTTGAAAAAAGAGAAACAAAGAAAAACTTTTTTTTTTTTACTGATACATTTTTGGCCTTTTTTCATTTTTTTAGCTAAAAAAAGTTGTGATAAAATACCACCAAAAGAAAGCTCTATTTGTGTGAAAAAAATTATAAATCTTCTCTTTCCCCTTTCTTTTTTCCCTCTCTTTTTTCTTCTTAATGTTCCTTATCTTCCCTTAATTTTAAATTTTTTATCTTTTCCGTTCAATATGCTTTATGCAGTCAGTCGATGTGGATATCGGGCTGACAGATATTGGCCTGGTTCGGATGGTTATTTTGATAATATTGCTTTTTGTCATCTTTGTATCCCCCTTTTTTATTTCTTATTATTTTTAATTTTTATTTTATTTTCTTGTTTTGTTTAAATTTTTTATTTATTTGATTCATAATTTGTTATTATTTTTTCTTCTGACTTTATGTCTGTTTATTTCACGTTGTAACCATCCTAATGCTGTCGGTATATTTTGGATTGTTTATCAATAAAACTTTTGTTAAAGAAAAAAATGATAAAAATGTAGTTTGGGTACAGCAGTGCATGACTGCGCAATTGTCATTCAAAGTGCGACAGTGTTGAAAGCTGAAAATAGGCCTGGACAGGAAGGGGGTAAACGTGCCTGGTATTGAAGTGGTTAAACATATATGCAAAAAAAAAAAAAACACACAAAAATGTCTCTGACAACAAAAGGATTAAATAAAAAAAAAAGGGGGGAAAAGTTGTTAAAAGCATCTTGATAAATATGGAGGAAATATAATTTTTTTTTAGATTTTTAGTTCAATTTGGAAAAAATGGAGTTTGACTTTAATGTAACGGATTGCTGGAGTCATGCTTGCGGCATATGAAAGGCGTAGATTGTCTCTAATGACCTGAGAAGGAATTCCGTTGTGGATAGCTGCGAACGCCGCCCGTTCCAGCGAAGATAATTCTATGCTTATTTCATGAAACATATCCGAGGAAAGCACATCTCCACCAGAAATTGCTTTATTCATTAAGCAGAAATATCCTGAGATGGAAATCGGAGCACTCGGGGTCTCTGGACCAGAAAGTTGAATTTTTTTTTTTTTTAAAAAGGGCTGCAATTAAGTCTATGAGAAGCTGTGGAATATGCAAATCATAGAGCGCGGCACTCCTCACCTTAGTAATTAAGTTTAAATTACACTGTTCTAGTGGGAGGATATTGCCCTGGATTCAGTGAAAATTTCAAGCGAAGCTCAAGGCATTAGCAGTCTCCATTCCATCATAATGGTGCTGATATCCCAACGTATTTCAGCCTCTGGGGGCTTGAAGAGTTGGAAAAAAAATTACAGGAAGGGGAACTTAGGTAGGACCTCACAAGTGTGTCCAGTGGGCCAGCTGGAGGTGAAAGGAGTCTGTGGTTTATAAATAATGAAATTTTGACATTTTATATTAATGTTTGTTTTCAACTTTGTATTTAGTTATTTAAACCAGGGCTCTCCAAACTACAGACCATGGGCCATCTGGCCCACTCTGAGATGATGTTCGGCCCCCAGCTAGGGTTAGTGGCATACAGGTCCAAGGCAAGAGGTGGGCGGGAGGGACGGCTGCCCTGGGCACAATGGTTTATTGCAGGGATTGGGGCGCCCAGACCCTAACCCTAAGGGAAGGGGGGCGCAGTTTGGCATCTTTGCCCTAGGCACTGGATGACCTTGTCCCGGCACTGGTGGTGTATCCTCAATGTATGCAGATTGAGGATTAAGGCCTGCAAAGGCTGCCTGTGGTCTAGATGGGGATCCTGATGTAAGGGAGGACTTTGATGGGGACCATGATGCATAGGGAGTTTTGATGTGGACCCTGGTGTAAGGGGCAATGCTGATAGGGATACTGATGTAAAGGAGGATTCTGGTGGGGTCAGTGATGTAAGGGAGGACTCTGATAGGGACCGTAATGTAAGGGTGGGCTCTTATGGGGACATAGATTTAAGGGGAGACTGTCAAAGGGACCCTGATTTATGGGGGACTCTGATGTAACGGAGGACTCTGATAGCGACCCCAATGTAAGAGGGAACCCTCATGTAAAGTAGGACTCTGATGGGGACTTTGATGTAGGGGGGCTCTGTTGGGGACCCTGATGTACGGGGGACTCTGATGAGCACACTGATATAAGGGAGGAATCTAATGGGGACTTTGATGTAAGTGGATATATTGGCGAATGCCACCCATTCCAGCAAAGATATTTCTATGCCTATTTCATGAAACATATCAGAGGAAAGCACATCTCCAGAAACTGCTTTTTTAAATTTAGCAGAAATATCCTGAGATGGAAATTGGAGCACTCGAGGTCTCTGGACCAGAAAGGTAATTTTTCAGGGCTACAAGGTGAGTGAGGTGACAGGGTCTCTTTAGGAAAGATTACAGGATAAAACGACTTCCTGTTCTGGAATACATGGATATGGATTTTTATATTTATTTTTCTAACAGCGTTCATCACACTTCTATTTTTAGATCTGCCTCTTTGTGGCTTCTGTCAATCCCTTGCAAAGCTGCAGATATGAGAGGGATTTACACCAGGAGGATCTGCTGGAAGAGAAATGTGTACCGATCACAGGATGCATCATCCACACATCGTGTTATTACTCAACCCAACTGTTAACGACAACAACACTACTAGCACCAAAAAAAACAACAAAACTAACACCAACAAGAACACCAACAAGAACACAAACAAGAACACCACCAACAACACAAACAAGAACACCAACAAGAACACCAAAATCACAAACAAGAACACCAACAAGAACACCAACAACTCCACAAACAAGAACACCAACAACAACACAAACAAGAACACCAACAACAACACAAACAAGAACACCAATATCATCACAAACAAGAACACCAACAACACCACAAACAAGAACACCACCAACAACAAGAACACCAACAACAACACAAACAAGAACACCAATATCATCACAAACAAGAACACCAACAACACCACAAACAAGAACACCACCAACAACACAAACAAGAACACCAACAAGAACACCAACAACTCCACAAACAAGAACACCACCAACAACAAGAACACCAACAACAACACAAACAAGAACACCAATATCATCTGTGAGGGGGTTAGCTCGGCAGCGGGTGTGTGTGACCCCCGAGATGGGCTCCCCACACAAAAACAGGCCCAGCAAACGGTGGTTGTGGTTTTCAAAATCAAAAAGGTGCGGTTTATTTTCTATTTACAGTGACAAAACACAGCAAAGCAAAAGAAACATAAACAAAATAAATCCTGGTCAACTTGACCTCTGACTAAACATACAGGTTTCCTAACTAACAACTGGGATCAGCCTAGTGCTGTCCTAGTCCCTAAGTCCCTGGTTTTAAATGTCCAAGCAAATAGCCACACAGGCTTTGTCTCACCGCACAGGGGTTCACTCTCCCTAGACAGTCCACACAGGTCTGGTTCCAGGCATGAGCTAACACCTAATGAATCTGGGAGTTTTTATAGAGGCCTAAATGAGCTGACAAGCTTCAGCTGGCCTCATCAACTCCCTGTCTGTACGACGCCCCACACTCTCCCTAGAGGTATGAGTCATCCATGAGCCCACTAGCCTTATACAACTCTCCACCTAGTTGTATAAGTCGGCGTAAAGCCTGAATCTGGGCGAAATATATCTACCCCCCTGGATGCAACCAGGTGACTTTACCTTCCTGCTGTCACATACCCCCCCCTCTTGTTTTAACCTCGGGGTTGGAACACCAGCAATCAGGCATTCATGTACTCGAGACAAAGCATCCACATTCCCCATTTGAACGCCAGGGCGATGCTTTACTGTGAAGTTGAATTCCTGGAGGGCCAGGAACCACCTATTCACTCTTCTATTTGTTTCCTTGTTTTGAGCCATCCACTTTAACGGAGCGTGATCCGTAACCATGTCAAAGTGCCTACCTAGCAGGTAGTACCGAAGGGAATCTAGAGCCCACTTCACCGCTAAACACTCCTTTTCAACGGTGGCGTAATTTACCTCATGGGACTTCAACTTCCTGCTGAGGTAAATGACTGGGTGCTCTTCCCCGTTCCAGACCTGGGACAATACTGCTCCTAACCCCACATCTGACGCATCACTTTGTACGACAAAGTCTTTAGAGAAGTCGGGTGAGTACAACACTGGCTGGCTACATAAGGCTTGTTTCAAGAATTGGAATGCTGCCTCAGCCTCGGGGGTCCATTTAATCATGACCGACCCTTTCCCCTTCGTCAGGTTGGTTAGGGGCACAGCCTTAGAAGCAAAGTGGGGAATGAATCGCCGATAATACCCAGCGATTCCCAGAAAGGCTCGTACCTGCTTCTTGCTGTTGGGACGTGGCCAACTCTGGATGGCCTCGACTTTGTTGAGTTGGGGTTTTATTACTCCCCTCCCAATGGTGTACCCAAGATATTTGGCCTCCTCCTGCCCAATGGTACACTTCTTGGGGTTAGCCGTAAACCCCGCTTCCCGAACAGAGTCCAGGACTGCTTGCACTTTTGGCAGATGTGAGGCCCAATCTGTGCTATGGACAATTATGTCATCCAGGTAAGCCGCAGCATACTTCCGATGGGGCCTCAGCATCTGGTCCATTTTCCGCTGGAATGTGGCCGGCGCATTCTGTAACCCGAACGGCATTCTTTTATATTGGAACGCCCCGTCTGGGGTTACAAATGCGGTTTTCTCTTTGGCCGACTTGGCCAGGGGGATTTGCCAATACCCTTTTGTGAGGTCAAGAGTCGTCATGTATCGGGCTGTTCCCAGCCGGTCGATCAACTCATCTATACGTGGCATGGGGTAGGTGTCAAATTTTGTAACTTTGTTCAACTGTCGAAAATCGTTACAAAATCGCCAGCTCCCATCCGGTTTAGGCACCAACACAATGGGACTAGACCAATCACTTTGGGACTCCTCTATCACCCCTAAGTTCAGCATTTTCTGTACTTCCTCCCGTATTGCCTCCCGTCGGGCCTCTGGGATCCGATAGGGTTTTAACTTCACCCTTTCACCGGGCGGGGTAATGATGTCATGCTCTACCCCAGATGTTTGTCCCGGCAGCTCAGAGAATACCTCCTTGTTGCGAAGCACAAACTCCTTAACCTCCTGTTGTTGGGGTTGTGACAAGGTGGCTGCTATTCCAACCTCCGGAATCACGCAACCAGTTTGAGCTGGTGACCAAGTGTCTGCGACTAGGGACTCTCTATCCCTCCAGGCTTTCAACAGATTAACGTGATAGATCTGTTCGGGCTTTCGCCTTCCTGGTTGTCTGACCTTGTAATTCACTTCGCTCACTTTTTCCATTATCTCGTAGGGGCCTTGCCATTTGGCAAGGAATTTACTTTCAACCGTAGGGACAAGTACCAGTATCCTATCCCCCGGGGAAAAGGTACGGGTCTTGACTCCACGGTTGTACACTCTCTGCTGTGCTAACTGCGCTTGGGCCAAATGTTCCTTCACGATGGGCATTACCTGTGCAATTCGGTCTTGCATCAGGGCGACATGCTCAATCACACTCCTGTGGGGAGAACTCTCACTTTCCCAAGTTTCCTTGGCAATATCCAACAGCCCCCTTGGGTGTCTCCCATACAGTAACTCAAAGGGGGAGAATCCCGTAGAGGATTGGGGCACCTCCCTAATAGCAAACATCAGATAAGGAAGTAGACAGTCCCAATCCTTTCCATCTCTATCCACCACTTTCTTCAACATTTGTTTTAGGGTTTTGTTGAACCTTTCAACCAGCCCATCGGTTTGGGGGTGATACACAGATGTACGTAATTGCGTCACTTTGAACAATTTACACAGCTCCTTCATAACCCGGGACATAAAGGGTGTACCTTGGTCCGTAAGCAGTTCTTTACAAATACCCACCCGGCTAAACACAAGAGATAGCTCTTTGGCTATGGTTTTGGCCGAGGTATTTCGGAGAGGGATCGCTTCTGGATAACGGGTGGCATAGTCCATTATAACTAATATGTACTGGTGCCCCCTAGCGGACTTGATTATAGGACCTACCAAATCCATGGCGATCCTCTCAAACGGGACCTCAATGATGGGTAGAGGGACCAGCGGGCTACGGAAATGTGGCATCGGGGCCGACCTCTGACACACAGGGCAGGAGGAACAATAATTTTCTATGTCCTTCATCACCCCCGGCCAATAGAATCTCTGTAATACCCTCTCTCGGGTTTTCTCTGTCCCCAGATGACCTCCAAGAATGTGCCCATGGGCCAACTCCAACACCAACTTCCTGTAAGGTTTGGGCACCACAAGCTGCTCAACGGTTTCTTCTGCCCTTTTTGCCACCCGATACAGTAGGTCCTTCTCTACGCTGAAGTATGGGTAAGTGCAGGTATTATCTGGGTTCACTAACTCGCCATCTATTTTCACTACGTTTTCCCGTGCCTTTATTAGGGCGGGGTCTTTCAACTGTTCTGTGGCAAAGTTTTCCCTGTGAACCTCAAGATCAGAAAACTCCACAGACGGTAGGTTTTCGTCTGAGGAGGTGGGCTCCTCTCCAGTTTCTTGAGTCTCCCCTGCCAATACTGATAAGGGAAATTCTGGAGAGTCCTCACCACTCTCAGGGGAGTTCTGGCTATCACATTCCTGGTACATAGGGGCACCAGTGGGGGGCTCAGGATCATCCCACAGTTCCCAGAACTTCGGAAAATCCCTTCCCACAATGGCGTCATGCGGTAACTGAGATACTAAGCCCACTGGATGAGAGAGGGTACCTTTGGGGGTCTCGAAACACACTGTAGTCACTGGATACTCTCGGGTGTCCCCATGCACACAAATAACAGCTACCTTGCTATTCCCAGAGACCTCTGTTTTAACCAACTCAGCCTTTATCAGGGTCACAAGGCTACCTGAATCCAGCAATACCACAACATTTCTACCATTAACACACATTTTGCATAAATGTTTCTCAGTTCCTCGAATGGCAGTGCATGCGACTGTCGCACACAGCGACTGACGTCTGCCCGTCAGAAAGTCACACTGCATGGGTTCCTCCACAACCGGGCAATTGGCTGCAATATGTCCCGCTTGCCGGCAGCGGTAGCAAACGATCCTTCTTGCGGCCTCTTGAGCCGCTGATTTCCCAGGCTGTTCTCGCCAAACTTGGGGTAGAGCTCCCACCCTCTCACTCTCTCCACCCTCACCCCTTGGAATCCTCTTATCCGCCCCTGGGGATGGTCTGGTCTTAGGGTGGAAAGTCCGAGTGTCTCTGGAAGAGGCCGTCAGGTTCTCTGTAGCCAAGTATTTCTCCACACGATCCACAAGACCATCGGCCGTCTCTGGGTCTCCATGGCTTACCCACTTTTGGATGGCAGTAGGAAGAGCTCTCAAAAACCGATCCATTACAACACGTTCCACAATCTTTGGTGCGGACAAAGTCTCTGGCTGTAGCCACTTTCTGCTCAGGTGAATGAGATCATACATTTGAGACCTGGGGGGTTTTCCAAGCTGGAAAGTCCAGTTATGCACACGCTGAGCCCGGACAGCCTGGGTGACACCCAGCCTTGCCAATATTTCAGCTTTTAGCATCGCATAGTCTTTTGCTTGGTTAGGCTCTAGGTCATAGTAAGCTTTCTGCGATTCACCAGTTAACAGAGGAGCCACCAGTCCAGCCCACTGCTCCTCAGGCCACTTTTCTCTTTCAGCGGTCCTTTCAAATGTGGTCAAAAATACCTCTGGATCATCCTCTCCAGTCATTTTTGTCAATAAACGACTCACCCCAAAGGACGCGGTATTAGTGGGACGGCTTTCCTCACTGGTCTGCGGACGTTGCTGCATTGCTGCTTCCATCTGTTGTTGTAGTCTCTGCTCTTGCTTCTGTAACAGGTCTATGAAGCGGGCCTCAGATTGCTGCTGGGCTTGTTGCTGAGCCTCCAGACTCTGTTGCAAAGTTGCGTTTGTCTGCTGCTGGGCTGCAAGGCTCTGTTGATGAGCTTGCTGCTGGGCTGCAAGGCTCTGTTGATGAGCTTGCTGCTGGGCTGCGAAGTTCTGTTGTTGAGCTGCAAGGCTCTTTTGCAAACCTGCATTTGTCTGCTGTTGATTGGCATTTGCTAGAGCCAGCTGCTTCAGTATCTCCTCCATGCTGGCTTAAAAAAAAACTGCCACTGGTTCTCCACCAACTGTGAGGGGGTTAGCTCGGCAGCGGGTGTGTGTGACCCCCGAGATGGGCTCCCCACACAAAAACAGGCCCAGCAAACGGTGGTTGTGGTTTTCAAAATCAAAAAGGTGCGGTTTATTTTCTATTTACAGTGACAAAACACAGCAAAGCAAAAGAAACATAAACAAAATAAATCCTGGTCAACTTGACCTCTGACTAAACATACAGGTTTCCTAACTAACAACTGGGATCAGCCTAGTGCTGTCCTAGTCCCTAAGTCCCTGGTTTTAAATGTCCAAGCAAATAGCCACACAGGCTTTGTCTCACCGCACAGGGGTTCACTCTCCCTAGACAGTCCACACAGGTCTGGTTCCAGGCATGAGCTAACACCTAATGAATCTGGGAGTTTTTATAGAGGCCTAAATGAGCTGACAAGCTTCAGCTGGCCTCATCAACTCCCTGTCTGTACGACGCCCCACACTCTCCCTAGAGGTATGAGTCATCCATGAGCCCACTAGCCTTATACAACTCTCCACCTAGTTGTATAAGTCGGCCTAAAGCCTGAATCTGGGCGAAATATATCTACCCCCCTGGATGCAACCAGGTGACTTTACCTTCCTGCTGTCACACATCACAAACAAGAACACCAACAACTCCACAAACAAGAACACCACCAACAACAAGAACACCAACAACAACACAAACAAGAACACCAATATCATCACAAACAAGAACACCAACAACACCACAAACAAGAACACCACCAACAACTCAAACAAGAACACCAACAAGAACACCAATATCATCACAAACAAGAACACCAACAACACCACAAACAAGAACACCACCAACAACAAGAACACCAACAACAACACAAACAAGAACACCAATATCATCACAAACAAGAACACCAACAACACCACAAACAAGAACACCACCAACAACACAAACAAGAACACCAACAACTCCACAAACAAGAACACCACCAACAACAAGAACACCAACAACAACACAAACAAGAACACCAATATCATCACAAACAAGAACACCAACAACTCCACAAACAAGAACACCACCAACAACAAGAACACCAACAACAACACAAACAAGAACACCAATATCATCACAAACAAGAACACCAACAACACCACAAACAAGAACACCACCAACAACTCAAACAAGAACACCAACAACAACACAAACAAGTCCACAAACAAGAACACCACCAACAACAAGAACACCAACAACAACACAAACAAGAACACCAATATCATCACAAACATGAACACCAACAACTCCACAAACAAGAACACCAACAACAACACAAACAAGAACACCAATATCATCACAAACAAGAACACCAACAACACCACAAACAAGAACACCACCAACAACTCAAACAAGAACACCAACAAGAACACCAACAACTCCACAAACAAGAACACCACCAACAACAAGAACACCAACAACAACACAAACTAGAACAACAATATCAACACAAACAAGAACACCAACAACACCACAAACAAGAACACCACCAACAACACAAACAAGAACACCACCAACAACAAAAACAACACAAACCAGAACACCAACATTAACAAGAAAAACAGCAACAACAATACAAACAAGAACACCACCAACAACACAAACAACACCAACAACAAGAACACAGATAAGAACATCAACACCAGCAAGAACAACAAGAAATCACCAACAACAATATAAACAAGAACACCAATAAGAACACCAACAACAAAAAGAACACCAATAAGAACACTGACAAGAACACCAACAAGAACACTAACAATGGTTGAACGCCACCAACAACAAGAACAGTAATAAGAACACCAACAACAACCTAAACAAGAACATCAAAAAGAGCATCAACAACGGTTGAACACCATCAAAACAAAAGAAGAACAATTTGCCTCCTCCCATAACATCTGCTGAATAATAAATCTGTCCATAGATTAGATTTAGTCACACCAATAGAGATCACACTGAAAAGCAGAGCCATCACCACAGATGAGTCCATACAGTCCGGATATAAAGAAAAGCAAAGACAATGAATCCAGAATTTAATTCTTAAGGCTACTTTCACACTGAGGTGTTGCGCCGTCAGCGGTAAAGCGCCGCTATTTTTGCGGTGCTGTCCGGTTGTCACTAGCGGGGGCGCTGTTAACCCCCGCTAGCAGGCGAAAAAGGGTTAAAACTGCCCGCAAAGCACTGCCCATTGATTTCAATGGGCAGGGCGCTTTAGGGGCTGTGTATACACCGCTCTTACAGCGCCTTTTTTTTTGCAAATATAATTTTTATTAAAGTTCAAGAAAGGGCCTGGCCCCAATGTTACATCATAAACATTCAAACAGATGAGGTCGCAGACTCTTAGCTACATAATACTGTGAATGTGAGAGCAAAGCAGGATTATCATCAATACTTGTGTGAGAGATTTCTTCACTGTGATACTCAGGCCTCTTGTAAGTCTACTTCTGCTCATGCTATAAGAACTTAAATTGCTGCCGTACATAAATGAGTAGGGCTACCCTTTCTTATTCCCCCCCCCCCCCCCCCCCATGCAATTTCGCTCTCCATCCCAACATCCCAAAAACTGGTCCAGGCTCACTAATTCGGTTACTGGAGGTTACTGCACATTAATACTGCTCACCCGTTGGTTGCTAGAGGTTACTGAACAATATTACTGCTCACTGATTATCCTTTTAGCATCCATTTATTTACAACACATGCCAGCAGAGAAACAATAAGTGCCATACTTACGCACCAAAAACACATCAACAGACACAAAATATATATATAGATATATATATATCTATATATTATAAATTACAGAAATCGCAGCAGTTTCCACCCGGGCAACCACCCACAGTCAGAACACAAAACATGTAGCGAGTGTGTGGGTACAGGAATCACAGGGAAATCACATGGGGCAAAAGCACCATGCGACTTCCCTGTGGCTACATTTATAAAAAGGTGCAGGCACCTTTTTTCCCCCTGAAAATGTAGGCACAGCTCCCCATACAAATAAATGGGCTGTCGTACCCGGCAGATGCGGGCCTCAAACCCACTCAAGTGTGAGCCTAGCCTTGGGATGCAGGGCAGTGTAAATGCCAGTAGTAGGTAGGGAACTGTACAGAGGTCAGTAGTATGTAGGGCATTGTACAGAGAAAAGTAGGGCAGAGGGCAGGAGATGACAGGACAGAGGATAGGGGGTCAGTAGGGCATAGTACAGGGGGCAACAAGACAGTGTACAGATGTCAGTGGGATGTAGAGCGGTGTACGGAGTTCATTAGAGCAAAGGGCAGTTTGCAGGGTTTAGCAGGGCAGAGGACTGGGAGACACGAGGGCAAAGTACAGGGGGGTCAGGAGGTAAGAGTATGGGGATGGGAGGGCACAGTATGGGCATTAGGAAGGCACAGTACAGGGGATGGGAGGGCACAGTACAGGCATCGGGAGGGTATAGAATGGGTGTCAGAAGGGTACAGTATGGGCGTCAGGAGGGCACAGTACAGAGGTCAGGAGGGCACACTACGGGGGTTGAGAGGGCACAGTACGGGCATCAGGAGGGCACAGTACAGAAGTAAGGAGGGCACAGTACAGGGGTCGGGAGGGCACAGTATGGTAGGGTGAGCAGACATCCCCGGTTTCCAGGGACAGTCCCCGGACTGAGGACACTGTCTCCGGACCAAGTCTGTCCCCGGTCTTGTCCCCGGACTGGATTTGGGCTGGGGCAAAACAGAAAAAAATAATAATTCTGAATTACACCCCCACGCTCCGCCGCTCCTACTAGTTTAGGGGGGCGTATTATTTCCATGATCTGTGCCCCTTTCTGATGATCATGCTGGTCGGAGCGGAGGGAATATTTCTTCAGTTTCGGGTACATGCCCATCCAGCTCCGCTCGCATGTTCTTCTGCCTTGACTCAAGACCTGGCCAGCCGCCTGCCTGCTTATCTTCTTGCCTTCCCTGGCGGAGTGGTCTTCTTCCGCTCCCCACCCAGTAGCAGCCGGGCCCCGAGAGTAAGACTTGGGAGGCGGGGGCAGAGAGTCGCTGATTGCCGCCATTAGTAGTAAAAAAATAAATATGTCCCCGCATTTCATTTTAAAAATCTGGTCACCTTTCAGTATGGGCATCAGGTCGGCACAGTACAGAGGTCAGGGGGGGGCACAGTACAGGGGTGAGGATGGCACAGTACAGGGGTGAGGATGGCACAGTACAGGGGTGGGAGGGGCACAGTACAGGGGTGAGGAGGGCATTGTACAGGGGTGAGGAGGGCACAGTACAGGGGTGGGGAGGGCACAGTACAGGGGTGGGGGGCACAGTACAGGGGTGAGGAGGGCACAGTACAGGGGTGGGGAGGGCACAGTACAGGGGTGGGGGGGCACAGTACAGGGGTGAGGAGGGCACAGTATGGGGGGGCTGGGAGGAAACACACAGGGCCAGGAGGGCACACACTAGCTAGGGGGCAGTAAAAACCTGGAGGCAGTGACAACCTGTAATAAACCCAACAATTTCTCCCAGCGCTACATGAAAAAGATGCCATCTTCTCATTTGTCAGCAAACATGCAGCACTTCTATGCTAAGCTGCAGTAAGTAACTCAGCAGACTTAGCATCGAGGTGCCTGCAGGTGAGTTTACCTCCGCAGTCAAGCTCAGGACTCGGCTTATCACACCACACTCTTCCCAGCAGATGTGATCTCATAGGTCGGGCACATCCCCCCCGCTCCTACATGCAACAAGAGACTCCGTCTTAGGGATGTCCCTTCGTTCAGGAGAGTGCCCGCAAAACAATGGGGGAGCGAGAAAGGGGGTGGTACAGGGGGCGGAGATTCCAGACTATGCGGACAGTGTAAAGCAATCCCCAGTACAGTGATCCGCGATGTGCTGTCCCGACCCCGCGGCATTGTTTTTTGGGAGCTTTCTGACAGTTGGAGAGTATGGGCAGCACGGTCTCTAGGGGCAGCTGCTTTGGGCCCCCAACAATGACTGGGCCCTGGGCAGCTGCCCCTTTTGCCCTGTGGTAAAGACGGCCCTGAATTTATATACGACTATATAGATCAGACCAAAATGAGGGACAAATGAGGAGGAAAGAGGGACAGAGAGACATTGCTCCAAATCAGGGACAGTTGGAATCTATCTATCTATCTCTATCTATATCTATCTATCTATTTATCTGTCTGTCTGTCTATCTATCTTTCTCAGATCTATCTATCAAACTTTCTCCGATCTATCTATCAAACTGTATATATATGTTTCTCAGATCTATCTATCTATATATCTGTCTATCTATATATCTTTCTCAGATTGATCTATCTATCTAATATCTAAGTATCTATCTATCTTTCTCAGATCTATCTATCTATCTATATATCTGTCTATCTATATATCTTTCTCAGATCTATCTATCTATCTAATATATAAGTATCTATCTATCTAACTTTCTCTGATCTATCTATCTATCTGTATATCTATCTTTCTCAGATCTATCTATCTATCTTTTTTAGATCAATCTATCTATCCAATATCTAATTATCTATCTATTTTAGATCTATCTATCTGTTGATCTATCTTTTTCAGATATTTCTAACTTTCTCAGATCTATCTATCTATCCATCTAACTTTCTCAAATTGATCTATCTATCTAATATCTATATATCTAATATCTATCTATCTATCTATCTATCTATCTATCTAAGTATCTATCTATCTAACTTTCTCTGATCTATCTGTATATCTATCTTTCTCATATCTTTCTATGGCTGGCCATACATTATGTAATTTTCTTATTCAATTTCTTTAGATTTACCTTCAACTATGTAGTAGAAGGGTCTGCCTGATTGCATTCAAATTGGAAGTGTTTAGATGTGACCTCATAGTATATGGCTTTGGTAGATCTAAAGGAACATTGTAAAAGAAAATTGTGTAATGTGTGATCGATCTATCTATCTATCGTATCTATCTATCTCATTTCTATTCATCTGATCTCTCTCTATCATTTCCTCTCCCCTGAATACATTGTATCTCTCCATTCTTCTCCTATTGGTAGGTAACAGATGCGAGAAGGAGGCTTGGAACGCTCCGCCCCGCCCCTTCCTCTAGAGCAGCCGGCTGGTCAGGTGACAGGCTTCAGGTCATGTGACAGACAAAGTCCAGCTGGCAACATGGCTTCAGCAGAGGGGTGAGTGTGTCTGGGGGGTGTCTGGGAAGGAGGGGAGGGTTCTGTTAGCAGACAAGCTGGCACTTGTGGTGCCTTTGCAGCCTCCTATACTGCAGACCTGATCTCTAACAGGGACAATGCTGGTCTGTATAGATGACAGTGTCTGCTGGGACTTGTAGTTCTCCACCCTGGTGAGCAGCACATAGAGAGTGTGCCTGAGTCTGTGTGGGGGGAGGGGTTCTATTGTTTAATGTAAAAACCACATTACACAGTATATGTACATTATAAATGGTATCAGTCTGTTATGGATGAGCGAGTTTGGGGTGGAGGAACTTGACTGGCCTGCACAGAGTCCTGACCTCAACCCGATAGAACACCTTTGGGATGAATTAGAGTTTTCATGTGTGTGTAAAAGCAGGTGTCCCAATACTTTTGACAATATCGTGTATATAAAATGGATTGGGAAGCTGGGAGGTATTTTTAATTTATTGAAAACTTTTATTTTTTTTGTTTATTACTTGTTCACAGGTGGGGGTGGGTGGGGGGGTAATCAGTAACAAGTAGAGGGGCACTAGAGATCTCCCACCTGCGCAACACACGTTTTTTTGGCATATTTTTCATGCGGCAGCATAGGGCAGCTATGGCTTAGGTGCGAAAAACGCACCAGAGAAGTTCATGCGCCTTTTTGGGCAGTGAGCTCAGTGTGTCTTGGCACGACAAAACACGTGTTTATTAGCCACGTTTGGGGTGCTGATGACAATCAATGGTACTGCAAATGAAGCATGTGACACTACCACCCCAGAACTAGAAACGCATGCAGAAGTCAGGCAGAATTCACCTCCTGTGCCCTAACAAGGGGAGAGAGAGAGAGAGAGAGAGAGATCATTCCCCCCCCCCCCGTTCAAATCATTAGTAAGACCTCATCTGGAATATGCAGTTCAGTTTTGGGCTCCAGTTCTCAACAATGATATCGGGGAACTGGAGAAAGTGCAGAGAAGGGCAACCAAACTGATAAGAGGCATGGAGGAGCTCAGCTATGAGGAAAGATTAGATCAGGGGGAGGCAACCTCGGCACTCCAGCTGTGGTGAAACTACAAATCCCATCTGCCTCTAGGAGTCATGCCTGTGACTGTTAGGGTCTTGCAATGTCTCATGGGGCTTGTCGTTTCAAAACAGCTGGAGGGCCGAGGTTGCCTACTTCTGCTCTAATCTTTCCTCATAGCTGAGCTCCTCCATGCCTCTTATCAGTTTGGTTGCCCTTCTCTGCACTATGAGGAAAGATTAGAGCAGGGGTAGGCAACCTCGGCCCTCCAGCTGTTTTGAAACTACAAGTCCCATGAGACGTTGCAAGACCCTGATAATCACACGCATGACTCCTAGAGGCAGAGGCATGATGGGATTTGTAGTTTCACCACAGCAGGAGGGCCGAGGTTGCCTTCCCCCTGGATTAGAGGAACTGAATTTATTCTCTCTTGTGAAGAGGGGGATATGATCAACATGTACAAATACATAAGGGGTCCATATAGTGAACTTGGTGTTGAGTTATTCACTTTACGGTCATCACAGAGGACAAGGGGGCACTCTTTATGTCTGGAGGAAAAAAGATTTAATCTCCAAATGCGGAAAGGTTTCTTCACAGTGAGAGCTGTGAAAAATGTGGAATATTCTCCCTCCAGAGGTGGTTCTGGCCAGCTCAGTAGATTGCTTTAACCACTTGCCTACCGGGCACTTCCCCCACCCCTTCCTGCCCAGGCCAATTTTCAGCTTTCAGCGCTGTCACACTTTGAATGACAATTGCGCGGTCGTGCAACACTGTACCCAAATTCATTTTTTATTAAAAAAAATCCACAAGTAGAGCTTTCTTTTGTTGGTATTTAATCACCACTGTGTTTTTTATTTTTTGCAAAAAAAAAAACAAAGACCGAGAATATAAAAAAATAAAAGTTTTTCTTAGTTTTTGTAAGAAAATTTTGTAAATAAGTCATTTTTCTTATTCACTGATGAGGTGGCACTGTAAGGCATCACTGGTGGGCACAAATTGGCATCACTGATGGGCAGAGATTGGTGTCACTGGGCACAAATTAGCATCACTGATGGGCACAGATTGGCGTCACTGGGCACAGATTGGCGTCACTGGGCACAAATTAGCATCACTGATGGGCACAGATTGGGGGCACAGGCTGGTGTCACTGGGCACAGGCTGGCGTCACTGATGGGCACAGATTGGGGGCACAGGCTGGCATCACTGGGGGGGGGGCACAGGCTGGCGTCACTGATGGACACTGTTGGGGCTGCTCTGATTATCTGTACATTTATCCCCTGCGAGGAGATGCCACTGATCGGCTCTCCTCTCCTCACACTCTGTCAGTGTGAGGCGAGAAGAGCCGATTACCGGCACTTACCTGTTTACATGTGATTGGCTGTGAGTGGACATAGCCGATCACATGGGTAAAGAGCAGCGTCATCGGACACAGTGCGCCCACGATCGCCGCGCTGCACGGCCCCGCAGGCCCACGATCGTGGTGAGGATGGGCAATGTCATATGACATTGGCCCAGAACAAGAGGGGATCCCGCCCACCCTCACTTGTCTATATGGCAGGCAGGAGGCGGTTAAAAAAAGGGTCTGGATTCTTTCCTATATGTACAGAATATAACGGAGTTCTGATATTTAGAGGTAAAGTTGATCAGGGAATATCTGATTGCCTCTCAGGGGATCAGGAAGGATATTTTTCCCCTACTGGAGAAAATTAGATCATGCTTTGCTGGGGTTCTTTGCCTTCCTCTGGATCAATTGTGTATATGGGATTGTATGATATAATGATATACAGTATAAAAAAATTTATTGGTTGAACTAGATGGACTTGTCTTTTTTCAAACTGAATAACTATGTAGCACAATATTTGTTTATCACTTTAAATCGCCATTTTTGGTGAAATCCTGAGCTTACCTCAATTGTGACCGCTTTTATAGTTAGTTAATAACAACCAAGCAATAGCATCTCCCGTGGTTAAATATTAAATGTCTTCACAGCTGTGTTATCTATATAGTAGCTATAGGGACACATTGTACACTTTATAGGATGGCCGGGGGGACTTTGAAATGTAGAAATGAACTTTTCGATTTCAGGGAGAGAAGATATTCCGCAATACTGGCATGCTCTGAGATAACCTCAGATATCCTATGAGAAGAAAGGCAATTTTCATCTTCATTATAATAATATAAGATGAATTGGTTGTAGAGACAAGCACTGTTTCTTTAGTTCATTTAAAAAATTGTACTTGGGGTGTGTTCTAAATAATAACTTCACTTCCTTGGACTTCTCCAGTATGGCTTCCATCTAATATGGTGGGTGTTTGTGTAATTTAACATGAGTTGAGATGGTGACGCTTCTTTAGTGACCACGCATGCGTGGTATTGCCCCCTCAATCCCTGAACATGTGCAGTAGTGTGTGTCAGGAGTAAGGCATAGTGCAGGGATCAGTAGCATGTAACGTACAGTGCTGAGGTTAGTAGTATGTAATGTTAATTTTTGAAGTCAGTAGTATGTATGCACAGTGCGGGAGTCATTGGTATGTAACTCAGAGTTTAGAGGTCAGGAGTAAGTGATGCAAAGTGCAGTGGTTGGTAAGTGCAGTGGTGAAGTAATGCAGAATTCAGAGGTTGGTAGTTTGTAACACAGAGTGCAGAGGTCAGGAGTACGTTTTTGCAGCGTTTACAGTCAAGCATAAGTATGTAAGACTGTAGGGGTCAGTAGTAAGTAATGCAGTTTTATAAGTCAGTGGTATGTAGCACACGGGTCAGTGGTATAAAGCGCACGATGCATGGGTCAGTGGTATGTATTGCACGGTGCAGGGGTGGGGCGCCCCTGATGCACAGTGCCAGGGGTGGGGCGCCCCTGATGCACAGTGCCACTGCCAGGGGTCGGGCGCGCGTGATGCACACTGCCAGGGGTCGGGCGCGCGTGATGCACAGTGCCAGGGGTCGGTAATGTAGTGTGCAGCGGTCAGACTGAGGGGTAAGTAATGCACAGCACAGATTCCCTTCTCCCTCTTTTACTCCTAAAACCTCAGATGCAGGGGACCTTCCAGGTCTCCCCTCGGCTGTGTCATATGGCACATCAGAGGAGGAGACTACGACTTCCCATGGCTCTGCAATGCCTATAGCTGCCCTGATCTTAGGTCTGGAACATGGTAGGCTGGGTGCGGAGCTGGCACGGCGGGGTCACAATCTCCCCCTTATGTGAGCACGGTTGACCGGTTGCCAACCCCTGTTTTAAGGGAAGGTATCTTTCTGTGAGGCAGATTTACAAATAGTTTGTTAGGATTCCAGTCGTGAGAAATGTAACCACCAAGTTTGATATGTTTTGCTTTTGCGGTTTACTCCAACATTTGCGAGCTGCAATTTTTTTTTTTTTAGCTTAGTCAAGCTAATCTTTTAACGTTTGTCAAATTGATGACGCCATGCAAAAAGATGTGTGAGAAAAATTATTCCCGATGGTTGCTTACAAATGCAACTGTTGCGCAATGAAGTTGATTGCTCAATACGACAACTTTGGCTTATATGCTGTGACCGCTCTCTGCGCGATTTACACGAACAAAGGCAAATATTGATGACCGATGCAAAATGAGCGAGACACCAAATGATCCTGACCGCTGCACAAACGTTACCTTAAAAGTTATTGGAGAAAGTGGTGCTGCAGTCTCCCTCTGGTGCCGGTGTCTTGTCACATTCGGCTCCCCATCACAGATTGCTCCAGAAGTGACGTTCTGTCGCCGCCATCTTGCTACACCCCACACTCCTGCACAGTAATGAAACAGTGAGAAGGGGGCAAGCGGACATCTTGTTACACCCGCCTGAGTTTTAGATTTCAGTTCAACACAAAACTGAGCTTATCAGCTTAAATACAGTATTTGGAAATCCGACGGACTGTTTAGATGTTAAATTTTAAATGTGGCACCAAACCTGCTGACCTTACATGGTTGCTAATGTGACAGAACACCTCTGCTTTTCACATTTAACATTTAAACCGTCCGTCAGATTTACAAATACTGTATTTAAGCAGATAAGCTCCGTTTTGTGTTGAAAATAACTGTGAAATCTAAAACTCCGGGGGGTGTAACAAGATGTCCGCTTGCCCCCTTCTCTTTCTATCATTACTGTGTAGGAGTGTGGGGTGTCGCAAGATGGCGGCGACGGAACGTCACTTCCTGAGCAATCTGTGATGGGGAGCCGAATGTGACAAGACTCCGGTGATATTAGCAAAATCCTCAGGTGACCTCTGTTTAATTCAGTCGCGGATTCTTCCTGTTAACAAAGAAATTGTCACCAAACGCTCAAGCTGTGGTCATGTGAGCAGCACTGGAGAAACATTGGAGAAAACCCTAGGAAAAGTATTTGAACTTTTCCATTATTTCAAATCTGTCTTCACAAAAAGGTTATGGGCAATAAATATAGAAGAACAAAGCTTAAACCTGGGTGGCTAATCCATAACCTAAAAAGTCATATTAACCGCTTGCGAACTGCCCCATGCACATATACTGCGGCAGGGCGGCCGCTCTGTGCCAGTTGAGGTACCCAGTACGTGATCTGACACTTCCTGGTCTGGGGCACGCCGCCAGCGACCCGTTTCTGCTGTGATTGGACACAGCAGGGGACAATTAGCGGGTCCGGCGGATGCTATGTCTTCCGTGACCTGCCGATCGTTTGGGAGACAGGCAGAACAGCAATCTGTCTATGTAGACAAGAATGTACTGATCCTGTGTTTCTGCTAAGCAGCAACACAGATCTTTACCTACCCCTAGTCAAAGCACCCCCCCCCCCAGTTAGAAAGCACTTCCTAGGAACATATTTAACCCTTTGATCGCCCCTGATGTTATCCCCTTTCCCATCCAGTGTCATTAGTACAGTGACAGTGCATATTTTTAGCACTGATCACTGTATTTTAGTGTCACTGGTCCCCAAAAAGTGTTAAAAGTGTCAGGTGTCCAATTTGTCCGCTATAAGATCACTGATCACCGCCATTACTAGAAAAAAGAAAATAAATAAAAATATCCCATAGTTTTGTAGACGCTATAACTTTTTTGAACAAACCAATCAATATACATTTATTGTTTTTTTTTTTTTTTTTACCAAAAATATGTAGCTGAATACATATTGGTCTAAATTGATGACCTTGTAATACTGACATATAATCACACACACAGGTTGGATTTGTGTCTTTTTTCAACCTCACCCCTACTATGTAACTATGATAAAGAAATTAGATTTTATTTTTTACTTTTATTTTATTACAGGATATGTTTTATAGCAGAAACTAAAAAAAAAAAAAAAGATATTATAATTAATATATATATATATTTTCTCTTTCTTTCTTTTTTTTCAAACTTGACGCTCTTTTTTTGTTTATAGCGCAAAAAATAAAAACCACAGAGGTGATCAAATACCACCAAAACAAAGCTCTATTTGTGGGAAAAATTATTAGTTAAAGTAACACAGTGCCCTATCGCAAAAATGTCCTGGTCATGAAAGGGGGGTAAATCTTCTGGAGCTGAAGTGGTTAAAGATAAAAAAAATGGCCTGTATAAAGCAGAGGGGTCATTGGCAACATTTCAGCACTACAAGGAATGCAATAAGAAGTGTAAGAACAATAGGGGGTGGCTAAAAAAGACTATAAGCGATGGAGAGTAAAAAAATATCCCAAGACCTTTTTTATTTATGTGTGTGTGTGTGTGTGTGTGTGTGTGTGTGTATATATATGTGTGTGTGTGTGTGTGTGTGTATGTATATATATATATATATATATATATATATATATATATATATATATATATATATTTATTAATTAACAGTAAGAAAATGAGGTCAGAGCGCATTGGCCCCATAAAGGATGGTGATGGGAGGATGGTTCCAGAGAAGACAACTGTACTAAATGCGTTCTTCTCCTCAGTTTTTACACAGGAGAAGGAGGGGTATAACAACCACATCTGTATTGTTATACCCCTGTATCTCAGGATGTACTCTTGTGGCTAACGGAAGCAAATCTTACCAGTTTCTGGGCTCCTGCTCCTC
This sequence comes from Rana muscosa, assembly GCA_029206835.1. Classification (NCBI taxonomy): domain Eukaryota; kingdom Metazoa; phylum Chordata; class Amphibia; order Anura; family Ranidae; genus Rana; species Rana muscosa. The sequence continues at coordinate 325,476,580 of CM055119.1, read as the reverse complement.
ACTACCAGTGCATAGGAATGTTGGGCGGCACAAACACTCTACATGTCTTAGAAGCTTTCTCTCACTATGATTGAGTTAGGGTATTTCCAGTGATGGGTATTATTAATGATGCGACATACAAAGACATTGTAGACAATTGTGCTTATCCAACCTTGTGGTAACCGTTTTGAAGGACCTTTTCTGTTCCACCATGACTGTGCCCTGTGTACAAAGCCAGCTCCATATAGAATTGATGTGACCAGTTTGGTGCCCTGCACAGAGCCCTTACCTCAACCCTACTGACCAGCTTTGGGATGAATTGGTACAACGATGGTGAGCCAGGTCTTCTCATGCAACATCAGTACCTGGCGTCGCGAGTGGGCACAAAGTCCTACGAACACACTCCAAAATCTTCTGGAAAGCCTTCGCAGAAGAGTGGAGGATTTTATAGTAACAAAGGGAAGCAACCCTATGTCAAAGGCCATAGTTTTGGTATAGGTGTAATGCCGCGTACACACAAACATTTTTTAATTTGGTCATTAAAAATTACCGTGCGTGGGCTCCAGAGCATTTTTCATGACGTGAAAAATGGCCATTAAAAATTTGGAACATCCTCTAATTTTTCTCATCGTTTTGAAAAAAAAAAACACGCATGCGCAAAAGCAAGTTATGAGACGGGAGCTCTCGTTCTGGTAAAACTAGCGTTTGTAATGGAGATAGCACATTCGTAACGCTGTAACGGACTGAAGAGCATGAGGCTGAAAAACGCAAATCGGCTCTCGCCAAACTTTACTAACACGAGGATCAGCAAAAGCAGCCCGAAGGGTGGCGCCATCCGAATGGAACTTCCCCTTTTATAGTGCCGTCGTACGTTTCGTACGTCACCGCGCTTTGCTCGAGCATTTTTTTTTTTCATGATCGTGTGTAGGCAAGGCAGGCTTGAGAAGAATCACGTCGAGAAAAACGTTGTTTCTCAAGTCGTCTTCCAGGACAGCACAATGAGAGATGACTGGCTCCACCTGACAGGAAACACAATCAATTCAAAGAGGTTAAAGCACCCGCCCCTCCCTGTGCTCCTCAGTTCTTGATTGTGTTTCCCCACAGCGAAACCGTTTATTTTTTTTCCCACAGACTGCAGGCCTGGGGCTGGAAGTCCCCCCCCCCCCCCCCCCCCGGGAGCTGAGCCGCATGCCTGGGAAGCCTCTGGGCCTAGCAGGACTCTATTGTCCGTCCTGGGGGGTATCCCATTTTTTCTTCTCATGGAGGGCAGTGGAAGAGCCTCCCTGAGCACTGAAGGACCCTAGGTGCTGGGCTGTACCCAGGACTTCAGGGGCTATCTATCCTCCTTCTCTCCCCCCTACCTGTCTGGGCGTCCATTCTGGAGGGGGGGGGGGCTGGCGTGTCCCTCTGTGTAACCCCCACTCGCGCGGGCCGTTCGTACTAGGGCGCCGCTCTATGCAGGCGTGTAGGATCGCGGCGCCATCTTCCTCCTGGAGTTTGGGACAGCCGTCCTCTAGCGTCAGGGATGACGCCTTCACGTGCCGCGTCATTTCCGGTTCCGGTCCCTGGCAAAATGGCGGCGGCCGGCGTCCTTCATTTACATGGCAGTACATACGGAGGGACGCCATGAAGACAGGCGCCCTTTTCCACTCCTCCAGTGCCTCTGCAGAGACTTGCTCATCGCATCTAGACGGCATGGAACATGAGGAGAGGCCGACCACGGCCGCGGCTACAGAGGAGAGACCACAGGGGGAGAGGACGTCGCTGCGCAAGGGGTTGCCAGTCGTTCCTTTAGAGCCCCTGCCCGCTCCAAAAGATGCGGCAACTGTAATGAGAAATTACCCTCAGAGCATTCTAAGCCCTTCTGCTTCAAATGTATTCAGAAGCTGTCTGGGAAAGAAACATCTCTGGTTATGAGAGACTTCCTCTCCGTCCAGACTCAGATACTTGCCACCCTTAAGGACTTTCAAGCCTCCCTTAGGACTAAGGAGTCAGAGTCCCAAACAAGTAGGGAGGGCTCTTCCTCACAGGAGGGTTCCTCGTCAACCAAATCAGGGAGAGGACACCCAGAACCCCTGAGATCCCTCTTATCCCATGACTCAGAGGCAGAAGAGGACTCGGAGATCCCCGATCAGGGATTATCCGATGAGGGCCTGATAGATAGTCAGGCTGAGGAGGAGGAAGAGGGTTCTAGGTCAGGGAGACGCATCTTTTCAGCTGACGACATGGAAGGCCTCCTTGGTGCAATCTACGCTTCTGAAGAAATTCAGGAGCCGGCGGAACAGGTATCCGCACAGGATAGATTGTACCGAGGCTTAGTAAGGGCCCAACCCAGAGCCATTCCGGTTCACCAAACACTCAAGGATGTGATCCTTAGAGAGTGGAAGGAACCGGAGAGGAAGCTTCTGAAATATAAAACTTGGAAGCGTAGGTGCCCTTTTAAGGGGGAGGATGAGGAAAGATTCTTCAAGACACCCAGACTGGACGCCTCTTTGGCACAGGCGTCCAAACAGTCCGACCTCTCCTTTGAGGACGCGGGTAACATCAGGGATCAGATGGATCGCCGTACTGAGAGGACCCTGCGTAGAGCCTGGGAAGCCAATGCGGCAGCAATGAGCCCCGCGTTAGCTTCAGCTTGTATAGCTAGGAACGCGAATACATGGATAGACAAACTGATAGAACATGTTTCCCGTGTGTCCAAGTCCAGGGAAGTCCTAGACTCTCTACAGGTGATAGGTAGCGCAGTGGCATACCTAGCAGATGCTGCAGTTGAGACCGTGCGAACCACCGCAAAAACGGGGGCCCTCGTAAACTCGGCTCGCAGAGCCGTATGGGTCAAAACATGGGATGGTGATAACGCATCCAAGACCCGCTTATGTGGACTCCCATTTGAGGGCTCCCTCCTTTTTGGTACAGGGCTTGATCAAGCTCTGTCAAGATCTACCGAAAAGGGCAAAAAGTTCCCCACTAAACCTAAAAGGGACCAAAAAAGATTTTTTCGAGGCCCCCAGGGTAAAAACCGTTTCTCGAACAAGAAGCCTGCCGGTAATAGGAAGTGGGGCGTTGGGAAGGATAAGCAAAAAGGAAGTATCCTCTGTTCCAACCAAAAATCAAATGAAAAAGACTTTAAGTGACGTAAGGGTAGGGGGAAGACTTTCCCAATTCCTTTCCAGGTGGGAGAGTATTACTCAGAGCCCTCATATTCTCAGCATTATAAAGGAGGGCTACAGGCTGGAGTTTCTTCATTCCCCCCCCTCAAAGTTCCTATTAACACATCTCCCCAGGGACCCCCTCAAGGCAGCAGGTATTCTGCAAAACATCTCAGAACTAACAGAACAGGGAGTTGTAGTTCCGGTTCCTGCGGGACAACGCGGACTGGGTGTCTACTCCCACATCTTTGTGGTCCCAAAGCCCTCAGGCAAATACCGGTTGATAATAAACCTGAGACCCCTGAATACCTCTCTGCGTCACAAGAAATTTCGCATGGAGAGCATATACACCCTCAGAAGACTCCTTCTGAGGGAGGTATACATGGTAACGATTGACTTAAAGGACGCCTACCTACACGTCCCGATCTTTCCAGCACATCAAGCCTTCCTCAGATTTGCAATCGGGTCTCCCCAGGGGATTCAACACTGGCAGTTTGCTGCCCTCCCCTTTTGGACTGGCTTCCAGTCCAAGGGTATTCACAAAGATCGTAGCAGAGGTGGTTGCCTTCCTACACCTACAGGGTATAACGATCGTCCCTTATCTCGACGATCTTCTACTCTACAACCAGAGTCGAGATCTCCTCCTCGCGGACCTGGCCAAGGTTGTGAGTACCCTGGAATCCCTAGGTTGGATCATAAACAGGGAGAAGTCCTCGATTATCCCGGACCAAAGGAAAGTTTACCTGGGTTTCCTGATAGACTCCCTACAGAGAAGGCTCTTCTTACCCCAGGAGAAGGCCCAGGGCCTCATGGCAGCGGTCTGGTCTCTGTTGGAGCCAGGAGAGTTCTCTTTCAGAGACATCATGAGGGTACTGGGTCTAATGACCTCTTGTATTCCTGCGGTCCCGTGGGCTCAGCTCCACTCCAGACCCCTCCAACAATTCCTCTTATCCTCCTGGGACGGAACAAGAGGGACATTAGACCACAGAATCTCCATCCCAGAGGTAGTAAAAGACTCTCTGAGCTGGTGGCTTCTTCCTCAGAAGTTGAGGGTGGGTCATCTTTGGACTCAGACAGAACCCCTCAGGATAACGACAGACGCAAGTTCCTGGGGTTGGGGGGCCCACTTAGGCGAGCTCCGAGCCCAGGGTTCCTGGAATCAGGATCAGAGGCGTGCCTCCTCAAACTTCCGGGAATTATTGGCGGTCCGGGAGGCCCTAAAAGTGTTCGAGGAAAGGATCCGAGACCGGGAGGTCCAGATCCTGTCCGACAATGCGACCACGGTGGCCTTCATAAATCATCAGGGGGGAACCAGGTCTCCCTCCCTGCTGGCCTTGTCTCTAGGAATTCTGGGCTGGGCAGAGCTTCGGATTACCTCTATTACGGCAGTACACATAAAGGGAATGTACAACATAGAGGCGGACTATCTAAGCCGCCATCCAATTCTCCAGGGGGAATGGGAGCTGAACCCAGAGGTGTTCAACCTGGTGTGCCAACAGTTTGGGAGGCCAGAAATAGACCTCTTTGCCCGCAAGGAAAACAGGAGAGTAAGAAGATTCTTTTCCCTGTCCCGGGAGTGGGGCTCGGAGGGGGTGGATGCATTAGCTCAGGTATGCAGTTTTCACCTGGCTTATGCTTTTCCCCCTCTGAGTCTCATTCCAAGAGTCCTACAAAATCTAGGTCTCTCAGAAACCAGACTCATTCTAATTGCCCCTTGGTGGCCCAAGAGAGCCTGGTTCCCCGCTCTACAGAACTGGTCCGTAGCACCTCCCCTCCATCTACCAGTTCGGGTGGACCTTCTTCGGCAGGGTCCGGTCTTTTACCCAGATCCCAGCTTCTTCAAGCTGACGGCCTGGTGCTTGAGAGGCAGAACCTGCGGGAGAGGGGATGTTCCGAGAGAATGATTAACACTCTCCTTTCAAGTAGAAAATAAGTCACCAGACGTATCTACAGGAAGGTGTGGGGAGTCTTCTCTCACTGGTGTCTAGTGAGAAAGGTATCCCAGCAAGAAACCTCGGTCATCCTGGACTTTCTACAGGATGGTGCCGATTTAGGTCTCGCTACCAAGACTCTAAGAGTGCAGGTAGCAGCCTTATCTTATTTTTTGGACAAGAAGTTATCACTGGACCCTCTAGTTAAAAGATTTCTGATGGCTAGGGATAGATTGTCCCCGGTGCGGATCTCTAGAGTTCCGCCCTGGGACCTTACGTTAGTTTTGGAACAATTAACTAAAGCTCCGTTTGAGCCACTAGACGATATTTCAGTTAAATTACTGACGTTTAAGTTTGCTTTTCTCCTGGCAATTACTACAGCCAGAAGAATAGGCGATATGCAGGCTCTGGCGATTAAAGAGCCTTTCCTTAGTTTATTCGAGGACAGAGTTATTCTCAGGCAGGACCCCCTGTACCTCCCTAAGGTAGTGTCGAAGTTTCATAGATCACAAGAAATTATTCTCCCTTCTTTTTGTTCAAATCCACAGAATGAAAGAGAGGCCTCCTTTCATTGTCTGGATGTCAGACGGTGTCTGTTGGCTTATTTGGATAGAGTGGGTGAATTTAGGAAATCCAGCCATTTACTAATTAATTTTTCCGGACAGAAAAAAGGCCAACAGGCATCTAGAGCATCCATATCTAGATGGATCAGGCAGACACTCTCCATAGCTTATGACCAGGCTGGTAAGACAGCCCCGAAGGTTAAAGCTCATTCCACTCGCTCTCTGGCAACCTCCTGGGCAGAAAGAGCCGGAGCTTCGGTTGAACAGATCTGTAAAGCTGCGACTTGGTCAAGCCAGAATACATTCCTAAGGCATTATAGAGTGGAGTTGCTGTCACCTCAGGACCTGTCGTTTGGTAGAAAGGTCCTGCAAGCAGTCGTCCCCCCCCTAAGGTAGGCCTGAAGCTACTTGCTTCTCTCTCATTGTGCCGTCCTGGAAGACGACTTGAGAAAGTGACCAGTTACACTTACCGGTAACGGTGTTTCTGGGAAGTCTTCCAGGACGGCAGGCCTACTTCCCACCACTTTTTGGTAAATACATTGGTTTGTATAGAATTATTTTGGTGTGTGTTTTCTCTCTCGTGCACTGGTGTGGGTCTGTACTTTATCATAACTGAGGAGCACGGGGAGGGGCGGGTGCTTTAACCTCTTTGAATTGATTGTGTTTCCTGTCAGGTGGAGCCAGTCATCTCTCATTGTGCCGTCCTGGAAGACTTCCCAGAAACACCGTTACCGGTAAGTGTAACTGGTCACTTTTTTTCAATGACATTAAAAACGGTCGTGTGTACGCGTCATAAGAGTGCGTAGTGTAAGGCTTCAAACGCATGGCAGGAAATCACCATGTCGGGTACATAGGCTGAATTTGCTTTGGTTGGAGTTACCATTGCAGTGTAACGCCACCATCAGTTGACCTGTACAAATCAGTGGCAGGTGGTCGTACGCATATACTGTATATGTGAATCTTAGAGGCTACACGTGTACAGGGCCTATACACCTCCCGAAACACAAACCGATTGCGTTCTGGTCAATACTTTTTTAGACTTACCGCAGTTTTTTTTTTTTCTCCATGTTTGTGCATATTTTATGTCCGTTTCACATACTGTGACTGGTTATCAGGCTCGCGGCAGGCTGTAATGTCGGCCTAGTCTTTTTCATTTCGGCAGGCCTGCACTGTATTGTGTCTTGGCAGCGGGAGGGAAGTGTTTTAAAGGATGTTTTTCAATAAGTAACTAATTGAATTGCTGTGTGGGAATCAATAAACTTGGAAAATGCCAATGTACTCTCTTTATTGCTTGGATTGTGCTGTGTTTGCATGAAGACGTCTCCTGCCTTCGATAAACCTTGTGGAGTTTTTCTTCGAGCTGAAAGTTCAGCTTCTCGTCTGCGGTTTGCTCTTTTCTCCTTCTGTACCTTCTGTTATTAAATCCTTCATATTGGTAAATGTTTTTTTCTCATTCAGTCACACTGGGTCTTATGTGGCATTTTTTTTCTTGGGGTGGGTAATCGCTCTTCAGGGGGTAAATAGAACAACATCTAAAGGGATTAACGGTGATGTTTACACCTTGTAGCCCACTAGGGATGAACAGATCGATTTTCTCAAAATGATATCTCAATTGACCTCCAGTTGACCAACTGCTTAGACCAAAGAGCACATTTTTGAGTGTGGGGTCAGAAGCCCCTCTATAGTTGGAGACATAACGTTCTATATTGAGGAAAAGTGGAACCCTAACACTAAATTTAACCACTTAAGGACTGGCTCCTGTACGTATACGTCAGCACTTAAAAGATGGATATCTCGGTAACGGCAGCAGCTGCTGCCACAACCGAGGTATCCATCTCTTCAGGCGCCGGTCCTGTAAACGATAATGGTGGTCTCTGCGGCGGATTCGCCGTGAGATCACCGTTATCGGCGGCAGGAGAGGGTCCCTCCCCTACCGCCGCTCTCCCGCGCCATTCGTCGATTACCGGAGCCGTTGGTAGTGGCGGAGGCGATCGGGTTCTCTTCCTAGCTGGGTATGGAGATGAGTGAGGGGAAGATGGCTCCACCCATCTCCATACCATAGCAGGGCGGAAACGACGTCAAAACGTCGGCTCTGCCCATACGTCTTAAAGGCACTTTTTTTTTTTGTGGTCTTTTTCTCAAATGACTTTTTTTTTTTTTTTTTTTATTGCATTTTAGTCCTAAATATGAGATCTGAGGTCTTTTTGACCCCAGATCTCATATTTAAGATGTCCTGTCATGCTTTTTTTTATTACAAGGGATGTTTACATCCCTTGTAATAGGAATAAAAGTGACCCATTTAAAAAAAAAAAAAAACAGTGTAAAAATAAATTAAAATCAAGAGCCCCGTCCCGACAAGCTTGCGCGCAGAAGCGAACGCATACGTGAGTAGCGCCCACATATGAAAACGGTGTTCAAACCACACAAGTGAGGTATTGCCGCAATCGTTAGAGCGAGAGCAATAATTCTAGCCCTAGACCTCCTCTGTAACTCAAAAGATGCAACCTGTAGAATTTATTAAACGTCGCCTAAGGAGAGTTTTAAGGGTAAAAGTTTGACGCCATTCCACGAGCCGGTGCAATTTTGAAGCGTGACATGTTGGGTATCAATTTACTCGGCGTAACATTATCTTTCACAATATAAAAAAAAATTGGGCTAACTTTACTGTTGTCTTATTTTTTAATTCAAAGTTTTTCCAAAAAAAGTGCGCTTGTAAGACGGCTGCGCAATTACGGTGTGACAAAAAGTATTGCAATGACCGCCATTTTATTCTCTAGGGTGTTAGAAAAAAAACAATATATATTGTTTGGGGGGTTCTAAGTTTTTTTCTAGCAAAAATACCTGTTTTAAACTTGTAAACACCAAATCTCAAAACGAGGCTCGGTCCTTAATTAAAGTGGAAGTAAACCCATCAATTTAACAGTTTCAAAAAGCAGTTACATTCCCGGCATGCCGGAAATGTTAACTGTCACATTGGTTGTGCTCTCAACCAAACTGTCAAACCATCCAATGGCTGGTGTCATTACTGATCACATGTGCAGCATCGTGACAGTTGAAGATTAAACAGAGGCCAAGATGGCAGCTTCCTTGCCTGAAAATGATAGGAGGGTTTACTTCCACTTTAAGTGGTTAACATGGTTTTATCAGCAAATAAGTACCTGAATGTGGTGTTGAGTTGCTGCCTCTCTGATCACGGTAGATGGAGTGTCCATCAGATGACTTTTTCTTGGGTGTTGGGTTAGGAGCCGCTCTTTAGCTGGGGACATGACATTCTATATTGAGGAAGAGTGGAACCCTAACACTAAGCTTAATCCTAACTTGACTTTATCAAGAAGGGGACCTGGTGGTAGTCCTAGGCTGCTGCCTCCCTGTTCATGGTAGATAGATCGTTCATCAGATAACCTGTTCTTGGGTGTGGGGTTAGGAGCCCCCTCTTTAGTTGGGGACATGATCTATATTCAGGGCTTTTTTTTCTTGGAAAATAGGTACAGGAACTCAATCACCACCCCTGTCCCTTACACACACACCCTCCAAACCGCATCAAATAGTGGGTGTGGTTAAATTTCACCAACAGTGGGAGGGTCTAAACAGAGTCAAATACTAGGAGTGCATTATGTGCAGAGTTCAAGGAGGGGGTAACACACAGACTGTAGAGTTCAGGGGTGCGCTGCATACAGAGTGCAGCATTTAGCAGTGCGCCACACACAGAGTGCAGAGTTCAGGGGTGCGCTGCATACAGAGTGCAGCATTTAGCAGTGCGCCACACACAGAGTGCAGAATTCAGTCTTCTTCCACAGCTGCTTACCTCTGCATCCCCCATCCACATCTCACGATTACCCCTCTTCAGCTCTGACCTCTGCATACAACCCCTCTATACTGCCCCCATCTTCTCCCCATCTCCTTAAAAGCTTCACCATTTTCCACGTGTCTTATTTTTGTTGCTGTATTAAGCTGAAGCACCCAGCGAGCTCTAGTACCTCCCGCATACTATAATTGGCGCCACCTCTCTCACTTGCGGGGAGAACATCCAGTGGTGATGTTGGCATTTGCGCTGCACCCCCGGGTACCTGCATCTCCCTTGTCACCATCCTTCACTCAGTAGGAGCCGCTCAGGAGATCAGATCTGTGGGAGCTGTTGGGAAACAAGCTGTTACTTGTAGGCATAGAAGCCGAACTTTTGTGTTTTCAAGTAATAGTGGTGAGCAGGGAGCAGAGGGCCTGAGCCAGAGGTGGTGGAACTGAGTTCCAGCTGAAAAAAAGTCCTGTCCTATATTGAGGAATAATGGAATCCTAACCCTTAACATGGCTTTATCAAGAAAGGGACCTGGTTGCAGTTCTACGCTGCTGCCTCTTTGATCCTGGTGGATGGGATGCTCTTAAGGTGATCTGTTCTTGGGTGTGGGGTTAGGAGCCCCTCTTTAGTTGGGGTAATGGCAAAATATATTGAAGAAGAGTGGATCCCCAACACCAAGTCTAACCCTAACATGGCTGTGGTCCTAGGCTGCTGAGTTTCTAATCAAGGTGGATGGACTGTTTATCAGATGACCTGTTCTTCGGTGTTGGATTAGGAGCCCCTCTTTAGTTGGGGGGGGGGATGTTCTATATTCAGAAACAGTAGGACCCCAACAGTAAGCTTAACTCTAACATGATTTTGTCATAAAATTGTGATTTTTAACCCCCGCTAGCGGCCGAAAAAGGGTTAAAAACGCCCGCAATAACGCCTCTTTGCGGCGTTTGAGGCACTACCCCATTCATTTCAATAGGCAGGGGTGCTATAGGAGCGTTTTTTTTTTTTTCCGCTCCTATCGCGCCTCAAAGATGCGGCTTGCAGGAGTTTTTTTACCCTCCTACCAGCGCACCGCACCCTCGGGCTTTCACACTGGATACAGAGGAGCGGCTTTTTCAGGGCGCATTACAGACGCTATTTATAGCGCAATAGCGCCTGCAAAGCGCCTCAGTGTGAAAGGGGCCTAACTATTCTTAAAAATGTCCCCCTCCTGCTACCTATCCAGCCTACCCTATGTAAAAACTTTTTTTTTGTCCGTCTGGCCGTGTGATCTGCAGCTCCATCTTGCCTGTCCCAGTGAGCGGTGGCTGCAGGGGAGAGAAGGGAGCGCCGATATGGGTGTGGATCTGGGCGCCAATGGGTGAGGTCACCACTCCTGGAATTCACGTGACAAGACTGGAGCAGACTGAAGAAGGTAAGTATACAGATCTTTATTACATAGGGGAAGTGGGGAGGGGACATTTTCAAAAATAGGTTTTGTTAGGCAGGATGTTCACTTTAAGTGAAATGGAACATTCGTGATTTTTGTGTGTGCAATTTTCACACGATTCCACGAGTCGCGCATAGGGTAGCCTATTCATTTAAATGGGCTTCCCTATGCATTTTTGTCATGCAAGAAGCTCGTGCACCTTTTTGGTTACTGAGGTTCGCAAGGATTTTAAATGCGCATTTTTCCACGATTGCCGCACAACAATCGCAGCAAAATCGCACCACATTTGGCGTGCCAATAACAATAATGGCTGCCAAATGTTCGTTGCGGCTTCGGTTTGCTCTTCAGAGAGCATTCTAGGAGGTGTTGTAGCACCTTCTTGCTGTCTGCTTTAATGCCGCCTACACACGACCGTTTTTCAAGACGAGAAAACTGTCATTTTTTTAGATTGGTCTGGAAAATCGGTCGTCTGTAGGCTTCAGAGCTTTTTTCTCGACGAGAAAACTGCCCGCAAAAAATTAGAACCTGCTCTCTTTTTTTCCCCGTCGTTCTTTTTCTCGTCGCGAAAACTGCTTGTGTGTATGCTTTTCCGAGGGGAAAAAACGCGCATGCTCAGAATCAAGTTATGAGAGGGGGGCGCTCGTTCTGGTAAAACTAACGTTCGTAATGGAGATAGCACATTCATCACGCTGTAACGCGAATCGTCTCTCACCAAACTTTTACTAACACGAGGATCAGCAAAAGCAGCCCATAGGGTGGCGCCAGGGCCGCCATCAGGGGGGTACAGGCAGTACACCTGTAAGGGGCCCAGAGGTCCCCAGGGGCCCGGAGTTCCCCAGGCCCCGAATGTCAACCCCCCTTTTTTTAAACCTTTTTTTTATTTTTATTATTATAATTTTTTTTTATTTAATTTTGTTTTTTTTGTTATTTATTTTATTTAAAAAAAAAAAAATTGTAAGGGTCCCAGAGGTCCCCAGGGCCTTGGATGGAAACCTCCCTTTTTTTAAATTTATTTTTTATAATTTATTTTTATTATTAATTTTTTTTATTTAAATTTTTATTTTATTTTATTTTTTTAATTTTTTTTATTATTTTTAAGTTTTTTTGTAAGGGGCCCAGAGATCCCCAGAGGCCTGGAGGTCACCAGGGGGCCCATGCCTGAAGCTGTGTAAGGGCCCCAAAATTCCTGATGGCGGCCCTGGGTGGCGCCATTCAAACGGAACTTCCCCCTTATAGTGCCGTCGTACGTGTTGTACGTCCCCGCGCTTTGGTCGAGCGTTTTTTTTTCCTGAACGTGTGTATGCAAGGCAGGCTTGAGAGGAATCGCGTCAAGAAAAACGTTTGTTTTTTTGCATGACAGGAAAAACGGTCGCGTGTACGCGGCATAATCCTCTTGATCACCGCACCAGCACACGGCAAGCATTGCGTGCGGTTATGGGGAGCTTGCAGAGCGGGCCCTATTTACTTTAACAGGCCACGCTTGGCGGGTGCTACACTGGACAAAACAATGGGGTGTAATTTCTGCCGCAGCTGAGAAGCAAAGCAATGCGGCCGCTGCCTCTGCAGCTAAAAGGGGGAGTGGTTGGGGGTGGTAAAATCGAGGTTCAACTGTAGAGTTTACTGCCCCTCAAGCAGTATTGTGAACAAGCCCTAACTGCCACTTTTACTGGACAGATTGACTTGTTAAGCCTCATACACACGATCGGACTTCCATCAGACTTTTCCGTGGATTTCTGTCCGAAGGGCGTTAGCCGTGAACTTGTTCTGCATACACACGGCAGGACTTTTTCAGCCAACTTTCACCAAATCACGTTTTTTTTTTTTCTGCTCTTTACCGCCACCCTTTGGGCAACTTCTGCTATTGTTGTCTGATCTTTAGCATTGGTTCTGAGCATGCGTGTTTGGAATTTGGACTTTAGTCCGATGGACTTGTGTACACAAGATCGGATTTTGCTACATTAAAAGGCCCATACACACGATCAGACTTTTTGACAACAAATGTCCGACGGACCTGATTTAGCGGATAATCCGACCGTGTGTACGCTCCATCGGACAAATTTTTTCGCTTTTTCATCGGACAAATGTTTGCTGTGCAAACTTTCCGGCAACAAAATGTCAGATGAAAAAGCGAAAAAGTTTGTCCGATGGAGCGTACACACGGTCGGATTATCCGCTAAATCAGGTCCGTCGGACATTTGTTGTCAAAAAGTCAGATCGTGTGTATGGGCCTTTTAATGTGGCAAAATGAAATGATCTCCTGGCAGGATCACCAGGTAATAAAACTGTCACAGGGGGACGCGAAACACAAACTGCCATATAAAATATTATTGACAGACTGCATTGTGTGTGTCGTTTTTTTATTTAGTTGAGGTTTCCATTTAAAATATTTGGCAGTTGTAGGAATCAGCAATGTAAGGATGGAATAGGAAAGTACTTCGGAATAAACTCAGACTCTGCAGTTTTATGAGTTGTATCAATTTTTAACAAATCCGGAGTTTTCCTTTAGGCAGAATTCTCCGCTGCAGATTTTAGTGTTTTTCATTCCTAAAAAGATCCCCATTGCTGCATATTTGGTGCCGTTTCCAGCAGGCGCACAACCATGATTGGTGTCAACTGTCTGCAACAATGTATCAAAAAAGAAAAAGAAAAGAAAAGCACAGGAAGAAATGGGCCCTAAATCTGACCTCCGACCTTCCCTTCAGTCTCGCACAGTTGTACCGGCTCCTCTCCTGGACTGAAATGGCTTCCTCTCATTCAGGGTGGATTTGATTCAATTTTAAATCAAGTCGATTTAATTGACGATTTAAATCACCAGTAAAAAAGGCTCAACTTGATTTAAATCATCATTTTTAAAGAGCACCTGTCACCTCTGTCCAGCAGAGGCTCCTCCTCTGACCCGCTGTTCTCTCACCGACAGTCCCATTCACTTTAATGGGACGGCTGGTGATGCGGAGGTGACACAACAAGGGGAGGGATGTGGCGGCAGCAGGTGAGTGGATGCCGCTAACAGGCGCTGCCATGATGGATCTGAAATGACAGGTGCTCTTTAAATGTAAGGACGACTTCTTGCTGGTAGTAAGAATCTTTAATATTTGCAAACAAAATAAAGGTTTCCGATTTAGAATAATAAACTGTCAGGTTAGTGAAACGGCGATAACAGAACTGATTCAATCATACAGTTTGTAGTGTACAAAACAATGGGATAAAGGAATATTCCTGAACTTTGTTTTATCTCATGGTTACTGTGACATTGTGTGAATGCATCAATGCAGAGCATGTTATCTCAGCTTGCAGAGCTTGGATTCATTGAATGAGTTTATTCTGCAATATTAAATTTTTTGGTATACAGCCTCATGCTATAATACTGAGCTCCATTTCATGCTGAATAAACTCAATTATTGATGTAACTGGAGTAGAAAACTATCTTTTAGATGGGATATAACTCCAAAAGCATTTTATTCAAACATTTTTTGATTAAAAAAAAAAAACATAAAAATCATTGATTTTTATCCACCCTGCTCTGATTTCACTGCACGCGGTGAGTTTCTCACCGTGTGCAGCAAGTCAGACAGAGCCGCCTCATTCTTTGGCTGGAGGAAGTTCAGCGTCATGTAGCCCAGGGGTCTCCAAACTTTTTAGTATGAGGGCCGCATTCTATATTTTATAAACATTTGTGGACCCAAAAAATCCCCATCAGAGTCCCCACTTGCACCAGGCTCCCCCCGCCGGCGTCCGTCCTTGCACCAGGCTCCCCCGCCAGCGTCCGTCCTTGCACCAGGCTCCCCCGCCGGCGTCCGTCCTTGCACCAGGCTCCCCCGCCGGCGTCCGTCCTTGCACCAGGCTCCCCCGCCGGCGTCCGTCCTTGCACCAGGCTCCCCCGCCGGCGTCCGTCCTTGCACCAGGCTCCCCCGCCGGCGTCCCTCCTTGCACCAGGCTCCCCCGTCGGCGTCCCTCCTTGCAGCAGGCTCCCCCGTCGGCGTCCCTCCTTGCAGCAGGCTCCCCCGTCGGCGTCCCTCCTTGCAGCAGGCTCCCCCGTCGGCGTCCCTCCTTGCAGCAGGCTCCCCCGTCGGCGTCCCTCCTTGCAGCAGGCTCCCCCGTCGGCGTCCCTCCTTGCAGCAGGCTCCCCCGTCGGCGTCCCTCCTTGCACCAGGCTCCCCCGTCGGCGTCCCTCCTTGCAGCAGGCTCCCCCGTCGGCGTCCCTCCTTGCAGCAGGCTCCCCCGTCGGCGTCCCTCCTTGCAGCAGGCTCCCCCGTCGGCGTCCCTCCTTGCAGCAGGCTCCCCCGTCGGCGTCCCTCCTTGCAGCAGGCTCCCCCGTCGGCGTCCCTCCTTGCAGCAGGCTCCCCCGTCGGCGTCCCTCCTTGCAGCAGGCTCCCCCGTCGGCGTCCCTCCTTGCAGCAGGCTCCCCCGTCGGCGTCCCTCCTTGCAGCAGGCTCCCCCGTCGGCGTCCCTCCTTGCAGCAGGCTCCCCCGTCGGCGTCCCTCCTTGCAGCAGGCTCCCCCGTCGGCGTCCCTCCTTGCAGCAGGCTCCCCCGTCGGCGTCCCTCCTTGCAGCAGGCTCCCCCGTCGGCGTCCCTCCTTGCAGCAGGCTCCCCCGTCGGCGTCCCTCCTTGCAGCAGGCTCCCCCGTCGGCGTCCCTCCTTGCAGCAGGCTCCCCCGTCGGCGTCCCTCCTTGCAGCAGGCTCCCCCGTCGGCGTCCCTCCTTGCAGCAGGCTCCCCCGTCGGCGTCCCTCCTTGCAGCAGGCTCCCCCGTCGGCGTCCCTCCTTGCAGCAGGCTCCCCCGTCGGCGTCCCTCCTTGCAGCAGGCTCCCCCGTCGGCGTCCCTCCTTGCAGCAGGCTCCCCCGTCGGCGTCCCTCCTTGCAGCAGGCTCCCCCGTCGGCGTCCCTCCTTGCAGCAGGCTCCCCCGTCGGCGTCCCTCCTTGCAGCAGGCTCCCCCGTCGGCGTCCCTCCTTGCAGCAGGCTCCCCCGTCGGCGTCCCTCCTTGCAGCAGGCTCCCCCGTCGGCGTCCCTCCTTGCAGCAGGCTCCCCCGTCGGCGTCCCTCCTTGCAGCAGGCTCCCCCGTCGGCGTCCCTCCTTGCACCAGGCTCCCCCGTCGGCGTCCCTCCTTGCACCAGGCTCCATATGTAGGCTGCCTCGGCAGACCTTAATCCCCAATCTGTGCACATTGAGGATCCGCTACTCATCCTAGCTGGGGCCAGATAAAATCTCGGAATTGGATGAATGTGGCCCATGGGGCCATAGTTTGAAGAGCCCTGATCTAGCCCTTTACTCCCCAGCCTGACTTTCCCCGGCCCACACCACCTTTTTTTGATTTGGAATTTAGGATCAGCTTACACCCACCCATCAAGATATTTTGATATTTGCATAATTTCTCTCCAAAAGCCTGCCCACTGCTTGCATCAGGTCCAGAGAGCTCCTGAGAGCAGTACTGAGGCTGTGATGTTTTCAGGACGCTATGTACAATATCCTATTGGCCCCTCCCACCAGCCACGATCTAATGCAGATTGCATAGAGAAGCGCAGAGACCTAGTGATCAAATCATTGGGTCTAATAAATATATATGTAATGAAAAACGCTTTTATTTAAAAATGTTGTTATCATGTTTATGAGGGGGGAGAGAGGACCAGGGATGACGAAATCTACCCAGGTTATACTTTGGCTTTAAGAGCGCTATCCTATATTTGTTAAAAGTGGAGCTGTGGGGAGGAAGCGTCTTGTTGTTGTGTTTCAGGGAATTATTGGCCTCTGTTCTGGTTCCTCCAGTACATGAAGACGGAAGATTAGAAAAGTCAGAACAAGACGGGGATTGTCAGAGGAAAGGTCAGGGAAATGTTGTTTTTGCTGCAGCCGGCAGACACCGCAGTACAATGAGCGTCTCTTCACTCCTCCAATTCTTCCGCACATATAAAACAACTTCGATCACCATTAATGTCACCGTGTCTGGGGGGCCGGATTGGCGTGTCGGCACTTTTTTGGGGTCCATTTCACAGAATGGAACAAACCCCTCTGTGTTGTAGATGCAGTGTAGTCCGATGACCTTTGTGTCTCTATCTGCGGCAGGCGAATGACACCCGGAAAGGGCAACTCCATCAAGTGGTCACAATGTCTGCACTGTTTTCATGAACTAATGACCGGGACAGACTGACAAGGCCGGCGTCTTATAGAAAACCGGCCATTATTGGGGTTAACCAGGTTGTGCATTTTTTGCACAGATGTGTTAAAATGCAATTTTAGGCCTGAAGTTTTAAAACCCCCCAAATATGATATACACTATATTACCAGTCTAAAGCCCTTGTAGCAGGGTGCCTGTAAAACAGGTTAAAATTTACAGGAAAAGTGATTTATGTTCCTCCAAGGATTCTTAGATTTGCAATCTAAGATAATACCAGCAAAGACTTTAGGATAAAGGAAAAGATAATTCTTTATCCTGTGTTGGTAAAGTTCGTCCTGGGGCTGGTTTTATTGGGAGTCTGATAGAGCTCTGGGTGGGACAGGCTCCCAGGTCCGTGGAGCCGCAGGTTTGTTTCGTTTCCTTCCAGGCCTTCATAAGACAGCTGGTCTCAGCTCTGAGAGATGAGAGCGTCTCCATGTGGAGAGAGAGAGTGAGGGTCTCCACGTGGGGGGAGAGAGAGAGAGTGAGGGTCTCCACGTGGGGAGAGAGAGTGAGGGTCTCCACGTGGGGAGATGAGAGAGAGAGTGAGGGGTCTCCACGTGGGGAGAGAGAGAGAGAGTGAGGGTCTCCACGTGGGGAGAGAGAGAGTGAGGGTCTCCACGTGGGGGGAGAGAGAGAGAGAGAGTGAGGGTCTCCACGTGGGGGGGGGGGGGGAGAGAGTGAGGGTCTCCACGTGGGGAGAGAGAGAGAGAGTGAGGGTCTCCACGTGGGGAGAGAGAGAGAGAGTGAGGGTCTCCACATGGGGGGAGAGAGAGTCTGCGTCTCCACGTGGGGGGAGAGAGAGTCTGCGTCTCCACGTGGGGAGAGAGTCTGCGTCTCCACGTGGAGAGAGAGAGTGAGCGTCTCCACGTGGAGGAGAGAGAGAGTGAGCGTCTCCACGTGGAGAGAGAGAGAGTGAGCGTCTCCACGTGGGGAGAGAGAGAGTGAGCGTCTCCACGTGGGGAGAGAGAGAGATGAGCGTCTCCACGTGGGGAGAGAGAGAGTGAGCGTCTCCACGTGGGGAGAGAGAGAGTGAGCGTCTCCACGTGGGGAGAGAGAGAGTGAGCGTCTCCACGTGGGGAGAGAGAGAGTGAGCGTCTCCACGTGGGGAGAGAGAGAGTGAACGTCTCCACGTGGAGAGAGAGTGAGCGTCTCCACGTGGGGAGAGAGTCTGCGTCTCCACGTGGGGAGAGAGAGAGAGAGTCTGCGTCTCCACGTGGGGAGAGAGTCTGCGTCTCCACGTGGAGAGAGAGAGTGAGCGTCTCCACGTGGGAGAGAGTCTGCGTCTCCACGTGGGAGAGAGAGAGTGAGCGTCTCCACGTGGGGAGGAGAGTCTGCGTCTCCACGTGGAGAGAGAGAGTTGAGCGTCTCCACGTGGGGAGAGAGTCTGCGTCTCCACGTGGAGAGAGAGAGAGAGAGAGTCTGCGTCTCCACGTGGGGAGAGAGTCTGCGTCTCCATTGGAGAGAGAGAGAGTGAGCGTCTCCACGTGGAGAGAGAGATGTGAGCGTCTCCACGTGGGGAGAGAGTCTGCGTCTCCACGTGGAGAGAGGAGTGTGAGCGTCTCCACGTGGGGAGAGAGTCTGCGTCTCCACGTGGAGAGAGAGAGTGAGCGTCTCCACGTGGGGAGAGAGTCTGCGTCTCCACGTGGAGAGAGAGAGAGAGAGTGAGCGTCTCCACGTGGGGAGAGAGTCTGCGTCTCCACGTGGAGGAGAGAGAGAGAGTGAGCGTCTCCACGTGGGGAGAGAGTCTGCGTCTCCACAGTGGAGAGAGAGAGAGTGAGCGTCTCCACGTGGGGGAGAGTCTGCGTCTCCACGTGGAGAGAGAGTGAGCGTCTCCACGTGGGGGAGAGAGTCTGCGTCTCCACGTGGAGAGAGAGAGAGAGTGAGCGTCTCCACGTGGGGAGAGAGTCTGCGTCTCCACGTGGAGAGAGAGATGTGAACGTCTCCACGTGGAGAGAGAGAAGTGAGCGTCTCCACGTGGGGAGAGAGTCTGCGTCTCCACGTGGAGAGAGAGAGAGTGAGCGTCTCCACGTGGGGAGAGTCTGCGTCTCCTACGTGGAGAGAGATGTGAGCGTCTCCACGTGGGGAGAGAGTCTGCGTCTCCACGTGGAGGAGAGAGAGTGAACGTCTCCACGTGGAGAGAGAGAGTGAGCGTCTCCACGTGGGGGAGAGAGTCTGCGTCTCCACGTGGAGAGAGAGAGAGTGAGCGTCTCCACATGGGGAGAAGTGAGCGTCTCCACGTGGGGAGAGTGAGCGTCTCCACGTGGAGAGAGAGTGGGCGTCTCCACGTGGGGAGAGAGTCTGCGTCTCCACGTGGAGAGAGAGAGAGAGTGAGCGTCTCCACGTGGGGAGAGAGTCTGCGTCTCCACGTGGAGAGAGAGAGTGAACGTCTCCACGTGGAGAGAGAGAGTGAGCGTCTCCACGTGGGGAGAGAGTCTGCGTCTCCACGTGGAGAGAGAGAGAGTGAGCGTCTCCACGTGGGGAGAGAGAGAGTGAGCGTCTCCACGTGGGGAGAGAGAGAGTGAGCGTCTCCACGTGGGGAGAGAGTCTGCGTCTCCACGTGGAGAGAGAGAGTGAGCGTCTCCACGTGGAGAGAGAGAGTGAGCGTCTCCACGTGGGGAGAGAGTCTGCGTCTCCACGTGGAGAGAGAGAGTGAGCGTCTCCACGTGGGGAGAGAGTCTGCGTCTCCACGTGGAGAGAGAGAGTGAGCGTCTCCACGTGGGGAGAGAGTCTGCGTCTCCACGTGGAGAGAGAGAGAGAGTGAGCGTCTCCACGTGGGGAGAGAGTCTGCGTCTCCACGTGGAGAGAGAGAGAGAGTGAGCGTCTCCACGTGGGGAGAGAGTCTGCGTCTCCACGTGGAGAGAGAGAGTGAACGTCTCCACGTGGAGAGAGAGAGTGAGCGTCTCCACGTGGGGGAGAGAGTCTGCGTCTCCACGTGGAGAGAGAGAGAGTGAGCGTCTCCACGTGGGGAGAGTCTGCGTCTCCACGTGGAGAGAGAGTGAGCGTCTCCACGTGGGGAGAGAGTCTGCGTCTCCACGTGGAGAGAGAGAGAGAGTGAGCGTCTCCACGTGGGGAGAGAGTCTGCGTCTCCACGTGGAGAGAGAGAGTGAACGTCTCCACGTGGAGAGAGAGAGTGAGCGTCTCCACGTGGGGAGAGAGTCTGCGTCTCCACGTGGAGAGAGAGAGAGTGAGCGTCTCCACGTGGGGAGAGTCTGCGTCTCCACGTGGAGAGAGAGTGAGCGTCTCCACGTGGGGAGAGAGTCTGCGTCTCCACGTGGAGAGAGAGAGTGAACGTCTCCACGTGGAGAGAGAGAGAGTGAGCGTCTCCACGTGGGGAGAGAGTCTGCGTCTCCACGTGGAGAGAGAGAGAGTGAGCGTCTCCACGTGGGGAGAGTGAGCGTCTCCACGTGGAGAGAGAGTGAGCGTCTCCACGTGGGGAGAGAGTCTGCGTCTCCACGTGGAGAGAGAGAGAGAGTGAGCGTCTCCACGTGGGGAGAGAGTCTGCGTCTCCACGTGGAGAGAGAGAGTGAGCGTCTCCACGTGGGGAGAGAGTCTGCGTCTCCACGTGGAGAGAGAGAGAGTGAGCGTCTCCACGTGGGGAGAGAGAGAGTGAGCGTCTCCACGTGGGGAGAGAGAGAGTGAGCGTCTCCACGTGGGGAGAGAGTCTGCGTCTCCATGTGAGGAGGCATCCAGGAGCATGGCTGCTTACCCCTGATTATTGGATACAAAGGATTTACGTTTGTAAGGACACTTAGTACAGGACCAAGGACTGGTCAGTCTATGGACACAGTAAGGCTCGGTAGAGCAGAAGTTTATTGTTTGATTGATGGGAAGATGTTTTTCTTCTGTTTGGGAATATCCTGTGGAATAAACGTGATGTTTTCCTAAAGAAACTGTGAGTTTTTCCCTGCATTGAGCCTAATCCCCCCCACACCCTGTACACGCGGGCGGGAATTCCGTCGAAAAAAAACGTTGGTTTTCTCGATGGGATTCCTGGCAAGCTTGTCTTGCCAAGCCCTGTGTACAGACGGCCATTCAAAAGAACCGCCGTTCTTTTGAATGGCAAGAACGTGGTGATGTCATCGACTACGACAAGCCGGCGCTCGTCACATTCAATGCCGTCGCCGCCATCTTGCTACACTCTACACTACCCTTGTATGCTACCGTGCATGCGTCGAAGTCTCATCGAGCATGCGTGGGTTTACCTGGGACAGGTAAGCATATTTACGAACAGCCTTCTCGGCAGGAAACACGCTGCCGAGAATCCTGACGAGAAAAATAAAAAAGCAGGTTCTCTATTTTTCTCGTTGAGGTTCCCGGGAGTTTTCCTGCCTAGAAACCAAACACACGAACGGTTTTCTCGGCAAAAGGCTCTCCCAGCAGTTTTCTTGCCGAGAAAACCAGCCGTGTGTTCGAGGCTTTAGTTAGTGGGGTTAAATATTGAGTTGGCCCACCCTTTGCAGCTATACAGTAAAACCTTGGATTGCGAGCATAATTCGTTCCAGAAACATGCTTGTAATTCAAAGCACTTGTATATCAAAGCAAATTTCCCCCGCAATTTCGATGTTCGCCGGCGGCCCGCGATCGTGAGATGAAGAGGCAGAACGGGGAGATGCCGATGTAAACAAGGCATTTCCCTGTTCTGCCTAGTGACAGGACAGTGATCTACTACTGCAACCTGTCATCGGGAGCAGTGATCGCTGTCGTGTCAGTGGTAGCCCATCCCCTCCCCACAGTTAGAATCACTCCCTAAGACACACTTAACCCCTTGATCGCCCCTAGTGTTTAACCCCTTCCCTGCCAGTGTCATTTATACAGTAATCCGTGGCTATTTATTGCACTGATCACTGTATAAATAACGGTCCCAAAATAGTGTCCGATGTGTCCACCATAATGTCGCAGTCCTGATAAAAATCCCAGATCGCCGCCATTACTAGTAAAAAAAAAAAAAATAATAATAAAAATGCCATAAATCTATCCCCTATTTTGTAGACGCTATAACTTTTGCGCAAACCAATCAATACACGCTTATTGCAATTTTTTTTTTTTTTTTACCAAAAATATGTAGGAGAATACATATCGGCCTAAACTGAGGGAAAATAAATGTATTTTTTGGGGATATTTATTATAGCATAAAGTAAAAAATATTGCCTTTCTTTCAAAATTGTCTTTTTTTTTTTTTGTTTATAGCGAAAAAAATTAAAAATGCAGAGGTGATCAAATACCATCAAAAGAAATGTATAAAGTGATCTCGCGCAGTAATGTATTATCACTTAAAAAACACTAAATATTAAAAATCCCAAAAAATTAATAAATAAGATTCCAAAATGTGTTATAAAGGAGAATATAAATGATAATTAAACGTGTATAATCCAAAAAAGTCAATACATACATGTGAAAAACTCTTGAAGCAAAAGGTCCAAATCAGTATTAAAGGTGAATAAAAATATATATAAAATGATTAGGGCTGTTAATGATTAAAATTTTCGTGTTCGATTCTTCTTCTTCTTTTTTTTTTTTTTTTTTTTTAAATCGATTAATCCTAACACACATACAGATCCAACTACTTTTAGCTGATCTCCTTGCAGGCCGATTCCCAGTGCAGCTACCAAACCACTGGAAAAATGGATAGCAGGATACAAAAAACACACAAAGGCAGCACTCGATGGGAATAGCATTAAAAATTTTATAGTCTTCAAGTAGATAACAAAATAAATATTGCACTGGAGATAAAATCATTGTAGCTACATAAACTGTAAAAATGGTGCGAGTAATACCAAACGGTAGCAAAAGCAGTCATAAAAACATGTAGCTAAGTATGATACTGGTATAAAAATGTGTACAACGATACCACTGCTGAATCCAGATGAGGAGGGGTTAACATCAGTCCGTCGGCATGTAGATGTCCCGTGAAGGGAATTATCACAACTCCCAGTGGATGGCTGTAGAATCCCAGGTTGATAGAGGGAAGTGATAGAGGGAAGTGTAACAACCCTTGCGTGTGGCAGATAGTAAGGTCCCGCCGGCATGCAGATATGAAGGCACAGCAAAGGAGCCCTTCAGATGGACACGGCAAGCCCCGCCGGTGTCCGTGACGTCACCGGATCTCCCTGAAGACCCGGAAGCCGGCGGAGAGGTGAGTACCGATCAAAAGAATTTTGATTGATCAAAAAAAATCAATTAATCGAGGAATTGATAGTTAATTTCCACAGCCCTAAAAATGATCAATATAAAATCGATGGAGGAGGGTATAATGGTCCTTATGGTGCTGAACAAAGTAACTGCAAAGATTTCTTGATTTCCAGTAAAAATCGTCTCTCAGGAGGTGAGGTTGGTGAGGAGGAGTTGGTGAATACACCTGTCCTGGAGAGCTGTAAGTCTGCAGCTAAAAGATTCAACAAGGACTGTTAAAATGGAAGTAAACCCTCTCTGACAAGTTTTACCTACAGATAAGTCTCTAGATTAAGACTTACCTGTAGGTGTTTGCAATATCTCCTAAACCTACACGGTTTAGGAGATATTTGCCAAAAAGAATGCACCGTCTAGGGGACCTACGGCCAGGGAGCACCGATTTTTAAAAAACGGGCACCCCTTCCATAGACTCCCATGTTAAACGTCAGTCTAGTCATGGACACAGTGAGGCATGGGCACAGTAAGGCATGGGCACAGTGAGGCATGCACATGGACACAGTGAGGCATGCAGATGTACACCCTAGGCTTACACTCGAGTCAATACGTTTTCCCATTTTTTTGTGCTAAAATTAGGTGCCTCGGCTTATATTCGGGTCAGCTTATACTCGAGTATTTACGGTATTCATTGACTTTTTTTTGGATTATACACGTTTAATTATCGTTTATATTCTCCTTTTTTATAACACATTTTGAAACCTTATTTATTAATTTTTTGGGATTTTTAATATTTAGTGTTTTTTTTGTGATAATACATTACTGCACGAGATCACTTTATACATTTATTCATATTTGGTGTATTGTAAACACTATTAGGGTTTTGCTGCTTGTTTTATGTCACTATCATCAAAATTTTCTGTCACTTTTTAACATTGCCACACTTACTTCTAGTAGCGCGAAAGACACTTTTACACCATCAAAGGAAAGCTCTGTTTGTGGGGAAAAAAAGGACGTCAATTTTGTTCAGGTACAACGTCGCATGACCGCACAATTGTCAGCTAAAGCGACACAGCGCCGAATCGCAAGAGATGCTCTGGTCAGGAAGGGGGGAAATTCTTGCTGACTGGCCTATAGTAAAAATACACCATTTGTTTGACGTTAAATACCGGGGTTATGGCAGAAGCTAGTTGCCATAACCCCGATACAATTTTTTTATAATAGGCGATTCTATCTATAAGATAAAAGTGGTCCCGTGGGCAGATTCGATGCGGGATCACTTTTAGAAGCAGCGGCAGGGGTAACCTGTTAGACACCCCCCCTTCGTCGCTGCTTGCACGTCGTTCCTGGTCTTACCTGACCGATCACTGAAACCCAGGAGCGATCCACCGCTGGCGGGAGCTGGGTATGGAGAAGACTGAAGCCAAGATGGCCGCCACTTGTCTCTATGCTTGGAGGCCCGGAGCAACGTCATCATGCCCCTGTTTCATCAGATTAGGCGACCCATCAGAATGTGTAACGGAAGTGACGTTTCGTCGCCGCCATCTTTGCTACACTCCGCACTCCTCCACAGTAAGGATACAGTGAGAAGGGGGAAAGCGGACATCTTGTTACACCCACTGGAGTTTTGCATTTTACACTTATTTATAACAGTAAACTGAGGTTATATAGTGAAATACAGGACTTAGAACGCCGTCTGACTGTTTAGATGTTGCATTTTAAAAGCAGCGGGAAGCCTGCTGATCTCACAGGTTTGCTAATCGGACAGAAGTCCGCTGCTTTTAAAATTCAACATGTACACAGTCAGACGGATTTCTAAGTACTGTTTTTCACTATATAAGCTCAGTTTAAAAAAAGTGTAAAATGTAAAACTCCGGTGGGTGTAACAAGATGTCCGCTTACCCCCTTCTCAGTATCTTCACTGTGGAGAAGTGCGGGGTGTAGCAAGATGGCGATGACGAAACGTCGCTTCCGTTAGAAATTCTGACAGGTCGCCTAATCTGACCCTTTCTGGTTCCCGAGCCATAGTAAATACATTTTTATTTTATTTATTTTTAATCTTTTGCTTTTAAAGGTAAATGGGAGATTTTGGAATGTTTTTGATCCCAGATCTCTCAATAAAGAGGACCTGTCATCCCTATTTCTATTACAAGGGAAGTTTACATTCCTTGTAATAGGATCAAAAGTGATCCAAAAAAAATAAAAAATTGAGAGCTGGTTCACACAGGGGCAACACGACTCTTTGGAGGCGACCTGGAAGTGACCTGAGCCTGCACCACAGCGCGACATGGGGCGACTTACAAGTCGCCTCCAGGACAGGAGACATTCCAGTGGCCAATCAACCTTGAATCAGCTCTGTGGGAGGGAGGGGTTTGCCTGAGAAATGTATGTTCTCTTCCTGGAAAGTTGCTTCTGTTAAGACAGGGGATCCGACTTCTGAGGCGACTTCCATTGAAATCAATGGGTACAAGTTGCCTACAAGTCACCTAGAAGTCGGATAGAAGTCGAACAGGAACCTTTTTTGAAGTCCGAGCGACTGCAGTCGTGTACATTAAGATGGCTCCATTCACTTCCATTACTTTTAAAAAACGCGCGACTTGGGGCGACCTTGAAGTCGCCTCCTGAGTCGCCCCTGTGTGAACCAGCTCTTAAGGGACAGTGTAAAAATAAAAAGTTAAATAAATAAGAAAAAAATAATAATAATTTAAAGCGTTCCCATCCCTCCGTGCTCGTGCGCAGAAGCAAACACATATGTAAACGATATTCACACCACACATGTGAGGTACTGCTTCAAACGTTAGAGCCAGAGCAATAATTCTAGTGCTAGATCTCCTCTGTAACTGTAAATGGGTAACCTATGAATATTTGTAAAGTGTTGCCTTTTAGAGATTTTAAATTACTGTAGTTTGTCGTCATTCCACGAGCGTGCGCAATTTTAAAGCCTGACATGTTGGGTATCTATTTACTCGGTGTAACATCACCTTTCACAAAAAATAATAGGTCGTGAAAAAATAAAGTACAGTAAATAAGAATAAAAAAAAAAGTGCCTCATCCCTCTGTGCTCGCACGCAGAAGTGAACGTAAGTAAGTAAGTCGTGCAAGCATTTGTAAATGGTTTTCAAACCACACATGTGAGATATCGCCGTGAACATTCAAGCGAGAGCAATAATTTTAGCACTAGACCTCCTCTGTAACTCTAAACAGGTAACCTGTAAGTTTTAAATTGTCGCCTATGGAGATTTTTAAGTATCGTAGTTTGTTGCCATTCCACGAGCGTGTGCAATTTTAAAGAGTGACATGTTGGGTATCTATTTACTCTGTGTAACATCATCTTTTTATATTTTGCGAAAAAATAATTGTTATCTATGGTGTTCTTTTCTTTTTTTTTTATTTCTTTTTTATTAACATGCCTTAAAGTGTAATTTTATACAAAAAATTGCGATTCCGTTCATAAACAGCGATTACGTTGAACAATCTGTAACTTTGTTTTTCTTTGGCAGACCATCTTATTGGCTGGGTAACGAGACGCTGAGGGTCCCGGCCGCCCTCTTCGCCCTGAACAGGAAGCGTGTCTGCGATAGACTGCGCAACAACCACAATGTTCCAAAAGAGGCCGTTGTGCTCCTCCAAGGAGGAGAGGAGACCAACCGATACTGCACCGACACCGGCGTCCTCTTCCGCCAGGTGCGACTCTATGATATCATTTTGTTGGCCTGTGATATGTAATAGTAAATATAAAAATCTCCCACATGTGGACTTTTTTTTGGGGGGGGGGGGGGGAAGAATCAATAGCTTTATACTGGCCGCTAATGGAAAAGTTTTTGCTTCTTAGGAGTCGTTCTTTCACTGGGCGTTTGGAGTGATAGAATCGGGCTGTTATGGCGCCATTGATGTTGAAACGGGAAAATCAATCCTTTTTGTGCCCAAACTGCCGGAGAGTTACGCCGTGTGGATGGGGACGTGAGTATTAATAAGCTCCTCTTTTCTGTCTGTTATGTCTGTCTGGTTTATAGCCCGCGAATTGCTGGAGTGGAACGTACAGCCGCGCGGTGCCATTGGTGAGAGCGCCGTCCGGCTTTATAGGTAATCAGAGGAGTTTATAACCCCTGACTGCTTGTGAGATGGTAGAGCTGGCGCCAACACCCTACCGCCCTCCTTGTAATACTTTCACTGCCATATCTTTATAGAATGTTCTCACTGCCTTCCCTGGAGCTGAAATGTGTACAACATGGTTGCCCAGCATAGCCCGCCTCTGATTGGTTGGAAAGGTTATGGTTTTCCATTACAGGTTATAAAAACAGAATTAGCAAATTATTATTATTTTTTTTTTTTTTATGAGCCCCTTTCCGCCCAGCCCTGGCATCTGTCCCTTTATCAGGTTCTGTATGCCCAGGGCGTGTGTGGGCATGATCCTTGGGGCTGGCGTCAATCACTGTACTGCTCTTTCTGTGCATTATATGAAAGAACGCATCCCTGTAGCATAGCTCCCAACTGTCCCTGATTTGGAACAAAGTCCCTCTGTCCCTCTTTCCTCCTCATGTGTCCCTCATTTTGGTCTGATCTATAAAGTTGTATGTAAAATGCACGTTTTTATTTTTCAAAAAGTGTTTCAGAGTACTTAACCTTTTTTAATCCAATTTCTAAATTGCTGCATTTGTCAATTTCAAAGGCCAATATAAAGGAATAGTTATAAATAGAAATCACCTCCTGAAGGCAGGATTTTTAAGGCAACAAATATGCTCAGAAAAAATTATACAAAAATGATTTATTACATGATACAATTACAAAAAATTAGAAGGATGTCATGATGTACAAACATTAAAAACATGGACAATGATTAAATTCTAGATATTACAATGATACTAATGATGACGGACAGTAACATTGTAACATCTAGAATTTAATCATTGTCCATGTTCTTAATGTTTGTACATCATGACATCCTTCTAATTTTTTGTAATTGTATCATGTAGTTCTCGACTGTAAGCTCTAACGAGCAGGGCCCTCAGATCCCTTTTGTATTGAAATGTATTGTGGCTGTACTGTCTTCCCTGATGTTGTAAAGCGCTGCGCAAACTGTTGGCGCTATATAAATCCTGTATAATAATAATGTAATAAATAATTTTTCTATAATTTTTTCTCAGCATATTTGTTGCCTTTTAAAAATCCTGCCTTCAGAGGTTTTTTATATTTTTCACTATTCCTTTATATTGGCCTTTGAAATTTACAAATGCAGCAATTTAGAAATTTGGATTAAAACGTTTTGGCACTGGGAAACACTTTTTGAAAAATAAAATGTGAATTTTACATACAACTTTTTAACGTACAAGGGATGATGGCAACTACATGTTTCCTTACATGAGTTGGTCCTTTTCATATAAAGGAGTAGTAGTGGTAAAAAAAGCACTTGTGGGTTTAACTAATCATTTATTTTTATTTTTTGTATAATGCTCCTTATAAGGGGGTGTGACGGGGGGGGGTGTGTTCTATGCCAACATACTTTTGCTAATTGGTGTCCCTCGTTCCCATCTCAAAAAGTTGGGAGGTATGCTTTAGACATGCATTATGCCTGACTACTGGGTTTTGCCACCTTTTAGTTGTGCAATCTGTTGATCAGCTGCTTGATTTCACTGTAGCAAAGCTTAATCCAGCAACCGATCAGCCGATTGCACAGCTAAATTCTGCAGCACCCAGTGGCTAGTAGGCATATACACACCCAAAGGCATGTGTGGGCGTGATCTTTAGGGTTGGTGTCAGTTGCTGTACTGCTTTTCCAGAGAATTGTATGAAAGAACACATCTCTGGCATGCCTTTAGATGTGCATCCTTGCTGGCCACTGGTTTGAAGAAGCACTGTTGGCAGTGTGAAACGCGTCACTTCCTGGGTCCTGTGTCCTTGTCCTGATGGCTGTGATTTGACTTTCTGTTGCAACAATAAATTATGTTGGATCGTTTTGGTGGTGTGCAGCCTTTCCTTCCTTTTCCATTGATATCGGCAGCGAGCCATTACTTGCCCCCAACATATCCAGATCATAATTGCTCACCTGGAGCGGGGAGTTTCTTCCCCTGGACTCCTTGGCCGCTGGGTGCTGCAGACTCGAGCTATGCAATCTACTGTTCAGTTAGTTGATTAATCAGTTGCTTGATTACAATCTAATAATGTATAATTAAGTAACTGAACAGCAGATCGCACAGCTTGTCTGCAGCACCCAGTGGCCAGCAGGGATGCACAACTAAAGGCATGCCAGGGATGTGTTCTTTCATATAATTCTCTGGAAAAGCAGTACAGCAACTGACACCAACCCTAAAGATCACGCCCACACATGCCTTTGATTGTGTATGCCTGCTGGCCACTGGATGCTGCAGACTTTAGCTGTGCAATCTGCTGATTAGTTGCCCGATTTATAGTGTCATTAAGCAACTGATTAGCAGATGGCACAGCTGAAGTCTGCAATACTCAGTGGCCAGCAGGGATGCATGTCTAAAGGGATAATGGGGATGTGTTCTTTCATATAATGGTTGACATGGACAGAGACCGGGTGCTGTGGCGTTTTACAGAAGCCTGCCACCCCTTCCCACCAAACTCAATCTTACTACGAGCAAATGTCAACTGAAAGACCCAGTGATGATGCAACTGAATCACAATACTGTAGAGGTATTTTTTAAAAACAAAATTATTTTGATTTAAATTTTGAATGTTGATCAGGGTAAGGGAGGGACAACACCGACAGCTGAATGTGTTGGGTACTCTTACCTGTTCAGACCAAAAACCAAAATGTGAAAAACTGGATAGCATTTCAGTATTTTTCTGTTTTCCTATCGGTTCACACCATAGAAACGCAGTCCGGATACGTTTCAGATGCTTTTCTGCATGCACGTTTTTGATGTAGTCCAGTGCATTTTTTCCCCCCTCTTCTTTTCTTATCCTTTTAAATAAGGGCATGTGTGTCCAGTGCATTTAGGTGCGTTCCAGTGTGTTTTTGATGCGTTTTACAGCGTTCCAGTGCAGGAAATTTTTTCTACTTTTTTTATTTTTTTACTGGAACTGCAAGCACTGGTGTGAACTATGCAATTGAAATTCCTATAACTTATTTTCCATGTGTTTTTGATGCAGAAAAAAACCCGCACTGGACTGCATGTGGTGTGAACTGGCCCTGCTAGCATTGTACGGAAGTGTCCTGAAAAGCAAGAGAGAACATAGAATAAACAAGATGCATGCAGTTTTATCCTTCCTTACTGTCTTCTGTGTGTTCTTGGGTCTGTGCGCTCTTGGGTCTGTGCGCTCTTGGGTCTGTGCGCTCTTGGGGTCTGTGCGCTCTTGGGGTCTGTGCGCTCTTGGGGTCTGTGCGCTCTTGGGGTCTGTGCGCTCTTGGGGTCTGTGCGCTCTTGGGGTCTGTGCGCTCTTGGGGTCTGTGCGCTCTTGGGGTCTGTGCGCTTTTGGGGTCTGTGCGCTCTTGGGTCTTTGCGCTCTTGGGCCTGTGCGCTCTTGGGCCTGTGCGCTCTTGGGCCTGTGCGCTCTTGGGTCTGTGCGCTCTTGGGTCTGTGCGCGCTCTTGGGTCTGTGCGCTCTCTTGGGTCTGTGCGCGCTCTTGGGTCTGTGCGCGCTCTTGGGTCTGTGCGCGCTCTTGGGTCTGTGCGCGCTCTTGGGTCTGTGCGCGCTCTTGGGTCTGTGCGCGCTCTTGGGTCTGTGCGCGCTCTTGGGTCTGTGCGCGCTCTTGGGTCTGTGCGCGCTCTTGGGTCTGTGCGCGCTCTTGGGTCTGTGCGCGCTCTTGGGTCTGTGCGCGCTCTTGGGTCCGTGCGCGCTCTTGGGACAGCCTCTTGTTAAATCTGTAACAATATATCATGGCAAGTTTTAGGTTAGGGGGAGCGCAGAATCAGGGATCTGCTGCTTTTCCTCTGAGTTCCAATGTGCTTTCAGAAGGAGCAAACGGAGTGCTAATCTTTTCAGTGTACTGCTTCTCCTTCCTTGTCCAATCACATGCGGGGGGCGTGTCGGTGACCAAGCTTTCATTCCTAACAGTAGAGAAAATTGTGGTCACCAGCCTGGCTATGTCATCTGGCAGGCTTGACTTTATCACAAGACTGGCTGTACACCAGAACAAATCCTGTAGCAGATACAGTATATCTGGTCCACTGTATGTAATTAAACTGTATATATTTTAGCTGTTATCTAAAGATTGCCTCAAAGCTTCAGCTCTAACCCTTTGTGCCACCTATTTACCTCCCTGGTGCATTCTGGGAGTGCACTGACTGATCACCTGGCCGCAGAAGGTAAGCGCAGAACACCCTCCAGGCGCACTAATCCCCCTAGAAACAAATTAAGTGCCAGCTCGGTCGTGCTTCTCTCAGTTCATCTAATTAAAAACTGTGCTGCCATTTACTTCTCATTAATTTTAAATGTCACAACGGCTCAATACATCGATTGGAGATATTCAGTAAGTACGGCATATTGCGCAACAGATGTCAGGCCTCGCCGCCTCCTAATGCCATTATCTTAAAGCGCCCGATTGGAAACGCGTTTCCTTGTTCAACACAGCAACACGCAAACCATTAATAGGTTTTTATGCGTTATCGATGGCTGATGAAACGGAGGCAAATTTGCACATTTGATAAGCAGTGCTGTCAAGGTCATGTTTGCAAGACTTCTTTTTCCTGCTTGTTTTAAAGCGGTAATTTCTTGGCACGGAACACCGCCGGCGCGTTCTTTGTTGCCGGAGTAAAGCGAGAGAGAGCAGAGGGTTTTAACGAGATGGTGTTTAAAGCGGAACTCCGGATGCGCTAAAAAATTAACCCTAAATTTTCCCACTCCCTAACATGAATAAAAATCAACTTTTTCTTGTTTAAATCTTAATTCTTGTAGCTGAAATCTACATTTATTAAATGTTATTTTTTTTCCTTTTGAGGCTCGCTTCACATATGAGCCGCATGCGGCTCACAGCAGGGGTCCCGTGCGTCCCCGTTCACCATTTCAGGTTAGACTTCAGCCTGAATTTTGGGCTGAATTCGGATCTGAAATGGACCAAAAGACGCACAGGGCTCCTGTGCAAATTCGCTCCGGAGCCGCAGCAGAGATATGTGAACCGGCTCCATAGATAGCCGGTCAAAATCTCCTGCTATTGCGAATTGGATGCAGAGATTCAGCATCCAATTCGCAATGGTATGAACCCAGAATGAAGCACTTATCAGATTGCTGTTGGGACATCTCCCCGATGCAGCCATCCCCTGGTGCGTTCAGTAGAATATCATACTGGGGCCAATTAACCTACCAGCATGTCTTTGGCTGGAAAGCAGACTTCCTGGAGGAAACTAACGCAAGCACAGTGAGAAAATGCAAACTCCATGCAGATAGAATCATGATGCACTGAGACACTAGCAATCCAGGGAGTGGGATTGTGGGTGTTGACAGTGTACTCAGAAACTTTGCACAACCAGCCAGTCAAGACTAGCAGGTGTGGATTACTGGGACAGACTGGGGTCCCTTGACTTGACAATCATATAATGGAAGTAAGGACAGACAGGCTGGGAGTCCCCTGGCCCTTTCAGTCACCTGATGCAGGTGTGGGAAGGATGGAACAGACCCAAGGTCCCTTGACCTGTCAATCACCTGATGCAGATAAGGATGGGTGGGACAAACCTGGAGTTCCCTGACCTGTCATCCATCTGATGCAGGTTAGAATGGGCAAGACCGACCGGTAGTTCCCTGATCTGTCAATCACCTGATACAGGTGTGGATAGGTGGGACAGACTTGGAATGCCCTGACTTTTCAGTCACCTGATGCAGGTTAGAATAGGCAGGACAGACCTGGAGTTCCCTGACCTGTCTTTCACCTGATGCAGGTGTGGATAGGTGGAACAGACCGAAGGTCCCTTGACTTGTCAATCACCTGATGCAGGTAAGGACAGGTGGGACAGACCCGGAGTTCCCTGACCTGCCTATCACCTGATGCATATGTGGATAGTTGGGACAGACACTGAGTCTCTTGACCCATCAATCACCTGATGCCGATAAGAATGGGCAGAACAGACCAGGAGTCCCCTCACCTTTCAGTCACCTGATCCAGGTAAGGATGGGCGCAACAGACTGGGAATCTCTTGACATGTTAATCACCTAATGCAGATAAGGATGGACTGGACTGACCTTGAGTTCCCTGACCTGTCATCCACCTGATGCAGGTATAAATGGGTGGGGCAGACTGGGAGTTCCCTGACCTGTCATCTATTGATGTAGGTTAGGATGGGCAGGGCAGACCGATAGTTCCCTGACCTGTCAATCACCTGATGCAGGTGTAGATGGTTGGGAGAGACAGGGATTCCCTTGAACTATCAATCACCTGATGCATATAAGAATGGACAGAAACCAGGAGTCCACTGACTTGTCAGTCACCTGATCCAGGTAAGGATGGCCAGGGAAGACAGGGAGTCCCTTGACCTGCCAATAACTTGATGCAGATTAGGATGGAGAGTTCCTGACCTGTCAATTACTTGATGCAGGTGAGGATAGGTGGGACTGATCCGGAGTCCCTTGACCTGTCAATCACCTGATGCAGATAAGGATGGGCCCAGCAGACCCCAGGGGTCTTCTGACCTTTCAACTACTTGATGCAGGCATGGATGGGTGGAACAGACTGGACCTAACAATCACCTGATAGGGTCTAGCCTGGGTCTACCTACTTCAGCAGCAGCAGCGTTCAACTGAACAGACTTATGAAATGAAGCTTTGCCCTTGCTTACTATATATTCGTTTTTCACATTTATTTTAAGCGCAGCGTAAACCTATTTTTTTTTTTTTTACATTTACTATATGTGAGCCTGACACTTCAGCTTCAATCACTGTGAGGAGTTATCCGCATGTCCAGGTCCACATTTAGAGGAAACTTCTCAGCAGAGAAAAACAGACTTCCTTTGACGACCACCTCCCGAAAAAGCAATTTGCTTGGCTAATACGCTAAACAAGAACAAGCATGTCTGTACAACTGTGGAAGGATGGAGGTCGGCTTAAAAATAAATAAATAATACATTTAACAATTTATTATTGGATCCAGAGTTGCATTAATTTGTGTATTTTATCTCCATCTGGAGTTTAGCTTTAACAGTTTGATTTTTGATTGTTGACTCTAATGCCGCGTACACACGGTCGCAATTTCTGAGGAAAAGTCAGACGGAATTTTTTCGTGTGTATTGCCCATCTGACTTTTTCCATCGGAAATTCCGACGGAGTTAAGCCTTGTACACTCGGCAAAAAACGACAAGAAAACTGCTGGCAGAGTTTCTCGTCGAGAAAACTGCCGGTAATCTTGATGAGAAAAATAGAGAACCTGCTCTCTATTTTCTCGTCGGGATTCTCGTCGGCCTGTTTCCCGACGAGAAAACCGGTTGTGTGTGTGCTTTTCTGAGTCTTAAAAAAAAAAAACACGCATGCACAGAATCAAGTATGAGACGGGAGCGCTCCTTCTGGTAAAACTAGCGTTCGTAATGGAGATAGCACATTCGTCACGCTGTAACGGACTGAAAAGCACGAGGCTGAAAAGCGCGAATCGTCTCTCACCAAACTTTTTACTAACACGCGATAACGCAAGATCAGCAAAAGCAGCCCAAGGGGTGGCGCCATTGGAATCAAACTTCCCCTGTATTCTGGCGTCGTACGTGTTGTACGTGACCGCGCTTTGCAACGACAAGATTTTTGATTGACAGTGTGTATGCAAGGAAAGCTTGGCAAGAATCTCGTCGAGAAAACCGACGTTTTTTTTACGACGGGATTCTCGGTCGTGTGTACAGGACTTAAGAAAGAGAACATGTTCTCTTTTTTTTCCGACATAAAAAATTTCTATTGGAAATTCCGTTCGTCTGTATGGAACTCCGACGGAGAAAAAAACACACATGCGCAGAATCAAGTCGACGCATGCTCGGAAGCATTGAACTTAATTTTTCTCGGCTTGTCGTAGTGTTGTACGTCACCGCGTTCTTGACAGTCGGAATTTGGTGTGACAGTGTGTATGCAAGACAGCTTGAACGGAATTCCGTCGGAAAAACCCGTCGGAGTTTGTTCCGACGGAAAATCCGACCGTGTGTACAAGGCATAAGTCAAATTTGCTATAGGTTTTTGTTTATTCTTTGACCAGAAATGTGTCCATCTCCACCATCTGCCTCTCTCAGAAATCCGCTCGGCGTTCCACCTCGGCAGCCATGTATTATTCATCATCTTATTTTTTATTTCTTTTTTCTCTCTGAGCTCGTTCTTTTCTTTGTCTCGCAGACGTTAAATCTAAACAAGAGGTGAGACATTCGGAACAGTCCATCTGTTGACTTGACAAATGTCTGAGCATTCTGGGAATCCGGCCCTTGATTGGCGCTAATTGACTTGGCTCTAATTGGCTGCTCAGTCACCTTCTCA
Organism: Rana muscosa; assembly: GCA_029206835.1. NCBI lineage: Eukaryota > Metazoa > Chordata > Amphibia > Anura > Ranidae > Rana > Rana muscosa. Next base: position 325,441,079 of record CM055119.1, on the reverse strand, counting down.
CCGAACCAATTGCGCCGCCTCGCTGTCGTGTCTCTTCACAGCAGATGTAGCAGGAGAAGCGCGCTGGGTCCCTCGGGTTATCATTATGTACAGCGTTCAAACAATATTTATACTTTACATCATTCCTTCCCGGATATCGAAATGTCAAGGAGAGAAATGCGCTGACATCTTGCTTGATATCCGCGGTTTTATCCCCAATCCACAAGACAACAATTCATATCGCTCGCAAGTTCTGCAAATACCCGAAGAGGCTTACTCCGGAATCATCGCCTTTTCCATAATGGCGCTGGCAGGTCTTGGTGGGGATCAGAGGTCTGTGAGCTGTTTAGCAAGGCGACTTCCTATTAAAAACTAGATAGAAGCCACGTTTAAAGTGGACCGTGTGAATAAATGCCTGATATGTCACAATAGTCAACCGTATCATTTTTCATAAAAGCTCCACTTTACAACATTAAAAAGATTCCATGAGTTGGAGTCAGTGACTTTGCCTAGGCTGAGATGTCATAGGTCTGCTGAAAGCAGCAGAAAGTATTTTCTCAGTCTCTTCTTGCCCAGTGATCAAGACTGTACATTGTAACTTTGTAGTAAGTCAAAGGCACAATTACACTTAAGAAAACCTCCCTCTGTTTGGTATAAACCAGTCGAACATGAAAGAAATATTTAAAGGCCATTCCCACCACAAACAGATTATCTCACTAATGGGTTGTGTACCAGTGGCAATAGCCATCCACAGTTTTTTGGTATTTGTCGGCGACTCCAGAAGCCTTGCGGTAGTTTGCATTTCTGCCAATTAAATCAATGAAGGCTGGTTTTACTGTTGGCATCAAACTACAGTCTTCTATGTGTGTGTCTCCACTGTCAACTGCTAATGTGCAGCAGTCAGAACAGCCTTTCTCAACCTTTTCTCCTCTAAGGAACCCTTGAAATATTTTTCAGCTCTGAGAACTCCCTAAAACATATCTGCTCCTTGGACATGATCAATAAATTGTAGATATTATCAAAAATCATCATCAATCATAAAAATCATGTGCTATATAATTCTGACATTAAAAATGACAAGAAAAGAGTAGACTTTGAAAAATGTAATTTATTTTTTACATTGGTTGTCATGCCTGCCCCCGTCCACATTGATAATTGGTGAACAAGAGCCCCTTGGTGGTCAGCAAGGGCCTCTTAAGAGTGTGGTTAGTGGGACAAGGGACTTCTCACATTGGCAACCAGTGGAGGAATGGCTCCTAAATTGATGACTAGTGAAGAAGGGCCCCCTTGCATTTGGTGGTCAGTACAGAAGGACCTCTTCCGTTAATGGTCATTGTGAAAAGGAGCCCCTCACATTGATGGCCAATGGAGAAATCCCCTCTATGTTGATTGTTCAGGAAGAATGGCTCAGTTACTTTAGGTGGCCAGCATAGAACGGGGTCTTGCATTTATGTTTAGTGGGACAAGGGGCCCCTCACATTGGTGGACAGTCAAGAAATGCCCTGTACATTGACGATTAGTGAAGTGGGGGTCTGCAGAGAAGGACATGTTACTTTTATGGTCAGTGGAAAAGTGGACTTTTCACATTGGTTAACAGTGGAAAACTGCCCCATACTTTGGTTTGGGAAGAAGGGCCCCCCTTACTTTTAGGTGGTCTGTAGGGAAGGTTGTCTTACAGTCAGTGGGACAAGGGACCCTCTACATTGGTGACTAGTGAAAAAATGCCCCCTATTTTGATGATTAATGAAGAAGGGACCCCCTTACGTTTGGTGGTCAGCTCAGAAGGACTTCTCTACATTTATGATCATTGGGTACAGGGGCCCCTTGCATTGGTGACTAGTGACTCCCCTACATTGACGATAAGAGAAGAAGCGCCCCTGGTGGTAAGCTGAGGAGGATCTCTTGAATTTATGGTCCATGGGACAAGGGGGCCCTCCTTTATTGCTGGCCAGTGGAAAAATGCCACCTACATTTATGATTAGGAAAAGAAGAGCCCCTTTTAAATATGATGGTCAGCACAGAAGGACCTCTTTACATTTATGGTTATTGAGTAAAGGGACCCCTTGCATTGGTGGCTAGTGGAGAAAAGCCCCCTATATTGACGATTAGAGAAGAGGCCCTAGTGGTAAGCTGAGGAGGATCTCTTGAATTTATGGTCCATGGGACAAGGGACCCTCCTTGCTGGCCAGTGGAAAAATTCCACCTACATTGATGATTAGGGAAGAGGAGCCCCTTTTAAATTTGGTAGTCAGCAGAGGACAACGTCTTGCCTTTTTTTTTTTTGTCATTATGACAAAGGAATCTTCACATTGGTGGACAGTTGAAATGTTCTTTACAGTATTGGAGTGGACAAAGGCTCTCCCTTAGATTGGTGGACAATTGAAGGAAGAATTTCCCTTTTAAATTTGTTACATTAGTGGAGAGACAAGGAATCCCTTAAAAACTACAGGAGAAATATTCTGGTTGAAAAAAGAGGAGTTAAGAAGATACAGAGGATATGGATGGGTCATGTAATGTTTCATCAGATTTCCCCTCGAAAATGGAAACCACCTACCCAAGTTTGCCCAGACTGCTTCACAGTAAAATTCTCTGTTTCCTTGCTCATGTTTAAACCTCTCTCTTGTTCTTATGTGGAATATCTAATTAATTTATGTCCACTGGAAATCAAAGTTTACAATTTTTATTTATTTTTTCCTCATCTTCCAGGATTCACCCTCCTGAGCACTTTAAGAAGAAGTACGCTGTGGATGAGGTCCACTACACCTGCGATGTAAGTGACTCCTGTATCCTGCTTCTATTGGTGCTGCTTTTCTTTGGGCAGTTGAGGGTAATTCTACATCTTGAAGGTTTGCTAAAAACAACACGTCAAGGTCTTGTGTTCGAAATTAAGCAATCTTTTTGGTGACCTATTAAAAAAATATATATATATATATATATATATTTCTCTTGCTTATGTCAGTCTTGACCAGTTGGGTCAAAATATTCATTTCTTTTTTGAGAGACCCTGTCTGCACCCAATGCACTATATTGAAGATGTTGAATAGCAGGAGAAGATTAATACTGCATTTGAAGAGCAATATCCATAAAAAATGGAGGATGGAAGCCCTAGCATCTTAAATGTAGTATGGTGACGAGTCTCTCTTAATTTATAGGTTTTTAAACTGACCCGTGATATTCCCTTTTGTTACTGTTTATTTAAAATGATTTGGTAAAATTCCCTCAAAAAAATAACAAAAATGTTAAACTTACCTGCTCTGTTCAGTGGTTTTGCCCATAGCAGATCCGATCCTCCTCTTCTCGTGTCCCACGCCCGCTGGCGCTCCTCCCCCTTGCTGAGTGCACCCATAGCAAGCCGCTTGCAATGGGGACACTTATGCAGGCTCGCTCCTGTGTGTGTCCCCTGCTTCCTTCTCATTAGCTGTGATTGACAGCAGCAGGAGCCAATGGCAGCTGCCTCTGAGCCAATGAGGAGACAGAGAGCAGCTATTCTGCTCTCGTGTACAGTGCTGGATCGACATCAATCTCAGGTAAGTATAAGGATGGGCTGGGGAGGGAGCAGCACACAGACGTTTTTTTTTTAAACTAGATTAGACTGCTTTAAGGTAAAAAACCTTCAGCCTTTACAACCACTTTAATACAGGTTGTAACCATGACAATGGTGTCCCAACACATTACGGGTTTTGTAAAGCAAGAGAATAATGTCTGTTTCCTTTCAAGCCCTCAGGAGATGGAGAGGACATGGCTAATACTGTTTGCCTTCAGACTATTGCTTTCTAATTGACTCTTAGTATGGCCCCCTCTAAACATATAATGCAGGCAAAGATCTGAAAGTTCCCTCCATTTACCTTTTTAATGTGAAGTGTCTGTAATCCACTGCAGTAAAAATCCATAGAGCACCTCACAGGCTCACTGGGATTGTATTTCCTTTAGCCAGAATCCAGAAAGCACCTCACTTAGTCACTGCAACTATACCTCCTGCAGCCTGTGCTTTGTATCTTCCTCATTCCTAATTTCCTGTATCACCAATTACAATCAAACTTGATTCTTCTTGGTGGCTAAGGAAAACTTCTTAGTGCTGGCTTCAGATTTTCTCTAGGTAAACAATGAGCCTGCAGGGGGTGTGTGGAAATTTCTGTTCATCATCAGAATGGGGGGTACTCAGTTCACCAGATGATCAGGTGGGGTGGACCAGTTTCTGGATGAAAACTGTGTGTGAATAAGGATCGGGTGAGAAGTATTTTCAGTCTGAAGCTCTAAAGCCTCATACAGACGATCGGATTTTCCGACAGGAATTGTGTGATGATAGGCTGTTGTCGGAAAATTTGTATGCTCCATCGGACAATTGTCGGATTTTCTTCCCTTACCGAAGATGGCGGTGGCAGCACCCGAGATCCGAGGGACAGATCGGCTTCGGGTGCCGACATCACGGGCGCCCGGGACAGGTAAGTGTCCATATTTTAAGTTAGCAGCTGCAGTATTTATAGCTGCTAACTTTAAAAAAAAAAATAATAATAATTCGGCGGAACTCCGCTTTAAGTGGTGGAGAGGAACCCCCCCCCCACCCACCCACCCTTTTCTTGCAGCTCGCCGGTGTGTCTCAGGCTTACCGTTATCACCGGCGTGCCAAAGAAACAATCCGACGCTGCGGCTGGATGGCCACAGAGGAAATGAGAGACTAGATCATCTCTGATTTTCCTCTTTGGCCTTGGATGACCAGAGAATCGTCAAGGCGTCCCTTCCGGTCTAGGGCGGAAGTAACCAATTTTTTTTTTGTTGATCTTTTGCTTTTAAAGGTTAATTTGAGATTTGGGGTCTTTTTGACCCCAGATCTCTCCATAAAGAGGACCTGTCATCCTTAGTTGTATTGCAAGGGATGTTTACATTCCTTGTAATAGGAATAAAAGTAAAAAAAAGGCACAGTGTAAAAGGAAAAAAATTAAATAAGAAAAAAATTTATTCACGTGCCCCCACCCCTCTGTGCTCGGGTGCAGAAGCGAACGCATATGTAAACTGTTCGCACTACACATGTGAGGTATCACCACGAATGTTAGAGTGAGAGCAATAATTCTAGCGCTAGACCTCCTCTGTACCTCTAAACTGGTATCCTGTAAAAAACATAAACCGTCGCCTATGGAGATTAAGTATCGTAGTTTGTCGCCATTCCACAAGTGTGCGCAATTTTAAAGTGTGATATGTTAGGCATCTGTTTACTTGCTATAGCATCCATATTTCATATTGTACAATACACATGGGGTATATATTGTGTGTGGTTTTTTTTTTTTCATTTTTTGTTTTTCAAATGTGTTTTAAAAAAAAAAAATTAATTACGTTCGAAAAACCGCTGCGCAAAAAGCATGCAACATAAAAACGATTGCAATTATATTCCTTAAGGTCTCTGCTAAAAAAAATGTATAATGTTTGGGGGTTATAAGTAATTTTCTAGCATAAAATACTGATTTAAACTTGTAAACAAAGTGCCAGAAAAGGGCTGGTCTTCAAGTGGTTATAGGAAAGGTATGGCCAAAGCTATTTTTGGCCATACTTCTCCGATGGACAGGAGAGCAGTTAGTTGGGTGCTGTCACTCAGCCAGTCTAGGCATGGGGAAAGATCCCGACCATATGGTCAGGTCCACCCGGATCCCTGGACCGGCTGACAGGCTAGCAATCTGCTGAGAGCCTGAGCCAGCCACCCCCTGCCCCCTCCACAGCCCAGCACTCCAGTGAGCACTGGAGGGGAAAGCATAGCGCTGGAGACTGACTGACAGTCATGGCTCTATGCTCAGAGCGGAAGGGGAGAACTGATTACTTACATTACTTTGTAAGATGTGGGTATAACTGACTGCCAATCCCTGCCTGATTATTTATAATGTATAATGTAATAAGTCATGATTTTGCTTTGGAACTGGACTTGCTTATCCAAGGTTCCTGGCTTGGAAACTGGTCGTCCTGTCATCGGGGATTTTAGGGTCCCAGAAGATGTATAATGCATCTGTTTTCTACAATCTGTCTTGAGTGACATGATATTAAATACCCACTATGTATGGTGCCTTCAGTAAAAAGCACCTACAGTGCTTTGAAAAAGTATTAATACCCCTTGCAATTTTCCACATTTTGTCATGTTACAACCAAAAACGTAAATGTATTTTATTGGGATTTTATGTGATAGACCAACACAAAGTGGCGCATAATTGTGAAGTGGAAGGAAAATGATAAATGGTTTTCAAAAATGTTTACAAATAAATATCTGAAAAGTGTGGCGTGCATTTGCATTCAGCCCCCTTTACTCTGATACCTAGTGGAACCAATTGCCTTCAGAAGTCACCTAATTAGTAAATAGAGTCCACCTGTGTGTAATGTAATCTCAGTATAAATACAGCTGTTCTGTGAAGTCCTCAGAGGATTTTTAGAGAACCTTAGTGAACAAGCAGCATCATGAAGGGAAAGAAACACACCAGACAGGTCAGGGATAAAGTTATGGAAAAGTTTAAAGCAGGGTTAGGTTATAAAAAAAATATCCCAAGCTTTGAACATCTCACAGATCTCTGTTCAATCCATCATCCGAAAAGAGTATGGCACAACTGCAAACCTACCAAGACATGGCCGTCCACCTAAACTGACAGGCCGGGCAAGGAGAGCATTCATCAGAGAAGCAGCCAAGAGGTCCATGGTAACTCTGGAGGAGCTGCAGAGATCCACAGCTCAGGTGGGAGAATCTGTCCACAGGACAACTATTAGTCGTGCTCTCCACAAATCTGACCTTTATGGAAGAGTGACAAGAAGAAAGTCATTGGTGAAAGAAAGCCATAAGAAGTCCTGTTTGCTGTGTCCCCCACATGGCTTCTCGCAAACTGCAAACATGTGGAAGAAGGTGCTCTGGTCAGATGAGACCAAAATTTATATTTTTGGCCTAAAATGAAAGGTGGAAAACTAACACTGCACATCACCCTGAACACATCATCCCCACCGTGAAACATGGTGGTGGCAGCATAATGTTGTGGGGATGCTTTTCTTCAGCAGGGACAGGGAAGCTGGTCAGAGTTGATGGAAAGGTGGATGGAGCCAAATACAGGACAATCTTAGAAGTAAACCTGTTAGAGTCTGCAAAAGACTTGAGACTGGGGCGGAGGTTCACCTTCCAGCAGGACAACGACCCTAAACATACAGCCAGAGCTACAAATGGAATGGTTTAGATCAAAGCATATTCATGTGTTAGAATGGCCCAGTCATAGTCCAGACCTAAATCCAATTTGAGAATCTGTGGCAAGACTTGAAAATTGCTTTTCACAGACGCTCTCCATCCAATCTGACAGAGTTTGAGATATTTGTCAAAGAAGAATGGGCAATAATGTCCCTCCTAGATGTGTAAAGCTGGTAGAGACATCCCCAGAAAGACTTGGCACTGTAACTGCAGTGAAAGACGGTTCTACAAAGTATTGACTCAGGGCAGCGCTATACAAATGTACACCAAACTTTTCACATTTATTTGTAAAAAAAAGTGTAAACCGCTTATTTCTTTCTCGTACATCACGGGACACAGAGCGACATAGTCATTACTAATGGGTTATATAGATACCGTCAGGTGCTGGCACTGGCAACTTCCAAAACTGGAAGTACCCTCCCCTATATAAGCCCCTCCCATCCGGGAGCACCTCAGTTTTTTGCCAGTGTCTAAGGTGTTGGCCAAGAAGAAACATGTGTTTTTCACTGAGCTTGCGTACAGGTTCTTTTGGGCCTCAGTAAGCTATTCCGGATCCGACCAAAAAAGCTTCATAGCTAAACGGTCGGTACCCGGGCCTTGCAAAGAAGAGCAAGGTTTTGCCTGTAATGCTTCTCCTAGGAGAGCTGGACCCTGGGTTCCAGAGCTCTGGTCATACCCACGACCAAGATGTTTTCTGTGCAGGGTGCTATACAGGTCCAGGGGAGTGGAATCCTTGGGAACCCGGTCCCTGAAGGTTTAATTACAATGCCTGCCGTGATAGGTGAAGTTTGGGCTTTTGTGGACCAAACAAAGTCCTGCGGCGGGGAACAGGTAAGTGGGGGCCCCCAGGAACTTGGTTCTATTGGGGGACCCCCAAGCCTAATTTGTCTTTCTGTCTGTTACCTAACGGTATTCCCGCTAATATTCTGTGTATGCCTGTTACTACTGAGAAAATGTAAAAATTTTAATAGTAGGCAAGAAAAAAAAATAAAAAAAAAATGTAAGACCGCGGTACCTGTGTTAGACACTAGAGGCCGCTATGGTTCTTTTTCTTGTAATGTGGATTTTTTTTTCTTCCAGAATCAAATCCAGGCAGTTGGTATGTTCTCTGCTGGGAAGCTGTCTCCTCTGCCCTGTTGCTGCGCTCATCCATCCCCGGGCCCTGCGGCAAAGGGACCCTGGCTCCCATCTAGCTCCTTGTTGTTTTCAAAAAAGGCGCCGAAGGCGCACGTGCCCGTGCGCGTGCACGCGCCTCTATTCATAGAGGCGATCTGGAAAAAGGGGCGGAGCGGGTGGATGACGCTCAGGTGTGCGCCGTGGCGCTACTGCGCATGTGCGGGCGTCCAGCGTGTTTTGAAGCACATTATAGCTGGCTGTTGAAGTGCACAGACAGAGCTAGCAACAATATAAAGGCACATAGAGGCGGTTGATGCAGGCATCCCCTAGAAAGGCACTTTAGTAGACACCAACTGTGATATAGCAGCAATTGTGCTAGACTATTCTCAGTAAAAGTGGTGTATTACGGCTGGAATACCTCAGCTTTAGGCTTAGGAATATGCCGTCCAGAAGCTCCGGAACTGAACCTTCCAGGAAGCGAAGGGGGTCTCATCGGGCTCTGAGAATCTTGGGCATACTTCTGCTGCACCAGTCTCCCCTGAAGTTCAGAGGTAAGTGACCGTAGAGACCCCGCAGGGGTACTTGGTACTGTGGCTGTCCTCAGTTCACCTGCTCCTGTGTATGTAACAGAGGAGGTTTTTTCCTCAGCTCTGGAAGGATTAGAGAGAGATTGTCAACATTGATCGCTGCCTCCCTGTCAGGGAAAGCACGCCCGATCTCCGTCTCCTCCTTCAGAGTGCCTGTTAGCAGAGCAACACTCCCATACAGGGATCGACCTGCCTGAAGGGGATCAGGATAAGGTTGATTCTGTTATAGAGGAATCAACAGTGGGGGAACCTTTTCTCAGCATCTCAAGCTGAAAGATTATGGGTTCAGTCTCTGACTAACATGGTCCGATCAGCATTTAAAAATGCACCTTGCGGAACCATCAACCACTACTGTATCCTCGTTGGGGTCGCTAGAAGCCCCCAGACTGTCTGTTCTTTTCCACTTCACCCTTTACTGAAAGGGCTCATTTACCAGGATTGGGAACATCCTGAGAAAATATTTAGTCCCCCAAGAGATTTCCGGTGGTCTATCCCATGGAGGATAAGTTCATCAAAAAAAAAAAAAAATGGAAGGTCCCTACAGTGGACGCAGCCATCTCTTGTATGTATAAATCACTGACATGTCCAGTGGATAATGTCCAAATGTTCAAGAACCCAATAGATAAAAGATTGGAGTCCTTATGAAAGTCTGCTTCTTTCTACAGCAAGCTTGGTGACACAACCAGCAGTAGCAGCTATTGGGGTCTGCTAAGCAGTGAAGGATCAGTTGAAACAGGTCTTGAGGGACTTGACAGATCAGCAGGCTTTGCCCTAGCTGATCTACCTAGAGCCTTAGGCTTTGCGGTTGACGCCATAAGGATTCAGTCCATCAGGCCTCCCGCCTTACGCTGTCTATAGTACATATGCGTAGGCTTCTATGGCTCAAAAACTGGTCTGCTGAAGCTCCCTGTAAAGAATGGTTGGTTAGCGTCCCATTTCATGGTGAACGCTTATTCAGGGAAAACCTGGACAAATATATCCAGAAAATTTCCAGCGGTAAAAATACGCTCTTGCCGGTTAAAAACAGAGTTAGAGGTCCCTCTTTAAGAGGCCTGCTTCTCCAGTCCCTGGGGCATCGGCTGTGTAACAGTTCCGACGGCCTCCTCGGTCAATTCCCGGGGGTAAAAAACAGGGACAATAGCAGGGTAATGAGAAACCCTGGGTCAGGGGAGGTACAAAACCTCCCCCAAAGTTAAATTCATTGAAGGGTTGCCCCCACTCAGTCGGGTGGGGGGAGGACTCCAGTTGTTCGCAAGAGACCTGGCGGGACACGATCAAGACAGATAGGTGCTCTCCGCAGTATGTTTGGGATACAGTTTGGAGTTAAAAGACTCTCCTTCTTCCCATTTTTGAGGTCAAACGTGCCAAGGGATCCCCGGAAGAGAGAGTCCCTCCTGTTGGCACTAGAACAACTATTGCTCCAAGGAGTAATTATGGAGGTTCCCCTGTAAGAATGAGGGTTTGGGTTTTACTCAAACCTCTTTACAGTCCCGAAGCAAACGCGGACGGGAGGCCCATATTAATTCTAAAAAGGGCTATACAAATTCCTGTATATCAGGACTTTCCGATGGAGTCGATCCGATCGGTGGCCACTGCCCTACAAGGGGAGGATTGGTTAGCCGCGATTGACATCAAAGATGCTTATTTGCACATTCCCATCTTTCCAGTCCACCAAAAATTTCTACGCTTTGCAGTAGAAGGGCGCCATTTTCAGTTCAGAGCCTTACCCTTCGGTTTGGCCACAGCACCACGAGTGTTTACAAAAATTCTGGCCCTTTATTGGCCAATCTAAGAACACAAGGTGTAATGATAATGGCATATCTAGATGACTTGTTGCTGATAGACCACTCAGTGAAAAAACTAGACGTGGTCGTTCACAAGACAATCAAGTATCTGGAATCTCACGGTTGGATTATCAACCGAGACAAGTTAGCCCTAAAAACCAGTCAAAAGTCTGGAATACTTGGGGCTAAGGTTGGATTCAGGCCAGAGAAAAATATTCTTGCCTCGAGGAAAGGTGTTGTCTTTGAAAGATTTGATCCACTTAGTGGGTACAAAAGAGACAGCCGTCCATACGCCTGTGCATAAGGCTGCTGGGAAAAATGGTGGCATCATTCGAAGCAGTACCCTACGGTCAATTCCATTCAAGGAATTTGCAGGGGGCCATACTGTCAGCCTGGAACAAAAAAGTTCAGGCCCTAGACTTACAATGTCCTTGTCCCCTTCCGTTCGCAAGAGCCTCCGTTAGTGGTTGGTTCCCCAGAATCTGGAAAAAGGGAAATCCTTCAGTCTGATTTCTTGGAAGGTGGTCACTACAGATGCCAGCCTTATAGGCTGGGGAGCAGTACTGGAGCAATAGTCTCTCCAGGGCAGATGGTCGGATGCAGAAAAGGCCCTGCCCATCAATCTCTTAGAGATACGAGCAGCCCGGTATGCCCTAGTAGCATGGACATCCAAACTCCAAGGGTCCCCTGTCAGAATTCAATCAGACAATGCCACAGCAGTGGCATATATCAATCATCAGGGGGGCACCAGGAGTCGTGCAGCCCAGAGGGAAGTAAATTACATCCTGAAATGGGCAGAAAAATATGTCCCAGCCATATCTGCGGTATTCATTCCAGGAGTGGAGAATTGGAAGGCGGACTTTCTAAGTCGCCAGCAATTAGGCCCAGAGGAAGCGTCCCTTCACCCCGAGGTTTTCTGGACAATATGTCAGCGGTGGGGAACATCGGATGTAGATCTTCTAGCATCCAGATTCAACGCAAAGGGGGACAGGTTTGTCTCTCGGACAAGGGATCCCCTAGCTTGCGGCTCGGATGCCCTAGTGTTCCCTTGGGATCAGTTCAAGCTGATATATGCATTCACACCGCCACAATGGTTACCTCGATTACTCCGCAGAATCAGGGTAGAAAAGAAACCAGTGATTCCGGTGGCTCCAGCGTGGCCCCGAAGAGCGTGGTACGCGGAGATTGTAAAATTTCAGTGGGGAGTCCTTGGACTCTCCCACGTCGTCCGGACCTGCTTTCGCAAGGACCGATATACCACCCTTCCTTACCAGCCCTAGGTTTGACGGCCTGGCTATGGAAGCCCACATTCTAAAAAAGAGAGGGCTCTCTAATCCTGTGGTATCTACCATGATCAATGCCAGGAAGCCGGTATCCAGGCAGATCTAATATAGAATCTGGAAGGCGTACATCGCGTGGTGTGAGGCCAAGAAATGGCATCCACATAAGTACGTAATAGGTAGGATTCTGGACTTCCTACAATGGGCTGTAGATAGGAAGCTTGCCTTGAGTACTATCAAGGGTCAGATTTCGGCCTTGTCAATATTTTTTCAAAGGCCCTTGGCTTCGCATTCACTAGTCAAAGCCTTTATACAAGGAGTGATGCGTATTAGTCCTCCGGTTAATATTCCCATATGTCCATGGGATCTAAACTTGGTTCTGTCGGTTCTACAGAAACAACCATTTGAACCATTACAGCATATTTCCCTGGTTCTTCTTACCAGGAAATTGATTTTTCTAGTAGCCATTTGTTCGGCTAAAAGAGTGTCGGAATTAGCAGCTATGTCCTGTAAGGAGCCATATCTGGTTATCCATAAGGATAGAGTAGTGTTACGCCCTCATCCAGCCTTTCTTCCTAAGGTGGTATCGAGGTTTCATTTGAACCAAGATGTGGTTCTTCCTTCTTTTTTCCCCAAACCTACTTCGGTAGAGGAAAAGTTATTGCATTCTTTGGATGTAGTAAGAGCAGTTAAAGCTTATCTAAAAGCCACTGCTCAGATTCGCAGAATGGATACTTTGTTTATTCTGCCGGAAGGCCCCAGAAAGGGTCAGGCAGCGTCGAAATCTACTTTAGCCAAGTGGATTCGACAGGTCATAATACAAGCCTATGGCTTGAGAAGGAGACCGCCTCCGTTCAAAGTTAGAGCGCACTCCACGAGAGCAGTTGGGACTTCATGGGCAGTGCATCACCAGGCCTCCCTGGCTCAAATCTGTAAGGCCGCAACATGGTCTTCAGTACACACGTTTACTAGGTTCTACCAGGTGGACGTTAGAAGTCAGGAGGATGTCGCCTTTGGGCGCAGTGTGTTGCAGGCCGCAAAAGATCCTCATGTCTGATAGCGCTCAGCTTATATATGGTGTATCCCCCCCCTCATTGGGCATTGCTTTAGGACATCCCATTAGTAATGACTATGTCGCTCTGTGTCCCGTGATGTACGAGAAAGAAAATAGGATTTTTATAACAGCTTACCTGTAAAATCCTTTTCTTGGAGTACATCACGGGACACAGAGCTCCCGCCCCTCTTTGGGGACACTTATTGCTTTGCTACAAAACTGAGGTGCTCCCGGATGGGAGGGGCTTATATAGGGGAGGGTACTTCCGGTTTTGGAAGTTGCCAGTGCCAGCACCTGACGGTATCTATATAACCCATTAGTAATGACTATGTCGCTCTGTGTCCCGTGATGTACTCCAAGAAAAGGATTTTACAGGTAAGCTGTTATAAAAATACTATTTTTTCTTCCACGTCACAATTATGTGCCACTTTGTGTTGGTCTATCACATAAAATGGCAAAAAAATGCATTTACTTTTTTTGGTTGTAATATGCCAAAATGTGTAAAATTTCAAGGGGTATGAATACTATTTTAAAGGCATTATTGCTATGCTTTCAACCACCGACCTGTGACAAGCATGCATGGCTGGACTAGCAAGTTTTGAGGTTTCCCTAGATGCATGCTTGTTCCAGGCTGGAATCATCATAATGAGGATTAGAGTCCCAGAGACGGCACCGTTCAAATCCAAGTCTGCAATGGCATATTTCTCTCCTCACCATTTCACTAAAGATATGGCTAAACATTTCTGTTCTGTTACTGTTTATCTACCAGTGAAAAAAGTTGTGCTGCCACAGTAGCTAAAACAAAATTCTCCTGTGCTTTGGTGTTTCGCCAAACCCGGGTAGTATAGTTCAGTTTTAAGGCAAAGTCTAGAGTCTTGCAGCCCTCCTCACAACAATGGGTGTTCATACAGCTAGAGAAAGAGAAAAAAAAGGAGGGTGCACCGACCTAGTGCATTACCACTTAAAAGTTTTATTAATAATAGAATAAAAGCAATGATTCTACTCACAAAAAGAAGCTTAGGTAAGCGCTTTTCAGACAGTTAAGCTGGATCTCATAGCACCTGCCAGCAGGACTTGATAACAAGGAGGATCGAATGATACCTCAAACGTCTGGACGGCTGACGCGTTTCTGGGGCCTACCCCTTTTTTCAGAGCCTAGGTGGTCCATGGTAACTCTCTCCTGTGTGCCCTCAAATATATGTGTGTGTGGCACATGTGTACACACACATATATTTGAGGGCACACAGGAGAGAGTTACCATGGACCACCTAGGCTCTGAAGAAAGGGGTAGGCCCCAGAAACGCGTCAGCCGTCCAGACGTTTCAGGTATCATTCGATCCTCGTTGTTATCAAGTCCTGCTGGCAGGTGCCATGAGATCCAGCTTAACTGTCTGAAAAGCGCTTACCTAAGCTCCTTTTGTGAGCAGGATCCTTGCTTTTATTCTATTTTTAATAAAACTTTTAACTGCCACAGTAACTAACAGTGTGATGTTGGAAAAAGAGACAATAAATAACTATTAAAAGGATACCAATTTATTATGCAGGTAGCAAGGTACATCAATCCAATACCAGAGTTTATAAGGCCTCAGCAGACAGATAAGGGCTCCACTGTGAAGAATCAATGTGGCTGATCCCCATATCTCATATAGATGGTAAGAAGGCAAACAAAGAAAAAAAACTACAATAAATGTGTGAGGCAATGCACATAAAAAATGTAAGCATCCACTTTACATGGTGGAAGATATCGGGCTCCCAAAACCATTGTATGGTTTAGAAAGGTGGAAATCCAACCTCTCAGTCTGGTGGCCTTTCCAGAGGAGGAAGGCAGATGCACAGCCAAAGGGAAACTGCATGCTAGGGTGGCAGTGATGGCTGGCCATTGACTGCGCAAGTGCCGGTATTCAGTAGGGAACTTGAAGTGCGTCACCGCTAGCACCTTACATCACTTCATGGAGATCATGAGCTTCCCAATGTCTCTGTAACAATGTGTTTCGAGGCGCAGCCTCTTTTGTTAAGGCTTGACAAAGAGTTTGTGCCTTAAAATGCATTGCTACGGAGGCTTGACAAAGAGGTAGCGCCTCAAAAGATGGTGTTATAGAGATGTCGGAATGCTGTCGGTCTCCAAGACGTGACGTAAAGTTCTAGAACACTTTTTGGGACTTTCTACCTACAGTATAAATTGGTATTCTTTTTATGGTTGTCGTTTCATCTTATGCCGTTTGTGTTAGTGCAGGATTTATTGTTTGTCTTAAAACCAAAGGCATTCACATGGTTTATTCCAATTACATCTCCCAAAAATGTGAATATGACTCCTTATTTTAGGAAGTGGGTGGAGCCACGCAAATAATTCATTATGCCCCATCAGCAAGATGCACATCCAGAATCCCATAAGGGGAGACTTACTAAAACTGGAGAGTGCAAAATCTGGTGCAGCTTTGCACAGAAACCAATCGGCTTCCAGGTTTTATTGTGAAAGCTTAAAGGAGTTGTAAAGGTTCATGTTTTTTTCACCCTAATGCATCCTATGCATTAAGGTGAAAAAACATCTTACGATCACTGCCCCCCCCCCCCCCCCGGTTTTACTTGCCTGAGCCCTGGAAAGTCCCACGTCGCGAACGCGCCCTTCATTTGCTCGTCTTCTCGGCTCTTCTTTGGATAGATTGATAGCAGCACAGCCATTGGCTCGTGCTGCCGTCAATCAACTCCAATGACGCGAGGGGCGGGGCCGAGTCCTGTAGTCGGTGGCTATGGACGCCAAATAAAGGATTGGGGAGCGCGCCCGCAAGGTAACCCCCTTGGGAGAGCGCTTCCCAGAGGGGGTTATCGGAAGCGGGGAGGAGCCGAGACAGCCGCCGAGGAACCCCAGAAGACGAGCTGCACAGTGGAGGGAAGTATGACATGTTTGTTATTTAAAATAAAATAAAAAATTCAAACCTTTATGCCCTGTACACACGATCGGATTTCCGATGGAATAAAACTCGATGGATTTTTCCATCAGAAATCCGATGAAGCTGACTTCCATCAGTCTTGCCTACACACCATCAGTCAAAAATCCGACCGTCCCAAACGCCGTGACGTAAAACACTCCGAAGAGCCGAGAAAAATTAAGTTCAATGCTTCTGAGAATGCGTTGACTTGATTCTGAGCATGCGTGGGTTTTTTCTCCGATGGAGTTCCCCCACAGACGATCAGAATTTGCTATCGTTTTTTTCTCCATCGGTAAAATCTAAAACATGTTCTATTTTTTTTTTATACCGATGGAAAAAAGACCGATGGGGCCCATACACGATCGGTTTGTCCTATTGAAAAAAGTCCATTGGTCTTTTTTCATCAGAAAAACCGATCGTGTGTACGCGGCTTTAGTGTCACTTTGTTTAAACAAGCTGAAGTTAGAAGCTGATTGGCTACCATGCACAACTGCACCAGATTCTGAGTGCTCCAGTTTTAGTAAATCTCCCGCATAGCGCCATAAATCCTAACATTGTAGAGACATTTATTACAAACTGAACACAGATGTTTCAGGCTTTTTGGCCATCATCAGTGAAGTGGCTTCTCTGGAGTAGTACTTGAGACCAGACTAGAAGGTATTACCAGCGTATGGTAAGAAGAATCTGATTTGATGAGTGGAGGGCTTTTTGCTCCATTCAGTCTCTTATATCTTGTTTTGATTCTATTTAGTCTCTTAATATTTGTTCTTTCTTTCACCAGATTCCAAAAGTCCTAAGTGCGAAGAGCCCGTCGATACTTCTCACTCTGGTAAGATAATGGCTCATGTTACGGCTGTGTATGATTGGGATTTGCTCCTATCTCCGGTGCCAAAGGTTTTGATTGCTCTTCAGTTGCAAGTTTGACAAGAAAAAGACCAAGTCAGCGATTTCTTACCTTTATCAAAACTAAAGGAATGTGCTTCTTGCTGTATCTTCAGTAATTGGGTCTCTCTTTGCTTTTTTCTGACATATTTGTCAATACTAAGGCATTTTAAAGTGGTTGTAAACCCTTCGAAAAAAAACCCTGTAAGACAAAGGCGTAATGAGCTAGTATGCATAGCATACTAGCTCATTATGAATTACTTACCTTAGATTGAAGCCTTGTCCCCCTCCCCCCTCCGGTGGCGACAGCTCTCCTGGGGGTTACTTCTGGGTGTCGCGGCTCCGGCGCTGTGATTGGCTGGAGTTGCGACGATGTCACTCCTGCGCATGCGCGTGTGAGCCGCCGGTAACGGCACGGTCACTGAAGCAACAGCACATATGTGCCATTGCTTCAGTTTGCCCCAGTGCGCGTGTGCCGATGACGGGAGATCTCCTAAACCGTACACCTGGGTAGCTACAGGTAAGCTTTATTATAGGCTTACCTGTAGCATAAAGTGGTTGCAGAGGGTTTACAACCACTTTTAAGTGACATACAGTATTTGCCCCCTTTACACCTTTTTCTTTTTCTCCTATTCTGTTTTTATTTATAATTTTTAAGTAGGTTTTCCAGCATTATTTATTTTCTCTGGTGTTGGTGAAAGCTGAATTTCAGACAAATGCACACCTGTAATACATATATGAAATCTGTTTTACCTACAAAAGGATTTGGGTTTTTGCCCATCCAGACCCGGCAGGACAGCAATGGCAGCTTGGTGACCTGACTTTTTTCTCAATTTAAAAAAAAATAATAAGTAGGTTTTATTTGAACACATTTTAAGCATACATGGTCCATAAACACTCACAAAAGAATGCAAAGTTGTACAAAACCAGTAGAAAACTAATAGGTAATTGCAGCTCCCAACTGTATAAAGCTCAGAACATACAGCCCCACCTAGTGGCTGAAAACAGAAATGATGGTGCCAATAGAGCATTAATATTGCATACTCCAAAGTCCGACAGTAATAACCAGCATTGAGTAACCAACAGCATTTTACCCCAATATCGTATCTATAATCAGGTCTACTGGGGCCAAGCCTGGTGCATCAAGCCAACCTCCCCAAACCCTCTCAAACATAGCAGGGCCTCAGTTAGTTAAAGCTGAAGAATAATCTGTTTATATTTGCCTTCCTTGTCCCCCCCCCCCCCCTCCATCATTTGCAATTAAAATAAAATAATAAACCTATCAGCTTCCATTACATACCTTATTTCAGACCCAGTTATATCATTACCAGGGATGAGCTCAGGCGCGTTCGCATTGAACACATGGAGAGCGCGCCAACGAAGTTGGCACCGTCGGAACCGCGCTGCGCTAATCACAGGCAGGGAGACATTGTCCCGATGCTCAGCTGCAGAGATCGGAAAATGTCTCCCTGCCTGTGATTAGCGCAGCGCGGTTCCGACAGTGCCGACTTCCTTGGTGGGCTCTGCAGAGGGGCATTGCCAGCGGTATTAACCCTTTTTCGGCCGCTAGCGGGGGTTAAAACCGCATCGCTAGAGGCCGAATACCATAGCTATGCCTCCAGCGCACCTCCCGCCCCAGTGTGAAAAGGGGCCTAACAACTAGGTCATCTCCCCAGCTTTAGCCTGGGTTTGGATGGTAAAGGAGCAACAGAAGACTGGTGAGGTCATCCTTCTGCTCTCTTCTTCTGTTATTTACATGCAGCACACCTGATTGGATTCTGGTGCTTCCACTTTATTCCCATTATCCGTTCCCTTTAAATAAAAGCCATCATGCAGCCATGAATCCCATCCCCATTATTTGATTGTACTTTCAAAGAGATTTAATTTAGTCTAATCGTATTAATGATTTGTGATGTTACTTGCGGCTTGCAATATCGCCGTCCTCACAGGTCACTCGCAGACAGGATTTTTCTTTTCTAAATGACTTGCGAGGTGAATGTGACTTTTTAATGCATCTCATTAAAACAGTTTTATTACTAATGCTTTGATGAGAGTGACTGCCAGCGTTGGGGGAAGTCGACCGCTGTGCTTTGCTCCCGCGCTCTCATAGGTTTTAATGAAAGCGTCTGTCCCGCCGAGCTGGGAGGGTCAAAAGATTTATTTGGGCGCTGTGTTCCTGTCGATGCGTGTGCTGGAATAATTGTTTACTCTCAGATAGTTCTTAGAGTTCAATTTTAATCTCAATCCAAATGTAAAAGTTATGTACATCTGTTGGCATTTCGAGAGTTAAACTACATGTGTTTAAAGTGAAGAACTAAAGCAAATGTAAAACAATTAACCTTTGACCATGAGCAACCAATAAATTGGCTTTTGCTACAACGTTCGTCTTCAATCTAGAGTGTCGCCCCCCCCTCAGTACTTTCCACCACTAGATGTCCTTAGTCTAATTCAAGCAACATTCAACCCACTTCCCCTGAGCCCAGATCATCAGGGACCCTCCTCTAGACTGTGGCTGAACAGCAAATTGAGAAGCAGCATCATCTCTGTCACTCTACTTTCTCCCCCGTCTGCATGTTCCTTGTTGGCACATACAGTAAGGTCCATAAATATTGGGACATTGACACAATTCTAATCTTTTTGGCTCTATACACCACCACAATGGATTTTAAACGAAACAAACAAGATGTGCTTTAACGGCAGACTTTCAGCTTTAATTTGAGTGTAATTACATCCAATCAGGTGAACGGTGTAGGAATTACAACAGTTTCTATATGTGCCTCCCACTTTTTAAGGGACCAAAAGTAATGGGACAGATTCACTTTTTAATACTTGGTTGTAAATCCTTTGCAGTCAATTACAGCCTGAAGTGTGGAACGCGATGACATCACCAGACGCTGGGTTTCATCCCTGGTGATGCTCTGCCCGGCCTCTACTGCAACTGTCTTCAGTTCCTGCTTGTTCTTGGGGCAATTTCCCTTCAGTTTTGTCTTCAGCAAGTGAAATGCATGCTCAATCGGATTCAGGTCAGGTGATTGACTTGGCCATTGCATAACATTCCACTTCTTTCCTTTAAAAAACTCTTTGGTTGCTTTCGCAGTGTGCTTCGGGTCATTGTCCATCTGCACTGTGAAGCGCCGTCCAATGAGTTCTGAAGCATTTGGCTGAATATGAGCCGATTATAATATTGCCCGAAACACTTCAGAATTCATCCTGCTGCTTTTGTCAGCAGTCGCATCATCAATAAATACAAGAGAACCAGTTCCATTGGCAGCCATACATGCCCACGCCATGACACTACCACCACCATGCTTCACTGATGAGGTGGTATGCTTTGGATCATGAGCAGTTCCTTTCCTTATCCATACTCTTCTCTTCCCATCACTCTGGTACAAGTTGATCTTGGTCTCATCTGTCCATAGGATGTTGTTCCAGAACTGTGAAGGCTTTTTTAGATGTTGTTTGGCAAACTCTAATCTGGCCTTCCTGTGGTGAGGCTCACCAATGGTCCAATGGTTCCCATCTTGTGGTGAACCCTCTGTATTCACTCTGGTGAAGTCTTCTCTTGATTGGATTGTTGACTTTGACACACATACACCTACCTCCTGGAGAGTGTTCTTGATCTGGCCAACTGTTGTGAAGGGTATTTTCTTCACCAGGGAAAGAATTCTTCGCTCATCCGCCACAGTTGTTTTCCGTGGTCTTCCGGGTCTTTTGGTGTTGCTGAGCTCACCGGTGCGTTCTTTCTTTTTAAGGATGTTCCAAACAGTTGATTTGGCCACACCTAATGTTTTTGCTATTTCTCTGATGGGTTTGTTTTGTTCAGCCTAATGATGGCTTGCTTCACTGATAGTGACAGCTCTTTGGATCTCATATTGAGAGTTGACAGCAACAGATTCCAAATGCAAATAGCACACTTGAAATTAACTCTGGACCTTTTATCTGCTCCTTGTAAGTGGGATAATGAGGGAATAACACACAGCTGCCCATGGAACAGCTGAGCAGCCAATTGTCCCATTACTTTTGGTCCCTTTAAAAAGTGGGAGGAACATATACAAACTGTTGTAATTCCTACACTGTTCACCTGATTTGGATGTAAATACCCTCAAATTAAAGCTGAAAGTCTGCAGTTAAAGCACATCTTGTTCTTTTCATTTCAAATCCATTGTGGTGGTGTATAGAGCCAAAAAGATTAGAATTGTGTCGATGTCCCAATATTTATGGACCTGGCTGTGCTGCTTCTCCTTCAACCTCTCTGATTCATGCTGTACAGCAACTGCAAGAAGCGGCTACTGTCAAATTCAATTACTATATTCAATAAAATATTTATTATGCATTTCTATATACAGCGGGTAAAATCAGTATTGAACACGTCAACATTTTTCTAGGTAAATATATTTCTAAAGGTGTTATTGACATGAAATTTTCACCACATGTTGGTAACAACTCATGCAATCCATACAAAGACACCAAAACAAATACGTTTAGAAATTAAGTTATGTGTAATGAAATGGAATGACACAGGGAAAGTATTGAACACATGAAGAAAAAGAGGTGCAAAAGGGCATGGAAAGCCAAGACACCAGCTGAAATCTGTCAGTAATTAGAAAACAATCCTGCCCCTTGGTGTCAGTCGGAGGAATAGGGCCCCATCATTGGTGTCAGTCGGAGGAATAGTGCCCCATCATTGGTGTTAGTGGGAAGAATAGTGCTCTTTGATTGCTATCTGTGGGAGGAATAGTGCCTCATCATTGGTGTCATATGGAAGAATCGTGCCCCATCATTAGTATCCTTGGGAGGAATAATTAGAAAAAAACACCCACACCTAAAGCATTGGTGTAACGCTCAGTGCTGAAACGCCCAATTATGAAAAATAGTGGGAGGACATGCATAAGTATGCTGGTTCCTCAATAGCAACAATAAAAAATGATATTGTAGAGGTAAAAATGTAATAATAAAATAAAAAACTAAAGTTTTTTGAAAAAATCGATTGATCAGAGTCCTGAAATGAATGAATAGAACATAGGGTTCTAGGGGGTGTGCCCCTGTCAACTCTGAGTCTCTAAAACAAATGCTGCAAGGGGAGCGAGTCTGCTTCAGGCGCGGGCTGGGGGACCCTATCGCTATGGGAAAAGGAAGGCAAATCCTAGTGCAGCAGCATTTTATTTGATTAAAATACAAATTGTTGACAGTATAAGGTGCACTTACCTAGTGCTAGTGAGTGTAGGTGCTTTCCAGATCCAGCATCACAGAAGAGCCGCCGGAGTGTCCCTGTGGAAGGGTCCACAAGCTCCGTGTGTCAGCGGGAATCTGAAGCCTTGAGGGATCTGGGTAGGATGCTGGCTGTGTAACTCTGTGTAGGAGTTTTCTGGAGCTGTCAGAGTGGGGAGCCGCCTACCACTGTGTGTGGCCAATCGGAATGTGTCAGCAGGCTGATGGAGACTTGGTCGTGCCTTGGAAACGCGTTCTGATTGGCCAGACACAGTGGTAGGTCGTCTCCCCACTCTAACAGCTCCAGAACACTCCTACACAGTTACACAGCCGGCGTCCTCCCCAGGTCCTTTGAGGCTTCAGCTTCCAACTGACACACGGCGCTCGTGGACCCTTCCACAAGGACACCCTGGCGGCTCTTCTGTGATGCTGGACCGGGGAAGCACCTTACAATGTCAACAATTTGTATTTTAATCAAATTAAGATAATGCTGCACTAGGATTTTGCCTGGCGCTTCTTTCTTTTTTTTGGGAGGAATAGTTCCCTGTCATTGAAGTTAATTGAAAGAATAGTGCCCTGTCGTTGATGTCAATAAGAATAGTGTCTCATCAGTAGTATCAGTGGGAGGGATAGTGCCCCATCATTTATGTCAGTGGGAGGGATAGTGCCCCATCAATGGTATCCTTGGGAGGACTAGTTTCCTGTTGTTTATGTCACTGGATAGAAATGGTGCCCCATCTTTGAGGAATACAGTCGTATCAGTGGGAGGAATAGTGCACCATCAATGGTGTCAGTGGGAGGAATAGTGCTCCATCAATGGTGTCAGTGGGAGGAATAGTGCCCCATCAATGGTGTCAGTGGGAGGAATAGTGCTCCATCAATGGTGTCAGTGGGAGGAATAGTGCTCCATCAATGGTGTCAGTGGGAGGAATAGTGCTCCATCAATGGTGTCAGTGGGAGGAATAGTGCACCATCAATGGTGTCAGTGGGAGGAATAGTGCACCATCAATGGTGTCAGTGGGAGGAATAGTGCTCCATCAATGGTGTCAGTGGGAGGAATAATGCTCCATGATTGGTATCTGTGGAAGCAATAGTGCCAGGTCGATGACATTTGGAGGAATAGTGCCCCGTCACTAATGTCACTGGAAGGAATAGAATAGTGCCCTATCTTGGTGTCCGTGGAAGAAATGGTGCCCAGTCATTAGTGTTACTGGAAGGAATAGTGCCCCATTGTTGATGTCAGAGGGAGGGTTGTGTTTTTCCAAGGAAGTGGAGTTTCCCTTTAAGCTTTTGTTGCTTTGTCTGAGATTCAGTGCAAAGAGGCTTCCTAAGGTAACTCTAAAGCCTCGTACACACGACTGGTTTTCTCGGCAAGAAAACTGCTGGGAGAGCTTTTTGCAGAGAAAACCGTTTGTATGTATGGTTTCTCGTCGGGAAAACTGCCGGGAATCTCGACGAGAAAAATAGAGAACCTGCTCTCTCTTTTTCTCGTCGGGATTCTCGGCTGAGTTTTCCTGCCGAGAAAACCGGTCATCTGTATGCTTACCTGTCCGAGGTAAACTCTTGCATGCTCGAAAAGATTTTGAGGCATGCGCGGTAGCATACAAGGTTAGTTTGGGGTGTAGCAAGATGGTGGCGACGGCATCCAATGTGACGAGCGCCGGCTCGTCGTAGTCGATAACGTCACCGCGTTCTTCCTAGGAATCTCGTCGAGAAAACCAACGATTTTTTTTTTCCAACGGGATTCCCGCCCGTGTGTACAGGTCTTAACGCTTGCATCCCTGTCACCTCCCTGCCTGTGTGCTGCCTCCCAGCTCCAGAGCCTACATAGCCATAACACAGCTTCTTTAGTTATTTATATTCCCTTTGACAACAAGGTTCTGGTTTTTGATATTGTAATATGTTGCACTCTTTGCTACTGTTACATGTTGATATCATTCTGATACGTCGTCTTTTATAATAATTTCGGAAAGCAGACAATCCAGGTTTATGGATTTCCAGGCTGTGTTTAGACACGTCTCTCCATAAATCGGGGTCCTGACACATTTCTTTTATAGATGGTGTCCTTGGGTGTCCCCTCCTCCTCTCCCCTTAGTAATATGACATGGTCGTGTATTTTTAAAATGGCTCTTGTCGCCTGGTGTGATATTACGAGCCGGGCAGGTTGCGGACACGTGTCGGAGATGGGAGGCAGGTGATAATAAAGCCAGCTGTCAGCTCTCTGCAATACCTGACGCAAATCTAACACATAGATGACTTAACGTTATTGCTGTCAATGGTGAGGGGCCCCATTTGTTCACACAGCACGCTCCTACACAGTCCAGGATAATGTTTTATGTAATAGAATGGAGTTTGATTAATTTCATGCATGTGGATACAGGATCGTGGCATGCCTATATGTTCCTATGATATTCTGTTTTGTGACGGAAACAAATAGAAGACAAGGAAAAGATCTTCAAGGGACTAAATATAAGTCAGTACTCACAATATATATATATATATATATATATATATATATATATATATATATTGTGAGGGGGTTAACTCAGTAGCGGGTGTGTGTGACCCCCTGGTTGGGCTCCCCACACAAAAACAGGGCCAGCAGACGGAGGTTGTGGTTTTCAAAATCAAAAGGTGCGGTTTATTTCTCTATGTACAGTGACAAAAACACAGCAAAGCCAAAAAGAAACATAAACAAAATAAATCCTGGTCAGTTTGACCTCTGACTAAACATGCAGGTTTCCTAAACTAACAACTGGGATCAGCCTGGTGCTGTCCTAGTCCCTAAGTCCCTGGTTTAGTAAAAGTCCAAACAAATAGCCACACAGGCTTTGCCTCACCGCACAGGGGTTCACTCTCCCTAGACAGTCCACACAGGTCTGGGTCCAGGCATGAGCTAACATCTAATGAAGCTGGGAGTTCTTATAGAGGCCTAAATGAGCTGACAAGCTTCAGCTGGTCTCATCAACTCCCTGCCTGCACGACGCCCAGCCCTCTCCCTAGAGGTATGAGTCATCCATGAGCCTACTAGCCTCAGCTGGGCTTATACAACTCTCCACCCTAGTTGTATAAGTCAGCATAAAGCCTGAATCTGGGAGAAATATATCTACCCCCCTGGATGCAACCAGGTGACTTTACCTTCCTGCTGTCACATACCCCCCCCTCTTGTTTTAACCTTGGGGTTGGAACACCAGCAATCAGGCATTCATGTACTCGAGACAAAGCATCCACATTCCCCATTTGAACGCCAGGGCGATGCTTTACTGTGAAGTTGAATTCCTGTAGGGCCAGGAACCACCTATTCACTCTTCTATTTGTCTCCTTGTTTTGAGCCATCCACTTTAACG
The DNA here is from genome assembly GCA_029206835.1 of Rana muscosa. NCBI lineage: Eukaryota > Metazoa > Chordata > Amphibia > Anura > Ranidae > Rana > Rana muscosa. The sequence continues at coordinate 325,415,717 of CM055119.1, read as the reverse complement.
GAGCGTGATCCGTAACCATGTCAAAGTGCCTACCTAGCAGATAGTACCGAAGGGAATCTAGAGCCCACTTCACCGCTAAACACTCCTTTTCAACCGTGGCGTAATTTACCTCATGGGACTTCAACTTCCTGCTGAGGTAAATGACTGGGTGCTCTTCCCCGTTCCAGACCTGGGACAATACTGCTCCTAACCCCACATCTGACGCATCACTTTGTACGACAAAGTCTTTAGAGAAGTCGGGTGAGTACAACACTGGCTGGCTACATAAGGCTTGTTTCAAGAATTGGAATGCTGCCTCAGCCTCGGGGGTCCATTTAATCATGACCGACCCTTTCCCTTTCGTCAGGTTGGTTAGGGGCACAGCCTTAGAAGCAAAGTGGGGAATGAAGCGCCGATAATAACCCGCGATTCCCAGAAAGGCCCGTACCTGCTTCTTGCTGTTGGGACGTGGCCAACTCTGGATGGCCTCGACTTTGTTGAGTTGGGGTTTTATCACTCCCCTGCCAATGGTGTACCCAAGATATTTGGCCTCCTCCTGCCCAATGGTACACTTCTTGGGGTTAGCCGTAAACCCCGCTTCCCGGATAGAGTCTAGGACTGCTTGCACTTTTGGCAGATGTGAGGCCCAATCTGTGCTATGGACAATTACGTCATCCAGGTAAGCCGCAGCATACTTCCGATGGGGCCTCAGTATCTGGTCCATTTTCCGCTGGAATGTGGCCGGCGCATTCTGTAACCCGAACGGCATTCTCTTATATTGGAACGCCCCGTCTGGGGTTACAAATGCGGTTTTCTCTTTGGCCGACTTGGCCAGGGGAATTTGCCAATACCCTTTTGTGAGGTCAAGAGTCGTCATGTATCGGGCTGTTCCCAGCCGGTCGATCAACTCATCTATACGTGGCATGGGGTAGGTGTCAAATTTTGTAACTTTGTTCAACTGACGAAAATCGTTACAAAATCGCCAGCTCCCATCCGGTTTAGGCACCAACACAATGGGACTAGACCAATCACTTTGGGACTCCTCTATCACCCCTAAGTTCAGCATTTTCTGTACTTCCTCCCGTATTGCCTCCCGTCGGGCCTCTGGGATCCGATAGGGTTTTAACTTCACCCTTTCACCGGGCGGGGTAATAATATCATGCTCTACCCCAGATGTTTGTCCCGGCAGCTCAGAGAACACCTCCTTGTTGCGAAGCACAAACTCCTTAACCTCCTGTTGTTGGGGTTGTGACAAGGTGGCTGCTATTCCAACCTCCGGAATCACGCAACCAGTTTGAGCTGGTGACCAAGTTTCTGCGACTAGGGACTCTCTATCCCTCCAGGCTTTCAACAGATTAACGTGATATATCTGTTCGGGCTTTCGCCTTCCTGGTTGTCTGACCTTGTAATTCACTTCGCTCACTTTTTCCATTATCTCGTAGGGGCCTTGCCATTTGGCAAGGAATTTACTTTCAACCGTAGGGACAAGTACCAATATCCTATCCCCCGGGGAAAAGGTACGGGTCTTGGCTCCACGGTTGTACACTCTCTGCTGTGCTAACTGCGCTTGGGCCAAATGTTCCTTCACGATGGGCATTACCTGTGCAATTCGGTCTTGCATCAGGGCGACATGCTCAATCACACTCCTGTGGGGAGAACTCTCACTTTCCCAAGTTTCCTTGGCAATATCCAACAGCCCTCTTGGGTGTCTCCCATACAGTAACTCAAAGGGGGAGAATCCCGTAGAGGATTGGGGCACCTCCCTAATAGCAAACATCAGATAAGGAAGTAGACAGTCCCAATCCTTTCCATCTCTATCCACCACTTTCTTCAACATTTGTTTTAGGGTTTTGTTGAATCTTTCAACCAGCCCATCGGTTTGGGGGTGATACACAGATGTACGTAATTGCGTCACTTTGAATAATTTACACAGCTCCTTCATAACCCGGGACATAAAGGGTGTACCTTGGTCCGTAAGCAGTTCTTTACAAATACCCACCCGGCTAAACACAAGAGATAGCTCTTTGGCTATGGTTTTGGCGGGGGTTTTTCGGAGAGGGATCGCTTCTGGATAACGGGTGGCATAGTCCATTATAACTAATATGTACTGGTGCCCCCTAGCGGACTTGATTATAGGACCTACCAAATCCATTGCGATTCTCTCAAACGGGACCTCAATGATGGGTAGAGGGACCAGCGGGCTACGGAAATGTGGCATCGGGGCCGACCTCTGACACACAGGGCAGGAGGAACAATAATTTTCTATGTCCTTCATCACCCCAGGCCAATAGAATCTCTGTAATACCCTCTCTCGGGTTTTCTCTGTCCCCAGATGACCTCCAAGAATGTGCCCATGGGCCAACTCCAACACCAACTTCCTGTAAGGTTTGGGCACCACAAGCTGCTCAACGGTTTCTTCTGCCCTTTTTGCCACCCGATACAGTAGGTCCTTCTCTACGCTGAAGTATGGGTAAGTGCAGGTATTATCTGGGTTCACTAACTCGCCATCTATTTCCACTACGTTTTCCCGTGCCTTTATTAGGGCGGGGTCTTTTAACTGTTCTGTGGCAAAATTTTCCCTGTGAACCTCCAGATCAGAAAACTCCACAGACGGTAGGTTTTCGTCTGAGGAGGTGGGCTCCTCTCCAGTTTCTTGAGTCTCCCCTGCCAATACTGACAAGGGAAATTCTGGAGAGTCCTCACCACTCTCAGAGGAGTTCTGGCTATCACATTCCTGGTACATAGGGGCACCAGTGGGGGGCTCAGGATCATCCCACAGTTCCCAGAACTTCGGAAAATCTCTTCCCACAATGGCATCATGCGGTAATTGAGATACTAACCCCACTGGATGAGAGAGGGTACCTTTGGGGGTCTCGAAACACACTGTAGTCACTGGATACTCTCGGGTGTCCCCATGCACACAAATAACAGCTACCTTGCTATTCCCAGAGACCTCTGTTTTAACTAATTCAGCCTTTATCAGGGTCACAAGGCTACCTGAATCCAGTAATACCACAACATTTCTACCATTAATACACATTTTGCATAAATGTTTCTCAGTTCCCCGAATGGCAGTGCATGCGACAGTCGCACACAGCGACTGACGTCTGTCCGTCAGAAAGTCACATTGCATGGGTTCCTCCACAACCTGGCAATTTGCTGCAATATGTCCCGCTTGCCGGCAGCGGTAGCAAACAACCCTTTTGGCTGCCTCTTGAGCCCCTGACTTCCCAGGCTGTTCTCGCCAAACTTTGGGTAGAGCTCCCACCCTCTCACTCTCTCCACCCTCACCCCTTGGAATCCTCTTATCCGCCCCTGGGGATGGTCTGGTCTTAGGGTGGAAAGTCCGAGAGTCTCTGGAAGAGGCTGTCAGGTTCTCTGTAGCCAAGTATTTCTCTACACGATCCACAAGACCACCGGCCGTCTCTGGGTCTCCATGGCTTACCCACTTTTGGATGGCAGTAGGAAGAGCTCTCAAAAACCGATCCATTACAACACGTTCCACAATCTCTGGTGCGGACAAAGTCTCTGGCTGTAGCCACTTCCTGCTCAGGTGAATGAGATCATACATTTGAGACCTGGGGGGTTTTCCAAGCTGGAAAGTCCAGTTATGCACACGCTGAGCCCGGACAGCCAGGGTGACACCCAGCCTTGCCAATATTTCAGCTTTTAGCATCACATAGTCTTTTGCTTGGTCAGGCTCTAGGTCATAGTAAGCCTTCTGCGATTCACCAGTTAACAGAGGAGCCACCAGTCCAGCCCACTTCTCCTCAGGCCACTTTTCTCTTTCAGCAGTCCTTTCAAATGTGGTCAAAAATACCTCTGGATCATCCTCTCCAGTCATTTTTGTCAATAAACGACTCACCACAAAGGACGCGGTATTAGTGGGACGGCTTTCCTCACTGGTCTGCGGACGTTGCTGCATTACTGCTTCCATTTGTTGTAGTCTCTGCTCTTGCTTCTGTAACAGGTCTATGAAGCGGGCCTCAGATTGCTGCTGGGCTTGTTGATGAGCTTGCTGCTGGGCTGCAAGGCTCCTTTGCAAACCTGCATTTGTCTGCTGTTGATTGGCATTTGCTACAGCCAGCTGTTTCAGTATCTCCTCCATGCTGGCTTAAAAAAAACTGCCACTGGTTCTCCACCAACTGTGAGGGGGTTAACTCAGTAGCGGGTGTGTGTGACCCCCTGGTTGGGCTCCCCACACAAAAACAGGGCCAGCAGACGGAGGTTGTGGTTTTCAAAATCAAAAGGTGCGGTTTATTTCTCTATGTACAGTGACAAAAACACAGCAAAGCCAAAAAGAAACATAAACAAAATAAATCCTGGTCAGTTTGACCTCTGACTAAACATGCAGGTTTCCTAAACTAACAACTGGGATCAGCCTGGTGCTGTCCTAGTCCCTAAGTCCCTGGTTTAGTAAAAGTCCAAACAAATAGCCACACAGGCTTTGCCTCACCGCACAGGGGTTCACTCTCCCTAGACAGTCCACACAGGTCTGGGTCCAGGCATGAGCTAACATCTAATGAAGCTGGGAGTTCTTATAGAGGCCTAAATGAGCTGACAAGCTTCAGCTGGTCTCATCAACTCCCTGCCTGCACGACGCCCAGCCCTCTCCCTAGAGGTATGAGTCATCCATGAGCCTACTAGCCTCAGCTGGGCTTATACAACTCTCCACCCTAGTTGTATAAGTCAGCATAAAGCCTGAATCTGGGAGAAATATATCTACCCCCCTGGATGCAACCAGGTGACTTTACCTTCCTGCTGTCACAATATATATATACATATACATATACATATACAGTGGGGATCGAAAGTTTGGGCACCCCAGGTAAAAATGTGTATTAATGTGCATAACGAAGCCAAGGAAAGATGGAAAAATCTCCAAATGGCATCAAATTACAGATTAGACATTCTTATAATATGTCAAAAAAAAGTTAGATTTTATTTCCATCATTTACACTTTCAAAATGACAGAAAACAAAAAAATGGCGTCTGCAAAAGTTTGGGCACCCTGCAGAGTTAATATCTTGTACTGCCCCCTTTGGCAAGTATCACAGCTTGTAAACGCTTTTTGTAGCCAGCCAAGAGTCTTTCAATTCTTGTTTGAGGTATCTTTGCCCATTCTTCCTTACAAAAGTCTTCCAGTTCTTTGAGATTTCTGGGCTGTCTGTCACGCACTGCTCTTTTAAGGTCTATCCATACATTTTCAATAATGTTGAGGTCAGGAGATTGTGAAGGCCATGGCAAAACCTTCAGTTTACGCCTCTTGATGTAATCCCCCGTGGATTTTGAGGTGTGTTTAGGATCATTATCCATTTGTAGAAGCCATCCTCTCTTTAACTTCAGCTTTTTCACAGATTGCATCAAGTTACCATCCAAAATTTGCTGAAATTTTATTGAATCCATTTTTCCTTCTACTCGTGAAATGTTCCCTGTGCCACTGGCTGCAAAACAACCCCAAAGCATGATTGATCCACCCCCATGCTTAACAGTTGGACAGAGGTTCTTTTCATTAAATTCTGTGCCCTTTCTTCTCCAAACGTACCTTTTGCTCATTCCGGCCAAAAAGTTATATTTTAACCTCATCGGTCCACAGAACTTGTTTCCAAAATGCCTCAGGCTTGTCTATATGTTCATTTGCAAAGTTCAAACGCTGATTTTTGTGGTGAGGACGTAGAAGAGGTTTTCTTCTGATGACTCTTCCATGAAGACCATATTTGTACAAGTATCTCTTTATAGTGGAATAGTGTACCACAACTCCAGTGTCTGCCAGATCTTTCTGGAGGGATCGTGCAGTCAAACGTGGGTTTTGAATTGATTTTCTCACAATCCTGCGAGCTGTTCCGTCTGATATTTTTCTTGGTCTTCCAGATCTTGCTTTAACTTCCACTGTTCCTGATGACTGCCATTTCTTAATTACATTCCGAACAGAGGATATTGACATCTGAAAACGCTTTGCTATCTTTTAATAGCCTTCTCCAGCTTTGTGAGCGTCAACTATTTTCAGTTTCAGTTTTCTAGAACCCATGGTGCTGATTGTTGGGGCAAGGTCAGATGAGTCTGGCCATTTAAAACTATTGAGATTGACATCACCGGGTCTTCCCAGATGATGATTGAGAACAATCCATGACACTGGCAGGTCTCAGCTTTGCAAAGTGGGCAGTGCATGCTATAAATTCTGCAGGGTGCCCAAACTTTTGCAGACGCTTTTTTTTTTGTTTTCTGTAATTTTGAAAGTGTAAATGATGGAAATAAAATCTAACTTTTTTTGACATATTATAAGAATGTCTAATCTGTAATTTGATGCCATTTGGAGATTTTTCCATCTTTCCTTGGCTTCGTTATGCACATTAATACACATTTTTACCTGGGGTGCCCAAACTTTCAATCCATACTGTGTGTGTGTGTATGTGTGTGTGTGTGTATATATATATGTATATGTGTATATATATATATATATATATATATATATATATATATATATATATATATATACACATAACCTGTGAATCATTTGATCAACTTGTATCAAAAGGGAGATCTATATATAGTTCCATGGTTAGTCTGGTTTAAAAAAAGACACAAGACGATCTAGTTTAACCAATAAAAAGTGGGGAAAAAAAATTGTTACAATCCCTTATACACAATCCTATACCTACAGTTGATCCAGAGGAAGGCAAAAAAAAATGGTGCCCAAAGCTGAACTGCATATTCCAGATGAGGTCCTACTAATCATTTCTACAGGGGCAAAATTATACCTTCCTCTCTGGAGTCCATACCTCTCTTAAACCCCATACACAAAGTAGGACTTTTTGACAACGAACTTCAAAATAAGCAGGTTTTCAAAAAAATCCTACCGCGTGCACGCTCCATCGGACAAACTTTTTCGGTTTTCATCAGACAAAAGTTCAGTCTGCAAACGGACAAACTTTTCGGCAACAAAAGTCCTACCGTGTGTACAGAAATCCATCGGACTTTTGGCCAAAGTACAAACACGCATGCCCAGAACTAATGTTAAAATCAACCAACAATAGCAGAAGTTGGCCAAAGGGTGGCAGTAAAGAGCAGAAAAAACCACGTGATGTTGGGAGAGTTTGCAGAAAAGTCCTGCCGTGTGTGTATGCTATGGGTGTGCCTGGCCAACTCCCGTCGGAGAAAAATCCACGGAAAAGTTTGTTTGAAGTCCGACCCGTGTTTACGAAGCTTTATACAAGAAAGGATTTTGCTCGCTTTGGAAACTGCAGCTTGGCATTGCATGCCATTATTCAGCTTCTGATCTACCAAAACCCCCAGATCCTTCTTCACTTCGGATTTCCCCAGTTCTACCCCCCCCCCCCAGTTTGTAGGGTGCATGTATGTTGTTAGCCTCCAAGTGCATAACTTTATCAACATTAAACCTCCTCCTGTAAGGACGTTATTCCACTGAATGGTTCGGTGTCCTCTGCAAAGACAGAAATGGTAATTTTAATCCCAGACCCAATATTTATAAAGATATTAAAAAGAAAGGGTCCTAATGGAAAAATGGGCCAAAATCACACCTGAGCAACGCATGCGACTCGTTTCTCCATACAGGAGGCGTCTTGAAGCCGTCATCACCAACAAAGGATTTTGTACCAAGTATTAAATACATTTCAGTTAGCGTGTTCAATACTTTTTTTCCCTGTGTCATTCCAATTTTATTACACAGAACTTCATTTCTGAACTTATTTGTTTTGGTGTCTTTGTATGGATTGCATGGGTTGTTACCGACATGTGGTGAACATTTCATGTCAATAGCACCTTTTCGAAATATATTGACCTAGAAAAATGGTGACGTGTTCAATTCTTATTTCACCCGCTCTATAATGATCAGCAAAAGGCCATTTATATGAGGCTTGATATTTATACAGGAAAGAGTTTATGATAAAGAATGTTTGAGATAAAGTCTCTTTATGGCCACTGGCTTTGATAAGAAGCCATCTATATGGTATCTAAAATATTAAATATAAATCGTGTATATAATAATAGGATTTTTATAACAGCTTACCTGTAAAATCCTTTTCTTGGAGTACATCACGGGACACAGAGCGACATAGTCATTACTAATGGGTTATATAGTTACCGTCAGGTGCTGGCACTGGCAACTTCCAAAACCGGAAGTACCCTCCCCTATATAAGCCCCTCCCATCCGGGAGCACCTCAGTTTTGTAGCAAAGCAATAAGTGTCCCCAAAAGAGGGGTGGGAGCTCTGTGTCCCGTGATGTACTCCAAGAAAAGGATTTTACAGGTAAGCTGTTATAAAAATCCTATTTTCTTTCTCGTACATCACGGGACACAGAGCGACATAGTCATTACTAATGGGATGTCCTAAAGCAATGCCAAATGAGGGGGGGGATACACCATATATAAGCTGAGCGCTATCAGACATGAGGATCTTTTGCGGCCTGCAACACACTGCGCCCAAAGGCGACATCCTCCTGACTTCTATCGTCCACCTGGTAGAACCTAGTAAACGTGTGTACTGAAGACCATGTTGCGGCCTTACAGATTTGAGCCAGGGAGGCCTGGTGATGCACTGCCCATGAAGTTCCAACTGCTCTCGTGGAGTGCGCCCTAACTTTGAACGGAGGTGGTCTCCTTCTCAAGCCATAGGCTTGTATTATGACCTGTCGAATCCACTTGGCTAAAGTAGATTTTGACGCTGCCTGACCCTTTCTGGGGCCTTCCGGCAGAATAAACAAAGTATCCGTTCTGCGAATCTGAGCAGTGGCTTTTAGATAAGCTTTAACTGCTCTTACTACATCCAAAGAATGCAATAACTTTTCCTCTACCGAAGTAGGCTTGGGGAAAAAAGAAGGAAGAACCACATCTTGGTTCAAATGAAACCTCGATACCACCTTAGGAAGAAAGGCTGGATGAGGACGTAACACTACTCTGTCCTTATGGATAACCAGATATGGCTCTTTACAGGACATAGCTGCTAATTCCGATACTCTTTTAGCCGAACAAATGGCTACTAGAAAAACCAATTTCTTTCTCGTACATCACGGGACACAGAGCGACATAGTCATTACTAATGGGTTATATAGTTACCGTCAGGTGCTGGCACTGGCAACTTCCAAAACCGGAAGTACCCTCCCCTATATAAGCCCCTCCCATCCGGGAGCACCTCAGTTTTTTGCCAGTGTCTAAGGTGTTGGCCAAGAAGAAACATGTGTTTTTCACTGAGCTTGCGTACAGGTTCTTTTGGGCCTCAGTAAGCTATTCCGGATCCGACCAAAAAAGCTTCATAGCTAAACGGTCGGTACCCGGGCCTTGCAGAGAAGAGCAAGGTTCTGCCTGTAATGCTTCTCTTAGGAGAGCTGGACCCTGGGATCCAGAGCTCTGGTCATACCCACGACCAAGATGTTTTCTGTGCAGGGTGCTATACAGGTCCAGGGGAGTGGAATCCTTGGGAACCCGGTCCCTGAAGGTTTGATTACAATGCCTGCCGTGATAGGTGAAGTTTGGGCTTTTGTGGACCAAACAAAGTCCTGCGGCGGGGAACAGGTAAGTGGGGGCCCCCAGGAACTTGGTTCTATTGGGGGACCCCCAAGCCTAATTTGTCTTTCTGTCTGTTACCTAACGGTATTCCCGCTAATATCTGTGCATGCCTGTAACTACTAAAAAAATGTAATAATTTTTAATGGTGGTCAAGAAAAAAAAAAAAAAAAAAGAATGTTTTTTTATATATGTTTAGTATATTAAACTGCGGTACCTGTGTTTGTCCACTAGAGGCCGCTGTGGAATGTTTTTCTTGTCATATGGACTAGTTTCTTCTCAGAGAGCAAAGTCCAGGCAGCTGGTGAGTTCTCCTACAGGAAACTGTTTCCTCTGCCATGTTGCAGTGTTCGTCTATCCCCCGGCCTGCGGCAAAGGGGGCCCTGGCTCCTGTCCCTGGTTTCCATGTTTGAAAATTAGCGCCGAGGCGCACGTGGCCGCGCGCGTGCGCGTGCACGCGCCTCTATATATAGAGGTGGCCGGAAAAAGGGGCGGGGCCTGGGGGATGACGCTCTGTGCGCGCCGCAGTGCTTCTGCGCATGTGCGGGCGTCCCAGCAGGTTTTTAAAAAGCCACATTATTGCAGTAAGCTGGCTATGAAGTACAGAGACAGAGCTGGCAACATTTAAAGGCATACAGCAAGCGGTTGATACAGGCATCCCCTAGAAAGGCACATTAGTAGACACCAACTGTGATATAGCAGCAATTGTGCTAGACTATTCTCAGTAAAAGAGGTGTATTACGGCTGGAATACCTCAGCTTTAGGCTTAGGAATATGCCGTCCAGTAGCTCCGGAACTGAATCTTCCAGGAAGCGAAGGGGGTCTCATCGGGCTCTGAGGATCTTGGGCATACTCCTGCTGCACCAGTCTCCCCTGAAGTTCAGAGGTAAGTGACCGTAGAGACCCCGCAGGGGTACTTGGTACTGTGGCTGTCCTCAGTCACCTGCTCCTGTGTATGTAACAGAGGAGGTTTTTTCCTCAGCTCTGGGAGGATTAGAGAGAGATTGTCAAAATTTATCGCTGCCTCCCTGTCAGGGAAAGCACGCCCGATCTCCGTCTCCTCCTTCAGAGTGCCTGTTAGCAGAGCAACAGTCCCATACAGGGATCGACCTGCCTGAAGGGGATCAGGATAAGGTTGATTCTGTTATAGAGGAATCAACAGTGGGGGAACCCTTTCTCAGCATCTCAAGCTGAAAGATTATGGGTTCAGTCTCTGACTAACATGGTCCGATCAGCATTTAAAAATGCACCTTGCGGAACCATCAACCACTACTGTATCCTCGTTGGGGTCGCTAGAAGCCCCCAGACTGTTTGTTCTTTTCCACTTCACCCTTTACTGAAAGGGCTCATTTACCAGGATTGGGAACGTCCTGAGAAAATATTTATTCCCCCAAGAGATTTCCGGTGGTCTATCCCATGGAGGATAAGTTCATCAAAAAAAAAAAAAAAAAAATGGAAGGTCCCTACAGTGGACGCAGCCATCTCTTGTATGTATAAATCACTGACATGTCCAGTGGATAATGTCCAAATGTTCAAGAACCCAATAGATAAAAGATTGGAGTCCTTATGAAAATCTGCTTGGTGACACAACCAGCAGTAGCAGCTATTGGGGTCTGCTAAGCAGTGAAGGATCAGTTGAAACAGGTCTTGAGGGACTTGACAGATCAGCAGGCTTTGCCCTAGCTGATCTACCTAGAGCCTTAGGCTTTGCGGTTGACGCCATAGAGGATTCAGTCCATCAGGCCTCCCGCCTTACGCTGTCTATAGTACATATGCGTAGGCTCCTATGGCTCAAAAACTGGTCTGCTGAAGCTCCCTGTAAAGAATGGCTGGTTAGCGTCCCATTTCATGGTGAACGCTTATTCAGGGAAAACCTGGACAAATATCCAGAAAATTTCCAGCGGTAAAAATACGCTCTTGCCGGTTAAAAGCAGAGTTAGAGGTCCCTCTTTAAGAGGCCTGCTTCTCCAGTCCCTGGGGCATCGGCTGTGTAACAGTTCCGACGGCCTCCTCGGTCAAATCCCGGGGGTAAAAAACAGGGACAGTAGCAGGGTAATGAGAAACCCTGGGTCAGGGGAGGTACAAAACCTCCCCCAAAGTTAAATTCATGAAGCCCCCACTCAGTCGGGTGGGGGGAGGACTCCAGTTGTTCGCAAGAGACCTGGCGGGACACGATCAAGACAGATAGGTGCTCTCCGCAGTAGGTTTGGGATACAGTTTGGAGTTAAAAGACTCTCCTCCTTCCCATTTTTGAGGTCAAACGTGCCAAGGGATCCCCGGAAGAGAGAGTCCCTCCTGTTGGCACTAGAACAACTATTGCTCCAAGGAGTAATTATGGAGGTTCCCCTGGAAGAATGAGGGTTCGGGTTTTACTCAAACCTCTTTACAGTCCCGAAGCAAACGCGGACGGGAGGCCCATATTAATTCTAAAAGGGCTATACAAATTCCTGTATATCAGGACTTTCCGATGGAGTCGATCCGATCGGTGGCCACTGCCCTACAAGGGGAGGATTGGTTAGCCACGATCGACATCAAAGATGCTTATTTGCACATTCCCATCTTTCCAGTCCACCAAAAATTTCTACGCTTTGCAGTAGAAGGGCGCCATTTTCAGTTCAGAGCCTTACCCTTCGGTTTGGCCACAGCACCACGAGTGTTTACAAAAATTCTGGCCCTTTATTGGCCAATCTAAGAACACAAGGTGTAATGATAATGGCATATCTGGATGACTTGTTGCTGATAGACCACTCAGTGAAAAAACTAGACGTGGTCGTTCACAAGACGATCAAGTATCTGGAATCTCACGGTTGGATTATCAACCGAGACAAGTCAGCCCTAAAAACCAGTCAAAAGTCTGGAATACTTGGGGCTAAGGTTGGATTCAGGCCAGAGAAAAATATTCTTGCCTCGAGGAAAGGTGTTGTCTTTGAAAGATTTGATCCACTTAGTGGGTACAAAAAAGACAGCCGTCCATACGCCTGTATATGAGGCTGCTGGGAAAAATGGTGGCATCATTCGAAGCAGTACCCTACGGTCAATTCCATTCAAGGAATTTGCAAGGGGCCATACTGTCAGCCTGGAACAAAAAAGTTCAGGCCCTAGACTTACAATGTCCTTGTCCCCTTCCGTTCGCAAGAGCCTCCGTTGGTGGTTGGTTCCCCAGAATCTGGAAAAAAGGAAATCCTTCAGTCCGATTTCTTGGAAGGTGGTCACTACAGATGCCAGCCTTATAGGCTGGGGAGCAGTACTGGAGCAATAGTCTCTACAGGGCAGATGGTCGGATGCAGAAAAGGCCCTGCCCATCAATCTCTTAGAGATACGAGCAGCCCGGTATGCCCTAGTAGCATGGACATCCAAACTCCAAGGGTCCCCTGTCAGAATGCAATCAGACAATGCCACAGCAGTGGCATATATCAATCATCAGGGGGGCACCAGGAGTCGTGCAGCCCAGAGGGAAGTAAATTACATCCTGAAATGGGCAGAAAAATATGTCCCAGCCATATCTGCGGTATTCATTCCAGGAGTGGAGAATTGGAAGGCGGACTTTCTAAGTCGCCAGCAATTAGGCCCAGAGGAAGGGTCCCTTCACCCCGAGGTTTTCTGGACAATATGTCAGCGGTGGGGAACACCGGATGTAGATCTTCTAGCATCCAGATTCAACGCAAAGGGGGACAGGTTTGTCTCTCGGACAAGGGATCCCCTAGCTTGCAGCTCGGATGCCCTAGTGTTCCCTTGGGATCAGTTCAAGCTGATATATGCATTCACACCGCCACAATGGTTACCTCGATTACTCCGCAGAATCAGGGTAGAAAAGAAACCGGTGATTCCGGTGGCTCCAGCGTGGCCCCGAAGAGCGTGGTACGCGGAGATTGTAAAATTTCAGTGGGGAGTCCTTGGACTCTCCCACGTCGTCCGGCTTTCGCAAGGACCGATATACCACCCTTCCTTACCAGCCCTAGGTTTGACGGCCTGGCTATTGAAGCCCACATTCTAAAAAAGAGAGGGCTCTCTAATGCTGTGGTATCTACCATGATCAATGCCAGGAAGCCGGTATCCAGGCAGATCTACTATAGAATCTGGAAGGCGTACATCGCGTGGTGTGAGGCCAAGAAATGGCATCCACATAAGTACGTAATAGGTAGGATTCTGGACTTCCTACAGTGGGCTGTAGATAGGAAGCTTGCCTTGAGTACTATCAAGGGTCAGATTTCGGCCTTGTCAATATTTTTTCAAAGGCCCTTGGCTTCGCATTCACTAGTCAAAGCCTTTATACAAGGAGTGATGCGTATTAGTCCTCCGGTTAATATTCCCATATGTCCATGGGATCTAAACTTGGTTCTGTCGGTTCTACAGAAACAACCATTTGAACCATTACAGCATATTTCCTTGGTGCTTCTCACCAGGAAATTGATTTTTCTAGTAGCCATTTGTTCGGCTAAAAGAGTATCGGAATTAGCAGCTATGTCCTGTAAGGAGCCATATCTGGTTATCCATAAGGACAGAGTAGTGTTACGTCCTCATCCAGCCTTTCTTCCTAAGGTGGTATCGAGTTTTCATTTGAACCAAGATGTGGTTCTTCCTTCTTTTTTCCCCAAGCCTACTTCGGTAGAGGAAAAGTTATTGCATTCTTTGGATGTAGTAAGAGCAGTTAAAGCTTATCTAAAAGCCACTGCTCAGATTCGCAGAACGGATACTTTGTTTATTCTGCCGGAAGGCCCCAGAAAGGGTCAGGCAGCGTCAAAATCTACTTTAGCCAAGTGGATTCGACAGGTCATAATACAAGCCTATAGCTTGAGAAGTAGACCGCCTCCGTTCAAAGTTAGGGCGCACTCCACGAGAGCAGTTGGAACTTCATGGGCAGTGCATCACCAGGCCTCCCTGGCTCAAGTCTGTAAGGCCGCAACATGGTCTTCAGTACACACGTTTACTAGGTTCTACCAGGTGGACGTTAGAAGTCAGGAGGATGTCGCCTTTGGGCGCAGTGTGTTGCAGGCCGCAAAAGATCCTCATGTCTGATAGCGCTCAGCTTATATATGGTGTATCCCCCCCCTCATTTGGCATTGCTTTAGGACATCCCATTAGTAATGACTATGTCGCTCTGTGTCCCGTGATGTACGAGAAAGAAAATAGGATTTTTATAACAGCTTACCTGTAAAATCCTTTTCTTGGAGTACATCACGGGACACAGAGCTCCCGCCCCTCTTTAGGGACACTTATTGCTTTGCTACAAAACTGAGGTGCTCCCGGATGGGAGGGGCTTATATAGGGGAGGGTACTTCCGGTTTTGGAAGTTGCCAGTGCCAGCACCTGACGGTAACTATATAACCCATTAGTAATGACTATGTCGCTCTGTGTCCCGTGATGTACTCCAAGAAAAGGATTTTACAGGTAAGCTGTTATAAAAATCCTATTTTCCTGGTGAGAAGCACTAAGGAAATATGCTGTAATGGTTCAAATGGTTGTTTCTGTAGAACCGACAGAACCAAGTTTAGATCCCATGGACATATGGGAATATTAACCGGAGGACTAATACGCATCACTCCTTGTATAAAGGCTTTGACTAGTGAATGCGAAGCCAAGGGCCTTTGAAAAAATATTGACAAGGCCGAAATCTGACCTTTGATAGTACTCAAGGCAAGCTTCCTATCTACAGCCCATTGTAGGAAGTCCAGAATTCTACCTATTACGTATTTACGTGGATGCCATTTCTTGGCTTCACACCAGGCGATGTACGCCTTCCAGATTCTATAGTAGATCTGCCTGGATACCGGTTTCCTGGCATTGATCATGGTAGACACCATAGCATTAGAGAGCCCTCTCTTTTTTAGAATGTGGGCTTCAATAGCCAGGCCGTCAAACCTAGGGCTGGTAAGGAAGGGTGGTATATCGGTCCTTGCGAAAGCCGGACGACGTGGGAGAGTCCAAGGACTCCCCACTGAAATTTTACAATCTCCGCGTACCACGCTCTTCGGGGCCACGCTGGAGCCACCGGAATCACCGGTTTCTTTTCTACCCTGATTCTGCGGAGTAATCGAGGTAACCATTGTGGCGGTGTGAATGCATATATCAGCTTGAACTGATCCCAAGGGAACACTAGGGCATCCGAGCTGCAAGCTAGGGGATCCCTTGTCCGAGAGACAAACCTGTCCCCCTTTGCGTTGAATCTGGATGCTAGAAGATCTACATCCGATGTTCCCCACCGCTGACATATTGTCCAGAAAACCTCGGGGTGAAGGGACCCTTCCTCTGGGCCTAATTGCTGGCGACTTAGAAAGTCCGCCTTCCAATTCTCCACTCCTGGAATGAATACCGCAGATATGGCTGGGACATATTTTTCTGCCCATTTCAGGATGTAATTTACTTCCCTCTGGGCTGCACGACTCCTGGTGCCCCCCTGATGATTGATATATGCCACTGCTGTGGCATTGTCTGATTGCATTCTGACAGGGGACCCTTGGAGTTTGGATGTCCATGCTACTAGGGCATACCGGGCTGCTCGTATCTCTAAGAGATTGATGGGCAGGGCCTTTTCTGCATCCGACCATCTGCCCTGTAGAGACTATTGCTCCAGTACTGCTCCCCAGCCTATAAGGCTGGCATCTGTAGTGACCACCTACCAAGAAATCGGACTGAAGGATTTCCTTTTTTCCAGATTCTGGGGAACCAACCACCAACGGAGGCTCTTGCGAACGGAAGGGGACAAGGACATTGTAAGTCTAGGGCCTGAACTTTTTTGTTCCAGGCTGACAGTATGGCCCCTTGCAAATTCCTTGAATGGAATTGACCGTAGGGTACTGCTTCGAATGATGCCACCATTTTTCCCAGCAGCCTCATATACAGGCGTATGGACGGCTGTCTTTTTTGTACCCACTAAGTGGATCAAATCTTTCAAAGACAACACCTTTCCTCGAGGCAAGAATATTTTTCTCTGGCCTGAATCCAACCTTAGCCCCAAGTATTCCAGACTTTTGACTGGTTTTTAGGGCTGACTTGTCTCGGTTGATAATCCAACCGTGAGATTCCAGATACTTGATCGTCTTGTGAACGACCACGTCTAGTTTTTTCACTGAGTGGTCTATCAGCAACAAGTCATCCAGATATGCCATTATCATTACACCTTGTGTTCTTAGATTGGCCAATAAAGGGCCAGAATTTTTGTAAACACTCGTGGTGCTGTGGCCAAACCGAAGGGTAAGGCTCTGAACTGAAAATGGCGCCCTTCTACTGCAAAGCGTAGAAATTTTTGGTGGACTGGAAAGATGGGAATGTGCAAATAAGCATCTTTGATGTCGATCGTGGCTAACCAATCCTCCCCTTGTAGGGCAGTGGCCACCGATCGGATCGACTCCATCGGAAAGTCCTGATATACAGGAATTTGTATAGCCCTTTTAGAATTAATATGGGCCTCCCGTCCGCGTTTGCTTCGGGACTGTAAAGAGGTTTGAGTAAAACCCGAACCCTCATTCTTCCAGGGGAACCTCCATAATTACTCCTTGGAGCAATAGTTGTTCTAGTGCCAACAGGAGGGACTCTCTCTTCCGGGGATCCCTTGGCACGTTTGACCTCAAAAATGGGAAGGAGGAGAGTCTTTTAACTCCAAACTGTATCCCAAACCTACTGCGGAGAGCACCTATCTGTCTTGATCGTGTCCCGCCAGGTCTCTTGCGAACAACTGGAGTCCTCCCCCCACCCGACTGAGTGGGGGCTTCATGAATTTAACTTTGGGGGAGGTTTTGTACCTCCCCTGACCCAGGGTTTCTCATTACCCTGCTACTGTCCCTGTTTTTTACCCCCGGGATTTGACCGAGGAGGCCGTCGGAACTGTTACACAGCCGATGCCCCAGGGACTGGAGAAGCAGGCCTCTTAAAGAGGGACCTCTAACTCTGCTTTTAACCGGCAAGAGCGTATTTTTACCGCTGGAAATTTTCTGGATATTTGTCCAGGTTTTCCCTGAATAAGCGTTCACCATGAAATGGGACGCTAACCAGCCATTCTTTACAGGGAGCTTCAGCAGACCAGTTTTTGAGCCATAGGAGCCTACGCATATGTACTATAGACAGCGTAAGGCGGGAGGCCTGATGGACTGAATCCTCTATGGCGTCAACCGCAAAGCCTAAGGCTCTAGGTAGATCAGCTAGGGCAAAGCCTGCTGATCTGTCAAGTCCCTCAAGACCTGTTTCAACTGATCCTTCACTGCTTAGCAGACCCCAATAGCTGCTACTGCTGGTTGTATCACCAAGCAGATTTTCATAAGGACTCCAATCTTTTATCTATTGGGTTCTTGAACATTTGGACATTATCCACTGGACATGTCAGTGATTTATACATACAAGAGATGGCTGCGTCCACTGTAGGGACCTTCCTTTTTTTTTTTTTTTTTTGATGAACTTATCCTCCATGGGATAGACCACCGGAAATCTCTTGGGGGAATAAATATTTTCTCAGGACGTTCCCAATCCTGGTAAATGAGCCCTTTCAGTAAAGGGTGAAGTGGAAAAGAACAAACAGTCTGGGGGCTTCTAGCGACCCCAACGAGGATACAGTAGTGGTTGATGGTTCCGCAAGGTGCATTTTTAAATGCTGATCGGACCATGTTAGTCAGAGACTGAACCCATAATCTTTCAGCTTGAGATGCTGAGAAAGGGTTCCCCCACTGTTGATTCCTCTATAACAGAATCAACCTTATCCTGATCCCCTTCAGGCAGGTCGATCCCTGTATGGGACTGTTGCTCTGCTAACAGGCACTCTGAAGGAGGAGACGGAGATCGGGCGTGCTTTCCCTGACAGGGAGGCAGCGATAAATTTTGACAATCTCTCTCTAATCCTCCCAGAGCTGAGGAAAAAACCTCCTCTGTTACATACACAGGAGCAGGTGACTGAGGACAGCCACAGTACCAAGTACCCCTGCGGGGTCTCTACGGTCACTTACCTCTGAACTTCAGGGGAGACTGGTGCAGCAGGAGTATGCCCAAGATCCTCAGAGCCCGATGAGACCCCCTTCGCTTCCTGGAAGATTCAGTTCCGGAGCTACTGGACGGCATATTCCTAAGCCTAAAGCTGAGGTATTCCAGCCGTAATACACCTCTTTTACTGAGAATAGTCTAGCACAATTGCTGCTATATCACAGTTGGTGTCTACTAATGTGCCTTTCTAGGGGATGCCTGTATCAACCGCTTGCTGTATGCCTTTAAATGTTGCCAGCTCTGTCTCTGTACTTCATAGCCAGCTTACTGCAATAATGTGGCTTTTTAAAAACCTGCTGGGACGCCCGCACATGCGCAGAAGCGCTGCGGCGCGCACAGAGCGTCATCCCCCAGGCCCCGCCCCTTTTTCCGGCCACCTCTATATATAGAGGCGCGTGCACGCGCACGCGCGCGGCCACGTGCGCCTCGGCGCTAATTTTCAAACATGGAAACCAGGGACAGGAGCCAGGGCCCCCTTTGCCGCAGGCCGGGGGATAGACGAACACTGCAACATGGCAGAGGAAACAGTTTCCTGTAGGAGAACTCACCAGCTGCCTGGACTTTGCTCTCTGAGAAGAAACTAGTCCATATGACAAGAAAAACATTCCACAGCGGCCTCTAGTGGACAAACACAGGTACCGCAGTTTAATATACTAAACATATATAAGAAAACATTCTTTTTTTTTTTTTTTTTTCTTGACCACCATTAAAAATTATTACATTTTTTTAGTAGTTACAGGCATGCACAGATATTAGCGGGAATACCGTTAGGTAACAGACAGAAAGACAAATTAGGCTTGGGGGTCCCCCAATAGAACCAAGTTCCTGGGGGCCCCCACTTACCTGTTCCCCGCCGCAGGACTTTGTTTGGTCCACAAAAGCCCAAACTTCACCTATCACGGCAGGCATTGTAATCAAACCTTCAGGGACCGGGTTCCCAAGGATTCCACTCCCCTGGACCTGTATAGCACCCTGCACAGAAAACATCTTGGTCGTGGGTATGACCAGAGCTCTGGATCCCAGGGTCCAGCTCTCCTAAGAGAAGCATTACAGGCAGAACCTTGCTCTTCTCTGCAAGGCCCGGGTACCGACCGTTTAGCTATGAAGCTTTTTTGGTCGGATCCGGAATAGCTTACTGAGGCCCAAAAGAACCTGTACGCAAGCTCAGTGAAAAACACATGTTTCTTCTTGGCCAACACCTTAGACACTGGCAAAAAACTGAGGTGCTCCCGGATGGGAGGGGCTTATATAGGGGAGGGTACTTCCGGTTTTGGAAGTTGCCAGTGCCAGCACCTGACGGTAACTATATAACCCATTAGTAATGACTATGTCGCTCTGTGTCCCGTGATGTACGAGAAAGAAATATATATATTTTATATATATATATATATATATATATATATATATATATATATATATATATATTGTAGCAAATATAAGAGATCTACCTCTCTGTGGGCTGCAGTGTCGCCCGAGGATTGCTCTGAAGAGGGAGCTGTCCGCGGTGCTGAATCTCATCCTGGAGAGACCCATCAAAGAGCTACTTTTTGGTTGAGGCCGGGTTCACAGTGGTGCGACACGACAGCCGTCCTACTTTGGATGCGACTTGAAGCCGACATACGTCCAACTTTCAATGAACGGGGATCTGACTTGGATCCCCGCCAATACCAGGCACTGTGTTTGGTATGAATCTTGAGGGGGAACTCCACGCCAAATTTTAAATAAAGAAACGGCATGGGTTCCCCTCCAGGAGCATACCAGGCCCTTCGGTCTGGTATGGATTTTAAGGGGAACCCCCTAAGGGCCTGGTATGCTCCTGGAGGGGAACCTATGCTGTTTTTTTTTTTTCTTTTTAAATTTGGCTTGGAGTTCCCCCTCAAGGTCAGCAGAGCACAAGTCGCATACCAAAGTCGGATCATGCAAGACTGCGGTCCTACTTTGATCCGACTTCAATGATAGTCAATGGGCTGAAGTCGGATCAAAGTCGGACCAAAGTAGTACAGGGAGCATTTTCAAAGTCGGACCGACTTGTGTCGGACCAGTTAAGACGGCTTCCATAGGGAAACATTGATTTTCACACGTCATGCGACATGAGCTCCCAACGTCGGAGCGTTTGTCGGACAAGTGTGAACCCGGCCTCAGTCCTTTCTTATGACACCTGACAAGTCTAATGGTCCCTTCACACCTGGGGCTAGGGGTGGTCAAACCACATCATCTACAGCAGTGGTCATCAACTCCAGTCCTCAGGGCCCACTAACGGGCCAGGTTTGCAAGATAACTGAAATACATCACAGGTGATATCATTTGCTGCTCAGTGATTGCAGTATTCTAGTCTGCATCTCCCCCAAGGTAATACATAAAACCTGGCCTGTTAGTGG
The DNA here is from genome assembly GCA_029206835.1 of Rana muscosa. Lineage (NCBI taxonomy): Eukaryota > Metazoa > Chordata > Amphibia > Anura > Ranidae > Rana > Rana muscosa. Next base: position 325,394,877 of record CM055119.1, on the reverse strand, counting down.
GCCCTGAGGACAGGAGTTGATGACCACTGATCTAGCCCTTTCCTTCCCAGCCTGACTGTCCCTGGCCTGCCCCTTCCATTCATTGGATTTCAGTTCTTGAAGGCTCTGCATCACATGTGGGCAAATCCAGCCTGCCTAGGAATGCCCACTCCTCGAGACTGACAACCAACCATCAAGGTATTTTGATATTTGCATAACTCCGCCCCAGAGCCAGCCCCCTGCTTGCATCAGGACTGGGGGGCTTTTGAGTGGACTACTGAGGCAGGGGGGGCTGTGATGTTTTCACGAAGCTGTGTACAGCACCCTGCTGACTCCTCTCACCAGCCATAATCTGCCTGCATTGCATAGAGAAGCAAATAGACCCGGTGAGGACATCACTGGATCTAATAAGGTAAGTAATTAAAATGAAAAGGTTTTATTCAAGCAATTTAATCTGCATCTTGATGAAGGGGGGAGGGATAACTCCAACTTTCATCTTCTATTACTGTCCCCCCCCCCAATATTTTTTAACAGTTTTTGCTTTGTGTTTTTTTTTCTTTTGCAGCGCGGGGTTAATACGGACAGCGGCAGTGTTTGCAGGGAGGCCTCGTTTGAAGGAATAAGCAAGTAAGTAAAAATCTAATGACAAAATAAAAAAACACAGCGCTTTTCTGTCCGCAGTGATAGAATCTCTTGAACGCTGCGTCACTCGGGACAGGCGCGATTATTTACGCAGCTTCCAAATAAAAGGATAATATATTCAAAGAGAGACGCTGAGAAGGCCCCCGCTGGTTTCATAATAAAATATATTCATATCCTCTCGCTGAGCAGTAGCAATGTTTTATAATCTGTAGACAAATGCCAAAATAAAACTAGTGCTGGATTCAGAGGCGCGCTATAGTCTGTCTGAGCTTCTTGGATCTGTAAGTGAGGCTTAAAGAGAACCTGTCAGATGGTGAAAAGTTTGGAAAGTAAAAAAATCCTGAAACTTTGTAACGGATTCATAAAAAAAAAGTACTAGTTCATGGAGTCCAGCTATGGTTTTCCTTCCAGCTATGGTTTTCCTTCCAGCTATGGTTTTCCTTCCAGCTATGGTTTTCCTTCCAGCTATGGTTTTCCTTCCAGCTATGGTTTTCCTTCCAGCTATGGTTTTCCTTCCAGCTATGGTTTTCCTTCCAGCTATGGTTTTCCTTCCAGCTATGGTTTTCTCTCCAGCTATGGTTTTCTCTCCAGCTATGGTTTTCTCTCCAGCTATGGTTTTCCTTCCAGCTATGGTTTTCCTTCCAGCTATGGTTTTCCTTCCAGCTATGGTTTTCCTTCCAGCTATGGTTTTCCTTCCAGCTATGGTTTTCTCTCCAGCTATGGTTTTCTCTCCAGCTATGGTTTTCCTTCCAGCTATGGTTTTCCTTCCAGCTATGGTTTTCCTTCCAGCTATGGTTTTCTCTCCAGCTATGGTTTTCCTTCCAGCTATGGTTTACCTTCCAGCTATGGTTTTCCTTCCAGCTGTGGTTTTCTCTCCAGCTATGGTTTTCTCTCCAGCTATGGTTTTCTCTCCAGCTATGGTTTTCTCTCCAGCTATGGTTTTCTCTCCAGCTATGGTTTTCCTTCCAGCTATGGTTTTCCTTCCAGCTATGGTTTTCCTTCCAGCTATGGTTTTCTCTCCAGCTATGGTTTTCCTTCCAGCTATGGTTTTCTCTCCAGCTATGGTTTTCCTTCCAGCTATGGTTTTCTCTCCAGCTATGGTTTTCCTTCCAGCTATGGTTTTCTCTCCAGCTATGGTTTTCTCTCCAGCTATGGTTTTCCTTCCAGCTATGGTTTACCTTCCAGCTATGGTTTACCTTCCAGCTATGGTTTTCTCTCCAGCTATGGTTTTCTCTCCAGCTATGGTTTTCTCTCCAGCTATGGTTTTCCTTCCAGCTATGGTTTTCCTTCCAGCTATGGTTTTCCTTCCAGCTATGGTTTTCCCTCCAGCTATGGTTTACCTTCCAGCTATGGTTTTCCTTCCAGCTGTGGTTTTCTCTCCAGCTATGGTTTTCTCTCCAGCTATGGTTTACCTTCCAGCTATGGTTTACCTTCCAGCTATGGTTTACCTTCCAGCTATGGTTTACCTTCCAGCTATGGTTTTCCTTCCAGCTATGGTTTTCTCTCCAGCTATGGTTTTCCTTCCAGCTATGGTTTTCTCTCCAGCTATGATTTTCTCTCCAGCTATGGTTTTCTCTCCAGCTATGGTTTTCTCTCCAGCTATGGTTTTCTCTCCAGCTATGGTTTTCTCTCCAGCTATGGTTTTCTCTCCAGCTATGGTTTTCTCTCCAGCTATGGTTTTCCTTCCAGCTATGGTTTTCCTTCCAGCTATGGTTTTCCTTCCAGCTATGGTTTTCCTTCCAGCTATGGTTTTCTCTCCAGCTATGGTTTTCTCTCCAGCTATGGTTTTCCTTCCAGCTATGGTTTTCTCTCCAGCTATGGTTTTCTCTCCAGCTATGGTTTTCTCTCCAGCTATGGTTTTCTCTCCAGCTATGGTTTTCCTTCCAGCTATGGTTTTCTCTCCAGCTATGGTTTTCTCTCCAGCTATGGTTTTCTCTCCAGCTATGGTTTTCTCTCCAGCTATGGTTTTCTCTCCAGCTATGGTTTTCCCTCCAGCTATGGTTTTCCTTCCAGCTATGGTTTTCCTTCCAGCTATGGTTTTTCTGGCACTGGTCCGCTTCTGTGTCCCTATCTTGTAAGTCCTCTTCCAGTTTTCCATCCCGCACTTTCACAAACACCTGGTAGGTCTCTTCCAGATCCCAAAGACGTAATAGAAACAAGTGAGGAAAATAATTATTTGATCCCCTGCAGATTTTGTAAGTTTGCCCACTTACAAAGAAATGAAGGGTCTATAATTATTATCATGGGTGTATTTTAAATGATAGAGACTGAATAAAAACCAAAAATCCAGAAAAAAAAACAGAACACAAATGTTATAAATTGAGTTGCAATTCAGTTAGTAAAATAAGTATTTGACCCCCCCCCCCAAGCAAAACGTGACTTAGTACTTGGTGGAGAATCCCTTGTTGGCAAGCACAGAGGTCAGACATTTCTTGTAGTTGGTGAACAGGTTTTCACACATCTCAGGAGGGATTTTCCAGCTCCCTCCATACATCTTCTATGTGATTCAGGTCTGGAGACTGGCTAGGCCACTCCATGACCCTAATGTGCTTCTTCTTGAGCCACTTCTTTGTTGCCTTGGTGGTATGTTTTGGGTCATCATGCTGGAAGACCCATCCATGACCCATCTTCAGTGTTCTGGCTGAGGGAAGAAGTTTCTCTTCCAAGATTTTACAATACATGGCCACATGCATTGGCCCCTTAATGTGGCAAAGTCGTCCTGTACCTTTAGCAGAGAAACCGCTCCAAAGCATCATGTTTCCACCTCCATATTTGACTGTAGGGATGATGTTCTTAGGGTCATAGTCAGCATTTTTCTTCCTCCAAACAAGGCAAATCGAGTTAATTCCAAAGAGCTCAGTTTTGGTCTCATCTGACCACAGCACTTTCTCCCAATCCTTCTCTGAATCATTTAGATGTTCATTGGCAGACTTCAGACTGTCCTGTACATGTGCCTTCTTGAGGAGGGGGATTTCAATCCATGGTGGTGTATTGTGTTACCTAAACAAGTAAAGATGCGCAAAATACCAGAGACTCAAATATCAAAACAATATGGCAGTAACTGAGTGTACATAGTGATTGGCACAACTAGTAGACTTGGATAAAAAGTTATTTCTTAGCATGAAAAGTCCAAGAACTGGAGGTGAAGAGTATTTCAGGGGTTAAAGTTACGTTCCCAGGGCTGCCATCAAAGGGGAACAGAGACCATGTTCCAGTTCTGCAGGAAAAAACACAAGGAGAGAAGCGCCTCTAGGTGTAGCAATATTAAAGCAATTTATTAGGCAGTGAACAAAAGCCACTCACATTTTGTAGATTAAAACGGGCATGTAGAAATTCCCAATCAAGGGAAAGGAGGGATCATCAGATATGTCAGTCCACCTCTATTCCTGCTGGGTGCTATGGATTCACTCGCACCGCTGACAGATGGATAAGGAAGGCTTGTTTGCGGTGGAGGAGGAGATCCAAAGCGAGGCTTGGAGTGCGATGGTGTCAAGCTTGACAAAGGAGTGCGGCTGCCACGTCACACGCAACCTGTACCTCACGAAACGCGTCGCATTCCAGTGACGTCAGTACCGCTCGCCTGTTACACCATCGCGCTCCAAGCCTCGCTTTGGATCTCCTCCTCCACCGCAAACAAGCCTTCCTTATCCATCTGTCAGCGGTGCGAGTGAATCCATAGCACCCAGCAGGAATAGAGGTGGACTGACATATCTGATGATCCCTCCTTTCCCTTGATTGGGAATTTCTTCATGCCTGTTTTTATCTACAAAATGTGAGTGGCTTTTGTTCACTGCCTAATAAATTGCTTTAATATTGCTACACCTAGAAAGGCGCCTCTCTCCTTGTGTATTGTGTTACCAATGGTTTGTTTGGTGACTGTGGTCCCAACTGCCTTGAGATCATTTACAAGCTCCTCCCGTGTAGTTCTGGGCTGATCCCTCACTTTTCTCATGATCATCCTCACCCCATGAGGCGAAATCTTGCATGGAGCTCCAGACTGAGGGCAATTGGTTATTTTGTATTTCTTCCATTTGTAAATAATCGCTCCAACAGTTGTCTCCTTCTCACCAAGCTTATTGCTGATGGTCTTGTAGCCCATTCCAGCCTTGTGCAAGTCTACAATCTTTCCTAGTGGATGACGTCGCTACATGGCGGGGAGTGTGGTTACGTGTTTTAGGGCAACGCCCCTTAGTGAAACAGGTGACCATGCCCATAGAGTGGATCCAGACGCTTCCTGGCGCCACTCTGCTCTTGCCTGTCAATCTCTGCATATCCCAGAAGAGGCTTAATGACGAAATGCACACTACCTACTACTTTTAGGGCCCATTTACTCCAGAAACTGCACATAACTGCGTTTTTTTTTCTGCATGTTTACATGCATTTGAAGCGCTCTTGACGCAGGTTTGGATTTTGCATGTGTTTTGCGCTGCATCTAGCACTGCGTCTGCATTGCATTTTTCCATACATTTTTGGGCTTGGCTTTCTTGACTTAAAGGGGTGCGGTGCAGGTGCCGTGCGTTTTTGAAGCACGTTTTTAGTGCATTACGTGCATTTGCGGTGTGGAAAAATGCAGCATGCGCTACTTCTTCTTTTTTTTTTTTTTTTTTAACTGCGCTGAACTGCATTGCAATGATAAGTAGCATTCAGAGCAGGCACTTGTCAGATATAGTAGTCAATAGCATCTACATCCCTGATAGAATAAATGTGTAGAAGGTCCCCTGTCCGGGGTAGTGTATGGGACTATGAAGATGCCTATTGATTTGGTGTCCAGTAATCATCCCAAAAGGAAATATGAGTATACAAAATACAAAAATGATACAATTAAAATTAATTTATTCCAAATACAAAATTACTGTATATACTCGAGTATAAGCCGACCCGAATATAAGCCGAGGCACCTAATTTTACCACAAAAAACTGGGAAAACGTAATGACTCGAGTATAAGCCTAGGGTGTCCATCTGCATGCCTCACTGTGTCCATGCCTCACTGTGCCCATGCTTCACTGTGCCCATGCTTCACTGTGCTCATAACTAGACTGACGTTTAACATGGGAGTCTATGGAAGGGGTGCCCGGCTTTGAAAAATCAGTGCTCCCCGGCCGTAGGTCCCCCAGACAAAAACTTTTCACACTTTATAGAGGGGAAATGGGGCTACATGTGTGCCAAGATTCGGGTCCAGGGGACCTACGGCCGGTCCCCAAAATCACAGGAGAAATTACAGTTTAACATGGGAGTCTATGGAAGGGGTGCCTGGCTTTGAAAAATCGGTGCTCCCTGGCCGTAGGTGCCGCGGACAACAAACTTTGCATATGTGTAGAGAAAGAGTGGGGCTATATGTGTGCCAAGTTTGGGGTCCAGGGGACCTATGGCCGGCCGGTACCGGGTCCCTAAAGTCCGGGAGCTCAGGCGCAAAAAAGGTGACTCGAGTATAAGCCGAGGGGGCATTTTCTGCACAAAAAAATTTGCTGAAAAACTCGGCTTATACTCGAGTATATACGGTACGTTAAAAAAAGGAATACAAAAATACACTGTGATGCATTTGTTTCTTCAGTGTTGTGTGCTGATGGTCCTACATGTTTCGCCTATAATCCGGCTTCATCAGGGACACAGACACTTTAACAAATCTACAATGATACATGAGAATTCATTTTAGTACATACATTTAAAGAAAAAAATCATTATTGGTGATAAAAAAAAAAAAAGAAAAGGAAATTGCAGTTTACAATACATGCAAGACTCTCTCTGAAGGCATGGACAGATACCTAATCATTCACGGACGGACTCCTCATGTCAGACCAGAATATACCACCTCTCAACAAGATGGAGAAGTTGGTGTGTGTATCACCTTGCAGGTAACCCACATTCAGACAAATACCACACGGAGATGTACACAGGGGGGTTATCCAAATTCAAATATAAGTGATCCTAAGTGTATGACAAAAAAAATAAAAATAATACATGTATAAAAAATAATAAAATAAGTAGAAGCTAATAATCAATATTATTAAGTACATATTAATGGATCCCTTGAAGATCTCACAAGATACACATTGCCTAAAGCAAGGCGAAGGCAGCAAGAACTAGTTTATTATAATAAGAAGTAACACTTACATATGAGTTAACAGGATATTGGATGGCTGGGGAGCCTAGGATGCGCAGCTTAACCAAGAAGCAGTAAATCTCGTGTTTAACAGGGACATTTTTCACCTGTAGCTGATGTTCATTGCTTAACAACCAGTAAATAAAAAGAAAACAAATAGATTAGAAAGAGTGCAGGAGATGAGAAGTATCAAACCATCCATCCTGCATGCTTCACCCAAAATCTTCGGAGATCCAGCAATTGCTATGATCTCCATAATGAAAGATACAAGGTGAAGATAATAATAGTCATAAAAGACAGTTACCTTCAATCAATGAACAATCGGACTCATATGTAAGTGTTACTTCTTATTATATGGTAATAAACTAGTTCTTGCTGCCTTCGCCTTGCTTTAGGCAATGTGTATCTTGTGAGATCTTCAAGGGATCCATTAAAGTGGAGGTCCACCCTGAAAAAATGTTTACATTAAAAATCCTAAAAAAATAATAGATTTTTTTATTTTTTTTTATACTAAAACTAAATGCCTGTTGCTATGCGGAAGTCCCCTAATCTGCCTCTAATGTGCCTCTTCTCGTCTGCCTTGGGTCTCCTTCCGCTTCCTCTTCTTGTGAATGGGGCACGCTGCCTTCTGGGAACTGTGTGTATCCCAGGAGGCAAGCCGCCCATTCACAAAGCGTCGTGCGAGTGGCGCATGAGCAGTAGCCTTACGGCTTCACTGCCTGTTTCCCTTACTCAGGATGGAGGAGCCAGGACCTGCCAGCAGCGATCAATCGCCGTGGCGGGACCGACATCGTGGGCGAGTAGGACAGGTAAGTGTCCTTATTAAAAGTCAGCAGCTATAGTGTTAGTTAGTTTTTTTGTTGGCTGCACCTCCGCTTTAATATGTACTTAATAATATTGATTATTAGCTTCTACTTATTTTATTATTTTTTATACATGTGTAGCGGGTATTTGAATTTAGGGGAAGCATCTGGGTGGTAGTGTAACCCAGATGTACTAATTGCTAGGGGATCCGGGACCTTTTTCTGGTTCTTGGATGACTCTGGTGGTGTGAGGTTCCTTTGTGGTCCACAGGTGGCGCTGTTGCCCTGGGCCGGGGCTGAACTCACACCGCAAGACTGTACCTTTTTGTCCCCCCCTGGAGCTGGTACAGCGGGGCGGGGAACCCGCTGTGGCGCGAAGGGAGAGCGGATAAAAGGGGCGGACGACCTTACCATGGGGTTCAGAGTTCAGAGTCCGGAGTGGGAGGACTCGGCCGCACACAGGCACCTTCAGCTTGGGTGCTGGCGTTCCAGTGTTCCAGGCCTAGGTGCCCTTGACCTAGCCGGAGCGAGAGATGGAATCCATCTCAGGCACCTTTAGCCTGGGGTGAGGTACTATGGCGGAGGCCTGGGGCTCAGTACCTTCGACTGAGTTCCGCGAGGGTGGAGGAATCCGAGGGGGCCCTAACTCCTTGGGTGCCCGTGTCTGAGTTTGTGAGAGCTGGTGTGCTGAACTTCTCTGAAGAGTCCGGTGCAGTATTGCTGGTGACAGAGAGGCCTCCGGTTTCTCCCTTGGACGGATTTCTTCCCCTGACAGGGGCCGTGCTAGCGAAGGTAATCCACATTCTACTCAATATAGTCAGTGGCAGTGACTTCCCGCCACTGGTGATACCACAGTGGTTAGCAGGAGAAGGGAAGGGATTGTGCCTCGATCTATTCCCCATCACTACTCGGTAGAAGAAACTGTATGTTTGTACGCCAAGAAGAATAAAACTGAGTTGGACCTATTCACTGTGTGGAACTCTGGTTACTAGGAGCAAAGGAGTTAGGAACGAAGTACTGGACTTGACTCTAGGACACCTACACAAGGCCCAATCTTCTGGCCTTCACCTCTCAGCTATGGAGGACATGGGCCGTGGTGTACCTCATCCCTCTCCCCAGCACTGAAACCCCTAGACGAAGAAAGACAAGCCGAGCTTTACTGCTTCTTGGTTAAGCTGCGCATCCTAGGCTCCCCAGCCATCCAATATCCTGTTAACTCATATGTAAGTGTTACTTCTTATTATAATAAACTAGTTCTTGCTGCCTTCGCCTTGCTTTAGGCAATGTGTATCTTGTGAGATCTTCAAGGGATCCATTAATATGTACTTAATAATATTGATTATTAGCTTCTACTTATTTTATTATTTTTTATACATGTATTATTTTTATTTATTTTTGTCTTACACTTAGGATCACTTATATTTGAATTTGGATAACCCCCCGTGTACATCTCCGTGTGGTATTTGTCTGAATGTGGGTTACCTGCAAGGTGATACACCAACTTCTCCATCTTGTTGAGAGGTGGTATATTCTGGTCTGACATGAGGAGTCCGTCCGTGAATTATTAGGTATCTGTCCATGCCTTCAGAGAGAGTCTTGCATGTAATGTAAACTGCAATTTCCTTTTTTTTTTTATCACCAATAATGATTTTTTTCTTTAACCACTTCCATACTGGGCACTTATACAGCTTCCTGCCCAGACCAATTTTCAGCTTTCGGCGCTGTTGCATTTTGAATGACAATTGCGCGGTTGTGCTACACTGTACCCAAACTAAATTTTTATCATTTTGTTCCCACACATAGAGCTTTCTTTTGGTGGTATTTGATCACCTCTGCGATTTTTATTTTCTGCAAAAATAATTTAAAAAAGACCGAAAATTTTGAAAAAAACACATTTTTTTTTTGTTTCAGTTACAAAACGTTGTAAATAAGTTTTCTCCTTCACTGATGGGGCTGCACTGACGGGCACTGATAAGGCGGCACTGATGTGCACCGATGAGGTGGAGCGGATGGGCACCGATAGGCAGCGCGGATGGGCACCGATAGGCGGCATGGATGGGCACTGATAGGTGGCATGAATGGGCACTGATAGGTGGCACTGTAATGTGTTAATGGATGCCAATCAGTGCCAAACAATAATGCCTGCCAATCAGTGATGCCAATTGTGGGCACTGATTGGCATCCATTAGGGGCACTGATTGGCATCCATTAGGGGCACTGATTGGCATCCCTGGTGGTCTAGGGAGGCATACCTGGTAATGGACATCCCTGGTGGTCCAGTGGCATCCCTGGTGGTCCAGTGTGGGCATCCTCGGTGGGGCTGTGCTGATAATCGATCAGCACAAACCCCCCCTGTCAGAGGAGCAGCCGATCGGCTCTCCTCTACTCGCGTCTGACAGACGCGAGTGAGGAAAAGCTGATTACCGGCTTTTCCTGTTTACATGTGATCAGCCGTGATTGGACACGGCTGATCACGTGGTAAAGAGTCTCCGTCTGAGACTCTTTACCTAGATCGCTGTTGCGGGGTGTCAGACTGACACCCTGCAACAACGATCGCCGCGATGCGCACCCCCGGGGGCGCGCAGCGGCTTAAAATCCTGAGGACGTCATATGACGTCCAGTCAGGATTTTAAAACCACTTTGCCGACGTCAATCCGCTATAGGGCGGGTGGCAAGTGGTTAAATGTATGTACTAAAATGAATTCTCATGTATCATTGTAGATTTTTTAAAGTGTCTGTGTCCCTGATGAAGCCTGATTATAGGCGAAACATGTAGGACCAGCAGCACGCAAGACTGAAGGAACAAATGCATTACAGTGTATTTTTGTATTCCTTTCTTTAATGTAATTTTGTATTTGTAATAAATGAATTTTAATTTGTATAATTTTTGTATTTTGTATACTCATTATATTTCCTTTTTGGGATGATTACTGGACACCAAATCAATAGGCATCTTCATAGTCCCATACACTACCCCGGACAGGGGACCTTCTATGCATTGCAATGGTGTGAACTATGCCCATAAGATTACCTTTATTTTGGGCCCTCTATGCAGTTGGAGTTCAAAATGCATCCAACTGCATCTAACTGCGTTTGGAGTGAAAGGGCCTTAATAGTGAGTGCAATATTTGTATCCTTTGTATTCATGCCACTTGTCTACACAGTCTGCATTTAGATGGAGGCGCCCCCTCTTGTTGTTATGTTTATTAGGTATTCAGGACCTGATCTAGGGGAGCTGCCGCCATCAAGTCTACATTCTACATAAATTTACCCTCATCTCAAACATCCATCTCTGATTTTTATTCCCCCCTCCTGCCTTGCTCCTCTGTCAATTTGCTTTCTCAGAAGCACTGTAATTCTCTCTGCTCAACGCTACAATAGTCTTTCAGGTCTCAAAGACAAAACGCATATCTGTGGTGTATCTACACTTGTGTGGGACTCCCCTCATGCGCAGATGCGTTGCGGGTCTCTGCTAGGTCTTTGGGACCTGGATGAGGCTTGCGGCGTGTCGGCACTTGCGCAGGGAATTCCACGCGTGCGCAGACATGCTGGAGAAGTCTGTCGTGTGCCAAAGACCTAACCAAGACTTGTGGCTAATCTGCATGTGCAGGATTCCCCTCGCATGCGCGGACATGCTGCTAAAGTCTCTGCTAGGTCCCAAAAAGCTAACAAATGCCTGTGCAGCGTAGAAATCATGTGATCATTTGTCCACTTGCCTCCTGGGATGTATGACATGACCATCCCAAGAGGCAGCTGGTGGGTGATCAGTCATCCTCGCCTAGGTGAGGAATCCCCACATGGGGGGGCAGCAAAAAAGAAGAGAAAGGTATTAACAATGGTAAAAAAAAATACTGCTAATGTTCAAGAGGGAGCGCAAAGAGGAGAGCGAGGGAATTAAAGTACCGTATATACTCGCGTATAAGCCGACCCGAATATAAGCCGAGGCACCTAATTTTACCACAAAAAATTGGAAAAACTTATTGACTCGAGTATAAGCCTAGGGTGTCCATCTGCATGCCTCACTGTGCCTCACTTTGCCTCACTGTGTCCATGTGCATGCCTCATTGTGTCCATGTGCATGCCTCATTGTGTCCATGTGCATGCCTCACTGTGTCCATGCCTCACTGTGTCCATGCCTCACTGTGTCCATGCCTCACTGTGTCCATGCCTCACTGTGTCCATGCCTCACTGTGTCCATGCCTCACTGTGCCCATGCCTCACTGTGCCCATGCCTCACTGTGCCCATGCCTCACTGTGCCCATGTGCATGCCTCACTGTGCCCATGTGCATGCCTCACTGTGTCCATGTGCATGCCTCACTGTGTCCATGTGCATGCCTCACTGTGTCCATGTGCATGCCTCACTGTGTCCATGTGCATGCCTCACTGTGCCCATGCCTCACTGTGTCCATGACTAGACTGACGTTTAACATAGGAGTCTATGGAAGGGGTGCCCGGTTTGAAAAATCGATGCTCCCCGGCCGTAGTTTACCCAGACAACAAACTTTGCACACTTGTAGAGGAGAAATGGGGCTACATGTGTGCCATGTTCCGGGTCCAGGGGACCTACGACCGGCCAGTACCGGGGCCCCAAAGTCACTGGAGAAATTACCGTTTAACATGGGAGTCTATAGGAGGGGGTGCCCGGTTTGAAAAATCGGTGCTCCCCTGGCCGTATGTCTCCCGGACAACAAACTTTGCACACTTGTAGCGGAAGAGTTGGGCTACATGTGTGCCAAGTTTGGGGTCCAGAGGACCTACGGCCGGCCAGTACCAGGTCCCCAAATCCGGGAGATCAGGTGCAAAAAGGTGACTCGAGTATAAGCCGAGGGGGGCATTTTCAGCACAAAAAAATGTGCTGAAAAACTCGGCTTATACTCGAGTATATACTGTAAATGGGTGAAAGTCTGCTTTAGGAAGACTCTATAGTGCGGTATGGTGCCATAGATTCTAAAAAATAGATTTTGGTGACCTCCATGAGAAGATTATGTTGCTCTATTTAGGTGACACCAGAGGCTGCCATGGACAGGATATCCAGGTTTGGACACTTATAAACAGGATGAAATCTGTGCTATTGTTGTTGGATTGTGGATCGGGATAGTCGGTTTCAGAGGCCTGTCCTATTCCCACTATATCCTCATTTAAATACTACTATTATCCAGATTTAGGGAAAAGGTGAACACTTGGAGTAAACTGCGGCTATCGGTGGAAGGCAGGATAAATTAAAAAAAATTGATTTTGGGTTTTCATACTCTTCAAGCTTTATGGTCATCATACACAGAGGGAGGTCTGATGGGGCCTCATTTGACAACAGTCCCCTGCCTGTGGTACGAGCAGACACATCCTGCAGACCACCCTACAAAGGACCTATTGATTAGATTGACAGCAAATCCTTATCTGATCGATCTTGTTCCCTCATCGTTCATCCAGGACCTAAAATTTCTGGTCCTATTTCTGAGAGCATTAACGTGAACCTTTAGCAGGTCAAACCTTCACATCAATACTTTTCTCCAGCCAAAAAGAACTTCTAATACCGTTGTATCACCCTCATACACTATATCTCTGCTCAAAATCATCCCAAAGGTATTCTATCAGGTTGAGGTCGGGACTCTGTGCAGACCAGTCAAGTTCCTCCACCCCAAACTCATTCATCCATGTCTTTATGTACCTTGATTTGTGCACTGGTGAGCATTCATGTTGGAACAGGAAGGGGCCATCCCCAAACTTTTCCCACAAAGTTGGGACCATGAAATTGTTCAAAATGTCTTGGTATGCTGACGCCTTAAGAGTTCCCTTTACTGGAACTAAGGGGCCAATCCCAACCCCTGAAAAACAACCCCACACTATTAATCCCTCCTCCACCAAATGATTTGGACCAGCGCACAAAGCAAGGCCTGCAAAGACATGGATGAGTGGAGGGGTGGAGGAACTTGTCTGGCCTGCACAGAGTCCTGACCTCAACCCGATAGAACACCTTTGGGATGAATTAGAGCGGAGACTGCGAGCCGGGCCTTCTCGTCCAACATCAGTGCCTGACCTCACAAATGGGCTTCTGGAAGAATGGTCAAACATTCCCATAGACACACTCCTAAACCTTGTAGACAGCCATCCTAGAAGAGTTGAAGCTGTTATACAGTCATGCTCGAAATTGTTGGCACCCCAGAAATTTTTCCAGAAAATCAAGTATTTCTCACAGAAAAGTATTGCAGTAACACATGGTTTGCTATACACATGTTTATTCCCTTTGTGTTTATTGGAACAAATCAAAAAAAGGGAGGAAAAAAAGCAAATTGGACATAATGTCACACAAAACTTCAAAAATGGGCTGCTCAAAATTCTTGGCACCCTTTAAAAATTGTGGATAAATAAGATTGTTTCAAGCATGTGATGCTCCTTTAAACTCACCTGGGGCAAGTAACAGGTGTGGGCAATATAAAAATCACACCTGAAAGCAGATAAAAAGGAGAGAAGTTCACTTAGTCTTTGCATTGTGTGTCTGTGTGTGCCACACTAAGCATGGACAACAGAAAGAGGAGAAGAGAACTGTCTGAGGACTTGAGAACCAAAATTGTGAAAAAATATCAACAATCTCAAGGTTACAAGTCCATCTCCAGAGATCTAGATTTGCCTTTGTCCACAGTGCGCAACATTATCAAGAAGTTTGCAACCCATGGCACTGTAGCTAATCTCTCTGGATGTGGACGGAAGAGAAAAATTGATGAAAGGTTGCAACGCAGGATAGTCCGGATGGTGGATAAGCAGCCCCAAAGAAGTTCCAAAGAAATTCAAGCTGTCCTGCAGGCTCAGGGAGCATCAGTGTCAGCGCCAACTATCCATCGACATTTAAATGAAATGAAACGCTATGGCAGGAGACCCAGGAGGACCCACTACTGACACAGAGATATAAAAAAGCAAGACTACAGTTTGCCAAAATGGACTTGAGTAAGCCAAAATCTTTCTGGGAAAACGTCTTGTGGACAGATGAGACCAAGATAGAGCTTTTTGGTAAAGCACATCATTCTACTGTTTACCAAAAATGGAATGAGGCCTACAAAGAAAAGAACAAAGTACCTACTGTGAAATATGGTGGAGGTTCATTGAAGTTTTGGGGTTGTTTTGCTGACTCTGGCACTGGGTGCCTTGAATGTGTGCAAGGCATCATTAAATCTGAGGATTACCAAAGGATTTTGGGTCGCACTGTAGAGCCCAGTGTCAGAAAGCTGGGTTTACGTCCGAGATCTTGGGTCTTCCAGCAGGAAAATGACCCCAAACATATGTCAAAAAGCACCCAGAAATGGGTGGCAACAAAGCGCTGGAGAGTTCTAAAGTGGCCAGCAATGAGTCCAGATCTAAATCCCATTGATCACCTGTGGAGAGATCTTAAAATTGCTGTTGGGAAAAGGTCCCTTCCAATAAGAGAGACCTGGAGCAGTTTGCAAAGGAAGAGTGACCCAAAATTCTGAGTGAGAGGTGTAAGAAGCTTATTGATGGTTATAGGAAGCGACTGATTTCAGTTGTTTTTTCCAAAGGGTGTGCAACCAAATATTAAGTTAAGGGTGCCAAGAATTTTGAGCAGCCCATTTTTGAAGTTTTGTGTGACATTATGTCCAATTTGCTTTTTTTCCTCCCTTTTTATGATTTGTTCCAATACACACAAAGGGAATAAACATGTGTATAGCAAAACACGTGTTACTGCAATACTTTTCTGTGAGAAATACTTGATTTTCTGGAAAAATTTCTGGGGTGTCAACAATTTCGAGCATGACTGTAGCTGCAAAGAGTCAATATTGAACCCTACGGACTAAAAATGGTATTCCATTAAAGTTAATTTGCATGTAAAGGCAGGTGTCCCAATACTTTTGGTAACATAGTGTATATACAGCCATCACGTCCACCTTCTTACTATACATTGAGTTATGGTGCCATGTAGATCCTTGTATAACTAGAGGGACCGCCAGCAAGAGAAAGGAGGTCCTGATTCCGCTATATAAATCTGTATATCTTTACAGAGATCACCAGCAGGAGGGAGGAGGTCCTGATTTCTCTATATAAATCTTCTTATTACTAGAGGGATCACCAGCAAAAGGAATGCGGTCCTGATTCCTCTATATAAATCTTTATATAAATAGAGGGATCACAAGCAGGAGAAAGGAAGTCCTGATTCCTCTGTATATATCCTTATATCATTAGAGGGATCACCAGCAGGAGGAAGGAGGTCCCGATTCCTCTATATAGATCTTTATATAATTAGAGGGATCACCAGCAGGAGGAAGGAGGTCCCGATTCCTCTATATAGATCTTTATATAATTAGAGGGATCACCAGCAGGAGGAAGGAGGTCCTCATTCCTCTATATAGATCTTTATATAATTAGAGGGATCACCAGCAGGAGGGAGGAGGTCCTCATTCCTCTATATAGATCTTTATATAATTAGAGGGATCACCAGCAGGAGGGAGGAGGTCCTCATTCCTCTATATAGATCTTTATATAATTAGAGGGATCACCAGCAGGAGGGAGGAGGTCCTCATTCCTCTATATAGATCTTTATATAATTAGAGGGATCACCAGCAGGAGGGAGGAGGTCCTCATTCCTCTATATAGATCTTTATATAATTAGAGGGATCACCAGCAGGAGGAAGGAGGTCCTCATTCCTCTATATAGATCTTTATATAATTAGAGGGATCACCAGCAGGAGGGAGGAGGTCCTCATTCCTCTATATAGATCTTTATATAATTAGAGGGATCACCAGCAGGAGGGAGGAGGTCCTCATTCCTCTATATAGATCTTTATATAATTAGAGGGATCACCAGCAGGAGGAAGGAGGTCCTGATTCCTCTATATAGATCTTTATATAATTAGAGGGATCACAAGCAGGAGAAAGGAAGTCCTGATTCCTCTGTATATATCCTTATATCATTAGAGGGATCACCAGCAGGAGGAAGGAGGTCCCGATTCCTCTATATAGATCTTTATATAATTAGAGGGATCACCAGCAGGAGGGAGGAGGTCCTCATTCCTCTATATAGATCTTTATATAATTAGAGGGATCACCAGCAGGAGGAAGGAGGTCCTGATTCCTCTATATAGATCTTTATATAATTAGAGGGATCACCAGCAGGAGGGAGGAGGTCCCGATTCTTTTATATAGACCTTTTTATCACTAGAGGGATCACCAGGATACAAAAAAAAAATGGATCTGGGTTCACAAATATGGTCATCATTGATGAATTGTCATCACAAAGAGAGCAGGGTCTGATAGGGGCCTCATTGGACAACTGGCACAAGCAGCAACGTTCTGCAGACCATCCTTGGCGCCGTTGGCGGGGCTGATTGCTCATCTGATCGATCTTGTTCCTTCATCGGTCAGCCAGTACATAAACCTTCTGGTCCTATCTCTGTCGGCGCACACATGAACTGTAAGCAGGTCCAACACTCATGTCTATACGGGTTTCCAGTCAAAAAGAGCTTCTATGGCCGTTGTATTG
Source organism: Rana muscosa (assembly GCA_029206835.1). Taxonomy (NCBI): domain Eukaryota; kingdom Metazoa; phylum Chordata; class Amphibia; order Anura; family Ranidae; genus Rana; species Rana muscosa. The sequence goes on along the minus strand of CM055119.1, from coordinate 325,377,867 downwards.
TGATCACCTATCCAGCCATCAGGTCCACCTACTTATCATGCAATATCTACATGCTTGAAGCCTTAAAGTCTCACAAAAGAATGTTTTCAGATGCGCAAATTCTTGCTGTTGTTGTTTTTTGCTCCCGGGGGGGGAAGCTCATTCAGATTTGCTTGTGTCAAATTAAGCCAAGTTAATGCATCTCTCCCCCCCGCCCCCCCTTCCCTCCCTTCCCCTGTTTCTTGTATCAAGATATCATCCCATTATTGTGATCTACAGCCTCGCTGCCAAGTCAATCACCTTCCCGAGCAGCAGGAGATGTAACAATGCTTCACACGTTGTCAGAATAAATACATAAAAATCAACAGAGCGCCTGCACACCGGGCCCGTACTGTATTTTTCAATATGTAGAACGGTGACTTGTCGCCACAGTCGTGTGTTGACAGTCCTATAAATATGTATTGGTGCTGAGCCTGTGAATAGGCAGGGAAGGATATAGAGGGAGGCTCCAGAACAGCTCTGGAGTGATGATTAGGAGTGGAGTGAGGCTGCGAAGACTCTGAAAATTTGGATTTACATCCTGTGTAAAGTCAGCATGCTAGCTTGTTACTGCTCCTATCAACCCCCCCCCCCCCCACCCCTATTGTAATGCCGCGTACACACGACCGTTTTTCATGACGAGAAAAATTGCATTTTTTAGATTGGTCGTGAAAACCGGTGGTGTGTATTAGGGCTGCAACTAACGATTATTTTCATAATCGATTAGTTGGCCGATTATTGTTTCGATTAATCGGTTAATAAACGTAAAAAAAAGGTAATTTTGCTGCGATTTGCATTTTTTTATTTTTTTTTTGCCCAATTTGTTGTTGGGCAGATTACAAAACACAAATTTCTGCAAAAACAAATTGCATGCTTTTCTCCATTGAAGTATATTAAACCAAAAAAAAAACAAAATAGCACCGTTTTGCGTTAAAAAAAGTCCTTGTCCTTTCCGAATACGCAGCAGCTGAAAAAATCATAGATGTGAACTTGTCCCATAGGAATCCATGTAAATGAACTGTAGTGTGTTTCTGAAAAAAGCACCAAAAAACACAGAGGTGTGACCCGGGCCTGAGAGGTTTAGTAACATATTGGGGTTAAAAAAACTAAAATGAGTACAAAAAGAGCAAATGATCGCTACTGAAAGGGGTTAATTTTTTACTGTGGGACAGTGAAAGTAATATTTACAGTAGCGATTTGCTCTTTTTGTACTATAAAGGGCTAATTTTAGTTTTTTTTTAAACCCCCATTATGTTACTGGCCGATTAAACGATTATGAAAATTGTAATCGATTAATTTCATAATCGATAAGTTGTCGATTAATCGATTAGTTGTTTCGGCCCTAGTGTGTAGGCTCCAGAGCAGTTTTCTCGACGAGAAAACTGCCCGAAAAAAAATTCGAACCTGCTCTATTTTTTTCTCGTCGTTTTTTTCACGACATTCTTTTTCACATTGAGAAAAACGGCCGTGTGTAGGCTTTTACGAGGGGGAAAAAAAACGCGCATGCTCAGAAGCAAGTGATGAGACGGGAACGCTCATTCTGGTAAAACTAGCGTTCGTAATGGAGATAGCACATTCGTCACGCTGTAACGGACTGAAGAGCACGAGGCTGAAAAGCGCGAATCGTCTCTCACCAAACTTTACTAACACGAGGATCAGCAAATGCAGCCCAAAGGGTGGCGCCATCCAAATGGAACTTCCCCTTTATAGTGCCGTCGTACGTGTTGTACGTCACCGCGCTTTGCTCGAGCGTTTTTTTTTCATGAACGTGTGTATGCAAGGCAGGCTTGAGAAGAATCACGACGAGAAAAACATTTTTTTTTTTTTGCATGACATGAATAACGGTCGTGTGTACGCAGCATAAGCCTTCTCCTCTATTGTCTGCAAGACCTCCCATTGCCAGAGGTATAAACCTCAAACCAAGAGACCAAGGATCATGTTCTCCACCAATGCTAACTGGTGATTTAAAGGGGTTGTAATCCTATGCATAAAGCAGAGCTCCACCCTAAAGTGGAACTTCCGCTGATCGGAACCCCCCCCCCTCCGGTGTCACAATTGACACCTTTCAGGGGGGAGGGGGGTGCAGATACCTGTCTGTACACTTCCGGGAGTCCTCTCTGCGGAAAATCTGCGGGAAGCACGTCACTTCCCGCAGATTCCCCGTTGTGTTCTGGGAGACGCACGGCTCCCAGAACACAGGGGACCATTCAGAACGGCGCAGCGCGACTCGCTGCGAGGATGGCGGTGGGGGCAGCAGAGTGATGAGCGATTGCTCGTCCTCTGCTGCGGACGTCGCTGGACTCCAGGACAGGTAAGTGTCCTAATATTAAAAGTCAGCAGCTGCTGTATTTGCAGCTGCTGGCTTTTAATATTTTTTTTTTCCGCGGCACCTCCCCTTTAAGGTGAAAAAACACCTTGCAGTGTCCGGCCCACCAGCCCCCCCCCCCCCCGTTTTACTTACCTGAGCCCCAAATTTCCGTGGGCGCGAACCCACGTCGCTCTCTCCGCAGGTCCTCGGCTCTTCATTGGATAAATTGGTAGCAGGGCAGCCATTGGCTCCCGATGCTGTCAATCAAATCCAATGATGCGGGCGCCGGGGGCCGAGTCATACACTGTTCGGCTATGGACGCCGAGTGTATGACACGGGAGTGCGCCCGCAAGGTAACCCCTTCGGGGGAGAGATTCCCAGAGGGGGTTATCTAATGCAGGGAGGAGCCGCCGTGGGACCCCAGAAGAGGACGATCGGGGCCACACTGTGCTAAATGAACTGCACAGTGTAGGCAAGTATGACATGTTTGTTGTTTAAAAAAAGAAAAGCTGAACCTTTAGTGTCACTTTAATTCTTTCACTCCGCCCCCTTTTTTTTTCAACTCTGACAAGTTTTTTTTATAAATTCAGCATATGTAGAGAAGAGAACACTGCAGATAAAAAGGTACAACTCATGTAGGGGGATTTTTTTCATCTGTGTTTCATCTGAGGCCAGTCACTTCAATGGGTATATGTAAGGGTTTACATCCACTTTAAATTAATTCAGTAAATCAGTAAAATTTAGATTTAATTTAATCTTAGATCATACAAGCACATTATCTTATTCAATTTTTTGGTGTAAAATATAAAAGATGAGGTTGCGTCAAGTAAATGGATACCAAACATGTCGAGCCTTAAAATTTTATGTGCCTCTGAACAGCAACAGACTTCAGTACCCAGAATTCTCCATAAGCGACACTTTAAAAGCCTCAGGTCATCAGTTTAGAGTTGACAGTGACTGATGGCCCTAGAATTAGTGCTCTCACTCCAGAGTGCCCAGTGATGCATATTATGGGGAGCACAATCTGCCTTTTCATACGTGTTACTTTTATTTTTTAAGGGGGCTGACAATTGGGTGGTGCCCTTTTCCTGAATGGCTGCTGCCAGTCTCTGGTATTGTTAATATTATAGAGGATCTATATAGTGCCAGCCATTTGCGCAGCACTTTACGCTATAAAGGGGGTGAGTACAATTACAACACACATAAATACGGAAGGACCGCCCCCTTTCATGGTGCAGGTATATCACTGCATTACTCCCCCTCCTGCCTTTTCATGCTGTAACCTTTCAGAGTGGCTTCTTCCTCTTGCCTACCCTTAAGAGTATGGGCAAAGTTTTTATGATCATACTTCTCTTCGGGGGTCAGAGTAGTGCGCCTTTGTGCTCCCATGATTCAGAGGCAGCTTATAGTGGGCTATTGCCCACTGTCACCTGACGTCACAGAGCCGCTTCAGACTCTGGAAGGATCCTGACCATATTGTTCGAATCCTGGCTGATGGACACTGGCTTCAGCTATTAGCGCGTGGCTGAGAGCTGTAGCCATCTGTGCTCGCACAGCGCTGGAAGGGCAGAGCAGAGAGCAGTGGCTGATGGTCAGCGCTCTCTGCCCCAAGATGATGAAGAACTGAGCAATCAGCAGTCATGTGATTGCTCAGTTCTTGGTCTTAGAGCGGACGTAGGACAACTACAGCATAAAGGGGAGTATGTTTGTGTTTATGACACCGATAATTCTCCTTTAACTTGGTGCATCTCTTGGCTTGCTGTCCAAGCAATTCTTTTTGCAAGATAGCTGCTGTGCTCCTGTATGCCTCTCTGCTATCCAGCCTGTGTCCTCCATTGATTCCTGTCTACCGACTTCTGGCTAATTCCTGGTTTTCCCTGTCCGTTTCCCTCCCAAACTTAAAGGGGTTGTAAAGGTTCGTTTTTTATTTTCTAAATAGGTTCCTTTAAGCTCGTGCATTGTTGGTTCACTTACCTTTTTCCTTTGATTTACCTTCTAAATGTTTGTTTTCTTTGTCTGAATTTCTCACTTCCCGTTTCTCCTCACTAAACTTCACACCATCATCCGAGTGGTGGTTAGTCAGCCAGAACAGCTTACTGAACAGCTTACTGAGGAGGAACAGGAGGTGAGAAATTCAGACAAAGAAAACAAAGAAAAAAAATATTTTGAAGGGAAATCAAAGGAAAAGGTAAGTGAACCAACAATGCACTAGCTTAAAGGAACCTATTTAGAAAATAAAAAACGAACCTTTACAACCCCTTTAAGCTCATTCCTAAATGTATGTGTCTGCTGCCCGCTCTGAATTTGGCTTGCTCCTTGTCATCCATATTTGCTCCCCTCTTGGTTATTTGCATCTCCTGCCTATCCTCTGACCTCTGGCTTGTTTCTGGTTATTTGCATCTCCTGCCTATCCTGACCTCTGGCTTGTTTCTGGTTATTTGCATCTCCTGCCTATCCTGACCTCTGACTTGTTTCTGGTTATTTGCATCTCCTGCCTATCCTGACCTCTGGCTTTTTTTTCTGGTTATTTGCATCTCCTGCCTATCCTGATCTCTGGCTTGTTCCTGACCATGCATGTCCTCAGTTAGCCCTGAACTCTGAACTGTTCCTGATGACCACTGACTTCTGGTCCATGGTACTTTAGAGCAGAGTGAACTTGGGGACAGCACACAGCAAAGTCCAAAACCCGCACAAGGGGGGACCTTAGTGAAGACTAGCTGGTTCCTAGACACTGGGGGATCCCATGCTCTCACATGGGACCATCCTCCTTTAAATGAGTCCAGATCCAGCTCCCTGGTCTTATCCATTCCAGTGTGATCCTAGTCCAGTTTCCAGGACCACCCTCACCCAGTTTGCTGCAGCGAGGTTCCTACTCTGCAGATCCAGGTCACAGGTCTAACATGTTCCATGGTGCTCTGGTTTACCATAATCCTGCTGTTGGCCTACATTTCTTGGATAAGCGTACTACCGCTCATGGTTATCCTTTATTCAAAGTATAGCTAGATGGTCCACATTTGCATAGTTGGCATCCCGACAAAGTAAAGCCCGTGTGTATCAGGTCTTAAGTTTTGACTCCATCTAAAACAAAAATTTGGGTACGGAGTGGATGAACAACTAAACCGTCTTCCAGCTTCTAATATCTATCATATATATGACTGTGGAGCCCCCCCCCCCCCACTTATTCATTCTTTATTCCTGGGATTCCACTGATGAGATTTTCTGGTGCCGTCCCTGGCTCCGCCCTGGCACTGCGCCAGTAATTATTCCGCTGCTGGACTCTCACTGGGAATAAACAATTCATCTGGCAAAGTTACCCGATTTTTCGTTTACGGGGAAAATATAGGTTTTGGCAGTCCCAGGCTTTAATCCTGTTCCATGCAATGCTATTTTTGGCCGACCCCCGGATCGCCCGTCTCCGCGTCCATCCACCACGTTAATATTTCTGTCACCATCTGCGTCCCGCTGCTCATCAAACCCAGCTGAACGGAGGGATCTGAAATTCTGTCACCTGTCACCTCTCCGTTATTTCAATTAGCTTTCCACACAAAATGATTCTTTTCACACCGTTTCTGTCATATTTTTTTTCTGCGTCGTTAAGGTTTCGCGCAGCCCCCTCCCGTGCGTGCTCCATTGTTATGCCGTAATTAATGCCATCTCTGGCTCTTTCAAGCTCGACAGATTTGAGTAAATAACAGTTTCAAAGTCTTGATCAGAGCGGCGTTTGCCTCAATGTTAATGTCTCCATTGTCTGCTTGCTTTGCTTTGACTGGATATGCAGCGGAGGTTTCAAAGGCTTAGCTTTTTTTTTTTTTTTTTTAAAGCTATTTTTTGCAAAGGATAAGCTAGAAAGCATTGCCATTATGGCAGCCATGTTTTTAGCTTTGCTATTGGATAGGCTTATCAAATCCACTAGGCTCTGTATATACTGTAGTCTGTTGGGGCTCATTTACACATGCATGTTGTAGGGCTTTGGTATTCATTGTCTGTTGCATCCCAACGTCTCGTTGTACTCCAACACAGATGCTCATTTTTCTGTACAATGCAGTTTTAAAAAGCATTTTTTTTTTTAATTAATTTGCGCTGCCTAGAGCCTCGTACACACGATCGGATTATCCAACGGGAATTGTGTGATGACAGGCTGCTGCTGGAAAATCCAACCGTTTGTACGCTCCATCGGACAATTGTTGTCAGATTTTCCGCGGACAAATGTGGGATAGCATGCTTTAAAATTGTCCGCCAACAATTGTGTGTTGGATTTTTCGATCGTGTGTACACAAACTCCAAAGTACAAACACGCATGCCCAGAATCAATGCTAACCATAACACAACATTAGAAGACGTTGCCCAAAGGGTGTCATTAAAGAGTTGAAAAAAACACGTTGTTTTGTTGGCCGAGAATTCTTTGCAGTGTGTATGCAAGACAAGTTCCTGGCCAACGCCCTTTTGGACTATAGTCCTACGCTTTTTCCACAGAAAATCAGATCGTGTGTGTGTGTGTAGCGGGGTGTTGCTTTAAGTAGCCCAAAAAGACTACCTTACCCAGTGTGCAACGGGATGCCCACAGTTTCTTTGGGCCCGGCGCAAGGTCTGCTGGGGTTGGACTATATAAAGAGGGGCGGAGCAGCACGGGTCCCCTCTTTGGACATCGCCCGCCTAGCAAGTGGACTCTGTGCTGGGTCTGTTGTTCCGGACTAGGCCCGAGAGCTGGGCCCTGTGGATCTAAAGAGCCTTCTATTCTTCACGGAAGAACCCCTCAGAGACATATCGTGTATCTACCTTCCAAGGCCTGTCGCGAGGATGGGAGACTCCGGGTATCGTGAGACTGTGTGTGGGACACACAGTGGTGGAAGTCGGCCGCACGGTCTGGTTCGGTTGGGTGAGGGAGCACTTGCTCAAAGATTCTTTTAGTTAATCTTTAGGCCCAGTATCTTTTGCTTAGGGCCCATCGTTATCAAGTTGAGCTGCACACCAGAGGGACAGTGTGCCGTGCAGCCTTTGTTGAATCCCTTGTCGCACATTCAGCAGCTAATTGTTTTACACCCTATGGATTACAAATAACCTACAAAGTGCACCACCATTGCTAGCGAAGATCCCTCTCTACAGAAACATTGTGAACTAAGTAGTCAGGCCTGACGGTATAGAGTACAGACATTGCTGGGCGCCATCTTGCCCACGGGGGGGAAGCTTGCAAGCAGGGTCTATTGATTGATGTGCATAGGATTGAGGGGATTGTGTACCTGTTTTATATGCTGACTAGTTCTTACTGCAGGGCTCTGCATGAATAGATGTACTACTGTTTAATCTGATCTTTTATTCTATTCAGTAAACGCATTAGTGATTAAGCAGACACTTTGTGTGGTGTGATTACTGTGCAAAAGAGACAGTTAGTTCAGCAAGTAAATATTACTGTGTATGTTATCTTCTGTATTGTGATACCCATAGCCTACGGGTCTCACAACCCTCTAGTTACCGCTAGATGTGCCAGGGGAGGGTAGAACCAGTTACTGGGGGTTGGCAGCAGAGTGTTACAGGCCCAAAAATAATACCAGCAGTCCTCTTAGCTGGGGGTATTGCTACATGTGTACGAGGCTTAACCCAAAGTGTCTCAAGGCAACTGCCCCACAGCACTACTGTGCAGCTTTCACCTCAACCCAACCCCCCCCCCCCCATAATGTGCTTTTGTGCCCTGCCCCCCCCCCCCCACACCTTCACAGCCATGTCCTATTGCCGATGCTCTCCTACCCTACACAGATTCCACTGAATGGATGGCAAGAGCGGTAGCTGCCAGGGGTTAACTTTTCACAATCAACTACCCGGTGATTGACAGCCCAGCAGTCCTAGCAACCAATCAAGGAAAGTTAACTCCTGCCGCTCCCGCCCTCCATTCAGTGCGCTGGATCTCCTGCTGTCCCCTCTGTGTAACTCGCGCAGCTCGCTCTCGCCCTCCATCCAATGTGGGTCCTCCATGCATTACTATCCTGTCTTCTGCTCTGCCTTGAGAATGGCAGTGGCGGAGGCCAGGGTTGAAGAAGCGGCTTCTAAATGGCACAACAGCGGGTCCGGGTGAAACAGTGGCTTGGTCCGCCATTTAGTGATGCCTGGTGTAAGGAGACACAACTCTAGTTCTTGTGTGTCAGCGTGCTGCAAGAGAACCTTTTTTATGTTTTCTAGCTGCCAAATGCTGTATTTTCAGTTTTAAATCAATTACTTACATTCGAACAGCACAGAATATAACCTATTTACATCTGTTTTTTGCCCTTTCACTAGGCACAATGGCTGTACAAATGTTTTATAAATCAACCCCAAAGTGTTAGCAGAAACTTGCAGTGAACTTGTTACCAATCAAATGCCTGTCTTTAGGAAAGTCTGCTCACTGTGGACAGCTCAGTTTTTTCAGATCATTATCAGACCCGCCAAGTTTTCTAAACTAGAGAACAACTACTGGTAACTTATTCAGAGCTAATTCCATGCAATGCAAATAACGTTTCCTTTTCTTCTTTCTCTTCCAGATTCAGCGTGAACAACACCTTACTTCACCCAGAAATTGTGGAATGGTACGTCTGCGTAGCGGGTGCAATGTTGGTAACGTGCAAAGTCCTGTATCCTCAGGAGATAAAGTATTCTTTTATAAAAGTTTAACTCCAGTCAGGCATATAAATACCGTATATACTCGAGTATAAGCCGACCCGAATATAAGCCAAGGTACCTAATTTTACCACAAAAAACTGGGAAAATGTATTGACTCGAGTATAAGCCTAGGGTGTCCATGTCCATGCCTCACTGTGCCCATGCCTCACTGTGCCCATGACTAGACTGACGTTTAACATGGGAGTCTATGGAAGGGGTGCCCATTTTTGAAAAATCCATGCTCCCCGGCCGTAGGTCCCCCAGACAACAATCTTTTCACACTTGTAGAGGAGCAACGGGGCTACATGTGTGCCAAGTTTCATGTCCAGGGGACCTACGGCCGGCCAGTACCGGGTCCCCAAAATCACTGGAGAAATTACCATTTAACATGGGAGTCTATGGAAGGGGTGCCCGGCTTTGAAAAATCGATGCTCCCTGGCCGTAGGTCCCCCGGACAACAAACTTTGCACACTTGTGGCGAAAGAGTGGGGCTACATGTGTGCCAAGTTTAGGGTCCAGGGGACCTACGGCCGGCCAGTACTGGGTCCCCAAAGTCCAGGAGATCAGGCGCAAAAAGGTGTTTTGAGTATAAGCCGAGGGGGGCATTTTCAGCACAAAAAAATGTGCTGAAAAACTCGGCTTATACTCGAGTATATACGGTACATAGTCAAAGTACATAGATGATAAGGATTTGCTTATGTTCAGCCTGTCTTGTGATCCAGACAGCACCGTCAAGTCCCGGACCTCCACCACCAGAGCTTGGTTAAGGACACACCCCCCCCAGCTTCCTGATTGGACAGTGACCAATCTTTAGCACACTGGTTAGGTCATCATTCTACTTCTGTCCTTTCTGTAGCACAGTCTGGCTAGCTCCTAGTGTGGCCCTACTGTCTCCACTGCTGACATGAATCTGATATTGAGAAAGATTCAGGTACTCCCTTAGACCCCTTTCACACTGGGGCTTTTTTCAGGCGCTTTTGGGCTAAAAATAGCGCCTGAAAAACGGGTCCCCTACAGTGTCGGTGTGAAAGCCCGAGGGCTTTCACACGGAGGCGATGCACTGGCAGGACGTTAAAATGAATGGGCAGCGTGGCCGAACCGCTGGCAAAGCGGCGCTTTGAGGGTGGTTTTAACCTTTTTTTGGCTGCTAGCGGGGATTAAAAGTGCCCTGCTTGCGGCCGAATACCACCGCAAAAACGACAGTAAAGCGTCGCTAAAAAAAGCGTCGCTTTACTGCCGACGCCACCCGTGCCCCAGTGTGAAAGTAGCCTTATGGTATGTTTCGTGAGGAGAGCCGGTGGTGTTCTGTAGTCCAAGCTTTCTGTTATAAGGTGACGGTTGTTCCCGTATATAGACGTGGTGAAAAGTTTTTTGAGAATGACACAAATCTTAATTTTCACTAAGTCTGCTGCCTCAGTTTTTATAATGGCAATTTGCATATACTCCAGAATGTTATGAAGAGGGATCAGATGAATTGCATTTAAGTGTAAAGTCCCTCTTTGCCTTGAAAATGAATTTGATCCCATAAAAAACATTTCCACTGCATTTGTGAAGAAGGCTTCAGGGTGCCCAAAAAAGTCCAGCAAGCGCCAGAACCGTCTCCTACAGTTGATTCAGCTGCGGGATCGGGGCACCCCCAGTGCAGAGCTTGCTCAGGAATGGCAGCAGGCAGGTGTGAGGACATCGGCATGTACAGTGAGGAGAAGACTTTTGGAGGATGGCCTGGTTTCAGGAAGGGCATCAAAGAAGCCACTTCTCTCCAGGAAAAACATCAGAGACAGACTAATATTCTGTAAAAGCTACAGGGATTGGACTGCTGAGGACTAGGGGAATGTCATTTTCTCTAACTAAATCCCCTTTCCAATTGTTGGTGCATCTGGAAAAAACCTTGTCCATAGAAGAAAAGGCGAGCGCTACCATCAGTCCTGTGTCAGGCCAACAGTGAAGCATCCTGAGACAATTCATGTGTGGGGGCTTCTCAGCCAAGGGAGTGGGGGGCTCACTTACAGTTTTACCTAAGAACACAGCCATGATTAAAGAATGGTACAAAAACATCCTCCGAGAGCAACTTCTCCCAACCATCCAAGAACAGTTTGTTGAAGAACAATGCCTTTTCCAGCATGATGGAGCACCTTGCCATAAGGCAAAAGTGGTAACTAAGTGGCTTGGGGAACAATTTTGGGTCCATCGCCAGGAAACTCCCCAGACCTTAATACCATTGACAACTTGTGGTCAATCCTCAAGAGGTGGGTGAACAAACCCCCCCCCCAATATACCATATAATCTTGCGCCAACGTCGTCGTGAATGGAGCCCAAGACCCCTTTCACACTGGAGCGTATTGCAGGCGCTATAGCGTTAAAAATAGCGTTAAAAATAGCGCCTGCAATCCGCCCTTAAAAATCTGTCCCCATTCACTCCAATGTGAAAGCCCGAGGGGCTTTCACACTGGAGCGGTGCGTTGGCAGGATGGTAAAAAAAAGTCCCGCTAGCCGCATCTTTGGAGCAGAGAAGGAACGGTGTGTTTACCGCTTCTCCTCTGCTGCTGCCCATTGAAATCAATGGGACAGCGAAGCAGCGCATTGCGGGCGGTTTTAACCCTTTCACCGCGCTAGCGGCCGAAATGCGACGCAAATCCGCCCATAGTGTCGGTAAAAATAACGGAGTTTTACCGCCGACGCTATGGGCGCCTCAGTGTGAAAGGGCTCTTAAGGTAAACAAACTCTTTCAAGTTTAACACCTGCATGGCCTTAGCGAAAGTGTGTTACTGGCAGGATCACCAGGTGAAAATGAAGGGGGAAAATAAAAAGGCTGCACAGGTTCACTTAGCGAAGTTTAATATGATGATAAATCTTATATTCTCCCGCCATAAAATGCTACCAGGGGACACTAAAGCATCAAAGCCTAGGCATCTCTATACATTGTGGGAGTTGCGTAAAAACAAATGGGCTCCTATAGGGTGTGAAGAGGGCGACTAAATGTTTCACTCATGATCGTGTATGTAGGAACCGGCCCTTTAAATATGACCCGAACTTTAAGACGCCTGTTATTTTGGTTTGCGGTTTAATCTTATTCCGTCTCTGCGTTCTCGCGTCTCGCAACAAATTAACCATCTGGCAAATGACTAATGAGAACAATAAATATATAATAACTCCGGGGTGTCAGGTAGAAGTGTTGGTTTTGAAGACGGGATAAATCAAACGAGAGGCAGGCCGGGGTATAGTTAACGCCGAGCCGGGTAATAAAAGTGCGTGTAATATTTTCTGATTCCTGATAGGCGCCCGGGAAAAAAATATAAAAAATAAAAAGTTAGTTTCATTAAAAATAGAAATGTCCAGACCTTGTAAACGGCTCATTAATCTCACCACCTGCCAGAGCGCGTTACAAAGCGTTCTGTTTTACAAGCCCCTTATCGAATTAAAACACATCTCTGCCGTTGTCGGTGACATTACATCTATTTAGGAGGCGGTGAGTGGGCATTCTCTGCATTATCTCCTAAACAAGCCGTGAGATTGGATGTCAGATGACGGCACCTGCTCACAGACATTCAGCAAGTGGAGGACCTCCGTCTACTTTGCTGGCAATCTTTTTTTTTTTTTTTTTTTTTTTTGAAGCTTCAAGGGGTTGTCCACTTTAGACAAAGACTTCTCCAGAGCTCTCCTTGAAGTTAGAGGAGATCCTTCTGGACACTTGTCAAAGTCTGACTTCTGGTTTCATGCATTTTCTCTTTATGATCTCCTCTAGTACAAGTTGTCCTTTAATGAATTTCTCTCACCCCCCCCCCCCCAACCCCTTGGGTACATACTGTACCAATTACCCCCTGATCCAGTGATCCGCTCTCTGACCCTGCCTGGCTCCCAGTGGTGAATTTTGGCATAGCTCCCAACTGACCCTGATTTGGAAGGACAGCCAGAACGCAGGTCCAGATGACCAACAATAAATGAACTACAACCTCTCTATATATACTTTATGGTGCTTAGAGCTCTTCAATGTGGATAGGATTACCACTAGAGCAAAGGAGAATCCACCAATAGAAATACATCATCTATCATATGATACATCTCCCATTCAGTCACTCCTCTCTATATAAGCCTACCACATTATACAGACCATTTTTTCGTCTTCCAAGGCTCTGATGAAGAGGAAACCCCTCGAAACGCGTAAAATAACTATCCAGCTTTTACCCGTGCATGGGCAAACAATTTTCAAATGAGAATTTTGTAACCTAACGTTTTATGAACAGGTAGTATTTTTCTTTGTTTATTCTTCTATATGTCTAGAATAAACTCTGTTTTGATTCATGCTTTGGATCACGCGCCTTTTTTATCTTCTTTTTTATTAAGCCTATTTGGACTCCCTCCCGTCAGTTTAGGCAGCAGGACACACATGGTCTCTTTATACAATCTATCATCTGAAAATACTACCATTTTGCACCAAGGCCTCCGGCACGAGCGCAGGAGAATATCTTTTCTGTTCACACCTATACTTCTTTTCCCTAAATCAGAATACAGTCCCTCTGTCCCTCTTTCCTCCTCATTTGTCCCTCATTTTGGTCTGATCTATACAATTGTATTAAAAATGCACTTTTTATCTTTTTTAAAAAGTATTTCCCGGTGCTAAACCTTTTCATCCAATTTCTAAATTGCTACATTTGTAAATTTCAAAAGCCAATAAAAGGAACATTAGTGGTAAAAAAAAAAAAAAGCATTTGTGGGTTTAACTAATCATTTTTTTGTACAATTCCCCTTTAAAGGGGCGTGGTAGGGGGGTGTGTTTTATGCCAGCCTACATTTGCTAATAGGTGTCCCTCGTTCCCATCTCAAAGTTGGGATGATTTTGGTTTTGTGCTGCCCTAGGCAAGACTAAAATCGCCCCCCCCCCCCCCCCAATCTAAATTTCTCTTATCGTCCATGGACTGACACAGCTGGATACTGTAAACGTGTGGGTATATGTCCCTAGGCAGAATGTTAGATGTTAGAAACATACATTCTAGAACAAGCCAGAGCTGAACAGCCCCGCCCAGGGGGGCGGTCCCTTGGGACATTACCCTCCCACCTGCAGCTAGCAGCCTCAGAAGGAGAGGGCGTAGCTCAGTGGTAGCAAGTGATCCCCCCTGTCGAGCCTCCTCTCCCTACTTGGGATCTGAATTTGATGCATCTCAGTTCTCCAAGAACATTCCTTTGAGAATATCAGAGAGATTCCTCTCTTGACCTTGTCCTAAAAGGTGGCCTTCTTAGTGGTAATTTCTTCGGTTAGACGGGTGTCTGAGTTGGCGGCCTTGTCCTGCAAGTCGCCTTACTTGGTCTTCCATAAGGATATGGCGGTGTTGCGCCCACGACCGTCCTTCTTTCAAAAGGTGGTCTCGGCCTTTCACCTTAAGGAGGACATTGTTCTTCCGTCCTTGTGTCCTCACCCTTCGCATCCCTGAGAGTTTGCGATACATACATTAGGATGGGTACAAGCCTTACGGGTGTACCTGTCTGCTACTGTTTCCATTCGGAAGTCTGACTCACTGTTTGTGTCTGTCTCTGGTCCAAAACAGGGCCGAGTGGTGTCGTCTGCCACCGTCTTTAGGTGGATCAGGGAGACCGTCATACAGGCCCATGCCCTTAAGGGGCGGGCGCCTCCCTTTCCGGTTGCGGCGCATTCCACCAAGGCAATTGGTGCTTCCTCGGCTTTCCGACATCAAGCGTCGGTTGCACAAGTGTGCAAGGCGGCAACCTGGTCGTCCGTTCATACCTTTTCAAAATTCTATAAGGTTGATGGGGCTGCATCTTCGGATGCTCCCTTCGGCCGCAAAGTGTTGCAGGCCGCTGTTTAATGTTGCAACTCCTCCGTTGAGGATCTCTGCTTGTTTGGAGTGAAGTTTTGGTTGTTCCTTTACTACTGCTCCCACCCTTCTGATACTGCTTTGGGACATCCCACACGTTTACAGTATCCAGCTGTGTCAGTCTATGGACGATAGGAGAAAATAGGATTTTTGTACTCACCGTAAAATCCGTTTCTCTGACGTCCATGGACTGACACAGCACCCACCCTTCCTTTTAAGGTTTGTACTGCTTTGTTACGAACTAAGGCTGCTAGCTGCAGGTGGGAGGGTTATGTTCGGAGGGACCGCCCCCCTGGGCGGGGCTGTTCAGCTCTGGCTTGTTCTAGAATGTATGTTTCTAACATCAAACATTCTGCCTAGATCTTCTCCTGCGAGCAGGGACATATACCCAAACGTTTACAGTATCCAGCTGTGTCAGTCCATGGACGTCAGAGAAACGGATTTTACGGTGAGTACAAAAATCCTATTTTGTCCCACCCCAGACGCAGTATTGCTGTTCTTGTCTCGGGGTCTGACGGGGAAGCTGCAGACGTTCACAGTGAACAGTTGCAGCTTCATTCTTAGACCCTGAGACATGATTCATCCAAGTGCCATATATAGAAATTACTGCCCATGATCTGACGTTCGCTGTGATACCTCCTGTGTGGGATGATCACTGTTTGCGACCGACACGTGAGTTCGCCTTTGCGCAGGAGGACGGGGCCACTTTAAAAAAAATAAATAAAAATGTGTGTGTGTGTATATGTATGTGTGTGTATATATGTGTATATGTGTGTATATATATATATATATATATATATATATATACAATTATTTTTATTTTTTGCACTGCTTCTTTAATTATTATTTTTTTAATCACTTTTATTGCTGTGCCGAGGAATGTAAACATCCTTGTGACAGCAATAGACATGTGACAGGTACTCCTTAATGGCAAGATCTGGGGTCCAAATCTCTCCTCTGTACTTAAAAGCGTTCAAAACTCCAAGATCTGTGTTTTTGAATGCTTTCCAATTATTAAAACTGGCGCAGAAGGTTTCCAAGTCATGTCATTGCTTCTGGTTTACAGCCGATCAAAGCTGATCCCAGCTTGGCTGTCCGGCCAGCTGGCAGATGCGCCAGCTGGTCGCTCAGGTCTCCCAGTGGGATGAGAGACTTATGGGAGGGACATCCCCTCCCGCTGCTTGTAATTGAGCAGCTACTAGCGGAACTAGTGGCGCTTTACCGCTGGTATAGCGGCGCTTTTCGGACACTAGCGGGGCGCTTTTAACCCCCCGCTAGCGGCCGAATAAAGGGGTAAAAGTGCCCGCAAAGCGCTGCTGCCAAAACGCTTTGCAGGTGCTTCGGCAGTGCTGCCCATTGATTTCAATTGCAGGGGCGGTTTAGGAGCGCTGTACACAGCTCCTGCACCGCCTCAAAGATGCTGCTTGCAGGACTTTTTTTTTTCCCGCCCTGAAAGCGCACTGCCCCAGTGTGAAAGCCGATGGCTCTTTTCTCTCGGCTCCCTGAGCAGAGAGCTGCTGCGTGTAAGTCAGCAGCTCTCCTGCTCTACTCCTCCATGCTCATTGGAGCGCTGAGCTGTGGACGGGTGGGGAGTGGCCGCTGCAGCAGGGAGCTGAGAGGCTGAGATACCCATCAGTCCAGGAACCTGGCAGATCCAGACTTCCGAAGTCGGGATAACGCGGTGCCTGAACTGATCTTGGTGACGTCCGCAGAGAGCGGACTTCAGACCGATCGCTAAAAAAGGGGCACAGGAGTGCCAAACAACTTGCACTTTTGTGACCCATAGGAGAAGCCCGTCATGAGCATGGCTCTCCTATAGGAATGAATAGGGCCACGGTGCACATTAGCCCCAAGAATAGGCGCCGGCAGGGATAGTTTGTCGTCAGGCAGGGCCACACAGTAAAGCTAGCTTGAACATGTAAAGAATGTCAAGTGATGTAACCAGAAGCGCTGCACTGGGTATGGTGGAGGGATTGATTTAAGTATAAAGCCTCGTACACATGGTCGGACTTCAAAAAAACTTTTCCATTTTTGTCTAAAGGGAGTTGGCCGGGCACACCCATAGCGTACACACGGCAGGACTTTTCTGCAAACTTTCCCAACATCATGTAGTTTTTCTGCTCTTTTCTGCTCTTTACCGCCACACTTTGGTCAACTTCTGCTATTTTTGATCGATTTTAACATTGGTTCTGGGCATGCGTATTTGTACTTCGGACAAAAGTCAGATGGATTTCTGTACACACGGTCGGACTTTCCACCATCGGACTTTTGTTGCTGAAAAGTTTGTCCGTTTGCAGAGCGAACTTTTGTCCGATGAAAACCGAAAAAGTTTGTCCGATGGAGCGTACACACGGTCTGATTTTTTGGGAAACTTGCTCATTTTGAAGTTTGTTGGCAAAAAGTCAGACCGTGTGTACGGGCCTTAACTTGTACTAAAGATAGAATTGTCTTTCAAGCTTTGCCTTGTGGTTAACCTCTCTCTCCCTCCGTTTATCTCTGCTCCTTCTCGCTCCTGCCCCCTACTTTCCTCATCTCCTTCCCCGTGCTCCTCTTTTCGTTCCCTTCTCCCTTCCCAAACCCATTCTTCTCTTCTCTCTCTCTCTCTCTCTCTCTCTCCTCTACTCCAGTGGTCTCCAAACTGGGGGCCGGATGTGGCCCTTTGCTTGTATTTGGCCCTTGGGGCACTATTCCTTCCACTGATACCAATGATGACCACCAAACCTGAGTCATTTTCTACTCTCAATTGCCACAGTCCAGCCCTCTATAGTATGAATGACTCTCTCCTGTTGCCTCCCCTCCCTTCCTCTATCTCTCTCGCTCCCATCCTCTCTCTTTCTCTGTCTGTCTATCCCACTGTCACTTTCCCCTCTATCTCTCTCTCTCTCTCCCCCTCTCTCCCCCTCTTTGTCTCTCTCTCTCTCCCCCCTCTTTGTCTCTCTCTCTCCCCCTCTTTGTCTCTCTCCCCCCTCTTTGTCTCTCTCCCCCCTCTTTGTCTCTCTCTCCCCCCTCTTTGTCTCTCTCTCCCCCCTCTTTGTCTCCCCCCCTCCTTTGTCTCTCCCCCCTCTTTGTCTCTCTCTCTCCCCCCCTTTCTCTCTCCCCCCCTTTCTCTCTCCCTCCCCCTTTCTCTCTCCCTCCCCCTTTCTCTCTCCCTCCCCCTTTCTCTCTCCCCCTTTCTCTCTCTCCCCCTTTCTCTCTCTCCCCTATTTCTCTCTCTCCCCTATTTCTCTCTCTCCCCTATTTCTCTCTCTCCCCTATTTCTCTCTCTCTCCCCTATTTTCTCTCTCTCCCCTATTTCTCTCTCCCCCCTATTTCTCTCTCCCCCCTATTTCTCTCTCTCCCCCCTATTTCTCTCTCTCCCCCCTCTTTCTCTCTCTCTCCCCTCTTTCTCTCTCCCTCCCCTCTTTCTCTCTCCCTCCCCTCTTTCTCTCTCTCTCCCCCTCTTTCTCTCTCTCTCCCCCTCTTTCTCTCTCTCCCCCTCTTTCTCTCTCTCCCCCTCTTTCTCTCTCCCCCTCTTTCTCTCTCTCCCCCTCTTTCTCTCTCTCCCCCTCTTTCTCTCTCTCTCCCCCTCTTTCTCTCTCCCCCTCTTTCTCTCTCCCCCTCTTTCTCTCTCTCCCCCTCTTTCTCTCCCCCTCTTTGTCTCTCTCTCTCCCCCTCTTTGTCTCTCTCTCTCCCCCTCTTTGTCTCTCTCTCTCCCCCTCTTTGTCTCTCTCTCTCCCCCTCTTTCTCCTCTCTCCCCCTCTTTCTCCCTCTCTCCCTCTTTCTCCCTCTCTCCCCCTCTCTCCCCCTCTTTGTCCCTCTCTCCCCCTCTTTGTCCCTCCCCCTCTTTGTCCCTCCCCCTCTTTGTCTCTCCCTCCCCCTCTTTGTCTCTCCCTCCCCCTCTTTGTCTCTCTCTCCCCCCTCTTTGTCTCTCTCTCCCCCCTCTTTGTCTCTCTCTCCCACCTCTTTGTCTCTCTCTCCCCCCTCTTTGTCTCTCTCTCCCCCCTCTTTGTCTGTCTCTCCCCCCTCTTTGTCTGTCTCTCCCCCCTCTTTGTCTGTCTCTCCCCCCTCTTTGTCTGTCTCTCCCCCCTCTCTCTCTCCCCCTCTTTCTCTCTCTCTCTCCCCCTCTTTCTCTCTCTCTCTCTCCCTCTTTCTCTCTCTCTCTCCCCTCTTTCTCTCTCTCTCCCCTCTTTCTCTCTCTCTCCCCCTCTTTCTCTCTCCCCCCTCTTTCTCTCTCTCCCCCTCTTTCTCTCTCTCCCCCCTCTTTCTCTCTCTCCCCCCTCTTTCTCTCTCTCTCCCCCTCTTTCTCTCTCTCTCCCCCTCTTTCTCTCTCTCCCCCCCTCTTTCTCTCTCTCCCCCCCTCTTTCTCTCTCTCCCCCCCCTCTTCTCTCTCTCTCCCCCCCCTCTTTCTCTCTCTCCCCCCCTCTTTCTCTCTCTCCCCCCTCTTTCTCTCCCCCCCTCTTTCTCTCCCCCCCTCTTTCTCTCCCTCCCCTCTTTCTCTCTCTCTCCCCTCTCTTTCTCTCTCTCTCCCCTCTCTTTCTCTCTCTCTCCCCTCTCTTTCTCTCTCTCCCCTCTCTCTCTCTCTCTCTCTCTCTCCCCCTCTCTCTCTCTCTCCCTTCTCTCTTTCTCTCCCTTCTCTCTTTCTCTCCCTCTCTCTCCCTCTTTCTCTCTTTCTCTCTCTCTCTCCCCCTTTCTCGCTCTCTCTCCCCCTTTCTCGCTCTCTCTCCCCCTTTCTCGCTCTCTCTCCCCCTTTCGCGCTCTCTCTCCCCCTTTCGCGCTCTCTCCCCCTCTTTCGCGCTCTCTCTCCCCCTCTTTCGCGCTCTCTCTCCCCCTCTTTCGCGCTCTCTCTCCCCCTCTTTCGCGCTCTCTCTCCCCCTCTTTCGCGCTCTCTCTCTCTCCCCCTCTTTCGCGCTCTCTCTCCCCCTCTTTCGCGCTCTCTCTCCCCCTCTTTCGCGCTCTCTCTCCCCCTCTTTCGCGCTCTCTCTCTCTCCCCCTCTTTCTTTTTCGTACATCACGGGACACAGAGCGACTTAGTCATTACTAATGGATTATATAGATTACCTTCAGGTGCTGGCACTGGCCAATTCCAAACCGGAAGTACCCTCCCCTATATAAGCCCCTCCCATCCGGGAGCACCTCAGTTTTTTGCCAGTGTCTGAGGTGTTGGCCAAAGAGTAACATGTGTTTTCACTGGGCTTGCGTACAGGTTCTTTTGGGCCTTAGTAAGCTGTTCCGGATCCCACCAAAAAAGCTTCATAGCTAAACGGTCGGTACCCGGGCCTTGCAGCAGAAGAGCAAGGTTTTGCCTGTAATGCCTCTCTTAGGAGGGCTGGACCCTGGGATCCAGAGCTCTGGTCATACCCACGACCAAGATGTTGTCTGTGCAGGGTGCTATACAGGTCCAGGGGAGTGGAATCCTTGGGAACCCGGTCCCTGAAGGTTTAATTACAATGCCTGCCGTGATAGGTGAAGTTTGGGCTTCTGTGGACCAAACAAAGTCCTGCGGCGGGGATCAGGTAAGTGGGGGCCCCCAGGAACTTGGTTCTATTGGGGGACCCCCAAGCCTAATTTGTCTTTCTGTCTGTTACCTAACGGTATTCCCGCTAATATCTGTGTATGCCTGTAACTACTGAAAATGTTAAATTTTAATAGTAGTCAAGAAAAAAAAAAAAAAAAGGGACCGCGGTACCTGTGTTAAACCACTAGAGGCCGCTGTAGTCCATTTTTCTTGTCATGTGGATCTTTGGTTTTCTCAAGTCAAAAGATCCAGGCAGTTGGTAAGTTTCTCTGTGGGAATCCACTTCCTCTGCCCTGTTGCTGCACTCATCCACCGCAGGCCCTCCGGCAAAAAGGGCCCTGGCTCCTAGTCCCCGTTTGATTTCGAAAAGGGCGCCAATGGCGCACGGGCGCGTGCACGCGCCTCCTATGAAAAAAAGGGGCGGGGCGGGTGGATGACGCTCGATGCGCGCCACGGCGCTTCTGCGCATGTGCAGGAGTCCCAGCTTGTATAAAGACACAGTACAAGTGTCAGCTGGATGCAAACAGAGCTAGCAACAAACAGTGGCACACAGAGGCGGTTGATGCAGGCATCCCCATAGAAAGGCACTTTAGTGGACACCAGCTGGTATATAGCAGCAACTGTGTTAGACTATTACCAGCAAAATTGGTGTATGACGACGGGAATACCTCAGCTTTGTGCTTAAAGGATATGTCGTCCAGACGCTCCGGAAATAGGTCTTCCAGGAAGCCAAAGGGGTCTCCATCGGGCTCTGAGGATATTGGGCATGCTTGTACTGCACCAATCTCCCCTGAGAATTCAGAGGTCAGTAGCCGTAGAAACCCCGCAGGAGTGCCTGGTGCTGCGGCTGTCCCCAGTCCACCTGCTCCTGTATATATAATAGAGGAGGTTTTATCCTCAACTCTGGGAGGATTGGAAGAGAGATTAACAGCATTGATCGCAGCTTCCCTGTCACAGGGAAAGCGCGTCCGATCTCCGTCTCCTCCTTCAGAGTGCTTGTTAGTGGAGGAACAGTCCCACACAGAGATCGACCTACCTGAAGGGGATCAGGATGAGGTTGATTCAGTTATGGAGGAATCAACAGTGGAAGAACCTTTCTCAGCATCTCAGGCTGAAAGATTATGGGTTCAGTCTCTGACTAACATGGTCCGATCAGCATTTAAAATGCCTCTGGCGGAACCACCATCCACTACGGTTTCCTCGCTGGGGTCGCTAAAAGCTCCCCAGGCTGTCTGTTCCTTCCCAATCCACCCTTTATTAGAAGGGCTTATTTACCAGGATTGGGAGCATCCTGATAAAATATTTGCTCCCCCCAAGAGATTTCCGGTGATCTATCCCATGGAGGATAAGTTCATAAAAAAATGGAGGGTCCCTACAGTGGACGCAGCCATCTCTTCTGTTAACAAATCACTGACATGTCCAGTAGATAATGTTCCAATGTTCAAAGACCCAATAGATAAAAAATTGGAGTCTTTACTAAAATCTGCTTTCTCTACAGCAAGCATGGTGACACAACCTGCGGTAGCAGCGATTGGAGTCTGCCAAGCAGTGAAAGATCAGTTGAAACAAGTCTTAAGGGACTTACCAGATCAGCAGGCTCTTGCCCTAGCTGACCTGCCTAGAGCCTTGTGTTTTGCGGTGGACGCCATAAAGGATACAATCCAACAGGCCTCCCGCTTTACGCTGTCTATAGTACATATGCATAGGCTTCTGTGGCTCAAAAACTGGTCTGCTGAAGCTCCCTGTAAAAAACTGCTGGTTAGCTTCCCATTTCATGGAGAACGCTTATTTGGAGAAGATCTGGACAAATATATCCAGAAAATTTCTGCCGGTAAAAGTTCACTCTTACCGGTTAAGAACAAGGGTAGAAGTCCTTCTTTTAAGAGGCCTACTTCTCCAGTCCCGGGCACATCGGCTGTGAAGCAGTTCCGACGGCCTCCGCGGTCAAATTCAGGGGGCAGAAATCAGGGACAATCACAGGGTAACAAGAAGCCCTGGATCAAGAGAGGTACAAAACCTCCCCCCAAGGCATGAAGCGTTGCCCCCACTCAATCGGGTGGGGGGAAGACTTCAGTTGTTCACAGAGACCTGGCGGGACACCATCAGAGACAGATGGGTGCTCTCCGCAGTAAGTCTGGGATACAAGCTGGAGTTAAAAGGCACTCCTCCTGCCCAATTTATGAGGTCAAACGTGCCAAGAGATCCCCAGAAGAGAGGATCCCTCCTTCTGGCACTAGAACAACTATTGCTCCAAGGTGTAATCATGAAGGTTCCCCTGGAAGAAAGCGGATTCGGGTTTTACTCGAACCTTTTCACAGTCCCCAAACCAAATGGGGACGTGAGGCCCATATTAAATCTAAAAGGGCTAAACAAGTTCCTAAATATCAGGACTTTTCGGATGGAGTCGATCCGATCGGTGGCCACCGCCCTACAAGGGCAGGAATGGTTAGCCTCGATCGACATAAGGGATGCTTATCTGCATATTCCCATCTTTCCGGCCCACCAGAAATTTCTACGCTTTGCAGTAGAAGGGCACCATTTTCAGTTCAGAGCCTTACCTTTCGGTCTGGCCACAGCACCACGAGTGTTCACAAAAATTCTGGCCCCATTATTGGCCAATCTAAGAACACAGGGTGTAACGATAATGGCATATCTAGACGACCTGCTACTAATAGACCACTCAGTGGAAAAGCTCGAAGTAGCTATTCACAAGACAATCAAGTATCTAGAATATCACGGTTGGATTATCAACCGGGACAAGTCAGCTCTAAGACCAGTCAAAAGTCTGGATAAGACCAGTCAAAAGTCTGGAATACTTAGGGCTAAGGCTGGATTCAAATCAGAGAAAGATTTTCTTACCTCCAGAGAAGGTGTCGTCTTTAAAAGATTTGACCCACTTAGTGGGTACAAAAAGAAAACCATCCATACGCCTCTGCATGAGGCTGCTGGGAAAAATGGTGGCTTCCATTCCATTCAAGGAATTTGCAAAGGGCCATACTGTCAGCCTGGAACAAAAAAGTTCAGGCTTTAGACTTACCAATGTCCCTGTCCCCTTCCGTTCGCAAGAGCCTCCATTGGTGGTTGGTGCCCCAGAATCTGGAAAAAGGGAAACCCTTCAGTCCGGTTTCTTGGAAGGTAGTCACTACAGATGCCAGCCTCATAGGCTGGGGGGCAGTACTGGAGCAATGGTCTCTCCAGGGCAAGTGGTCAGAAGCAGAAAAGGCCCTGCCCATCAATCTCTTAGAGATACGAGCAGCCCGGTATGCCCTAGTAGCATGGACATCCAAACTCCAAGGGTCCCCTGTCAGAATTCAGTCAGACAATGCCACAGCAGTGGCATATATCAATCACCAGGGTGGCACCAGGAGTCGTGCAGCCCAGAGGGAAGCAAATTGCATCCTGGAGTGGGCAGAAAAATATGTCCCAGCCATATCCGCGGTTTTCATCCCAGGAGTGGAAAATTGGAGAGCGGACTTTTTAAGTCGCCAACAATTATGCCCGGGGGAATGGTCTCTTCACCCCGAGGTTTTCCAGGCAATATGCCAGCGGTGGGGAACACCGGATGTAGATCTGCTAGCATCCAGATTCAACGCAAAGGTGGACAGATTTGTGTCTCGCACAAGGGATCCTCTAGCTTGCGGCTCGGATGCCCTAGTGTTCCCTTGGGATCAGTTCAAGCTGATATATGCATTCCCACCGCCACAATTGTTACCGCGATTACTCCGCAGAATCAGGGTAGAAAATAAACCAGTGATTCTGGTGGCTCCAGCGTGGCCCCGAAGGGCATGGTACGCGGAGATTGTAAAAATGTCAGTGAGGAGTCCTTGGACCCTCCCACATCGTCAGGACCTGCTGTCGCAGGGACCGATATACCACCCTTCCTTACCAGCCCTAGGTTTGACGGCCTGGCTATTGAAGCCCACATTCTGAAAAAGAGAGGGCTCTCTAATTCTGTGGTATCTACCATGATCAATGCCAGGAAGCCGGTATCCAGGCAGATCTATTATAGGATCTGGAAAGCGTACATTACGTGGTGTGAGGCCAAGAAATGGCATCCACGTAAGTACGTGATAGGGAGGATTTTGGACTTCCTACAGTGGGCTGTAGATAGGAAGCTGGCCTTGAGTACTATCAAGGGTCAGATTTCGGCCTTGTCAATATTTTTTCAAAGGCCCTTGGCTTCGCATTCACTAGTCAAAGCTTTCATACAAGGAGTGATGCGTATTAGCCCTCCGGTTAGTATTCCCATATGTCCTTGGGACTTAAACCTGGTTCTGTCAGTTCTACAGAAACAACCGTTTGAACCATTGCAACACATTTCCTTGGTTCTTCTCACCAGGAAATTGATTTTCTTAGTAGCCGTTTGTTCGGCTAAAAGAGTATCGGAATTAGCCGCCTTGTCCTGTAAGGAGCCATATCTGGTTGTCCATAAGGACAGAGTAGTATTACGTCCTCATCCAGCCTTTCTTCCCAAGGTGGTATCGAGGTTTCATTTGAACCAAGATGTGGTTCTTCCTTCTTTTTTCCCCAAACTTAGCTCGGTAGAGGAAAAGTTATTACATTCTTTGGATGTAGTAAGAGCAGTTAAAGCTTATCTAAAAGCCACTGCTCAGATTCGCAGAACGGATACTTTGTTTATTCTGCCGGAAGGCCCTAAAAAGGGTCAGGCAGCATCAAAATCCACTTTAGCCAAGTGGATTCGACAGGTCATAATACAAGCCTATGGCTTGAGAAAGAGACCGCCTCCGTTCAAAGTTAGGGCGCACTCCACAAGAGCAGTTGGAACTTCATGGGCAGTGCATCACCAGGCCTCCCTGGCTCAAGTATGTAAGGCCGCAACATGGTCTTCAGTACACACGTTTACTAGGTTCTACCAGGTGGACGTTAGAAGTCAGGAGGATGTCGCCTTTGGGCGCAGTGTGTTGCAGGCCGCAAAAGATCCTCATGCCTGATGGCGCCCAGCTTATGTATCCCTCCCCTCATTTGGCATTGCTTTGGGACGTCCCATTAGTAATGACTAAGTCGCTCTGTGTCCCGTGATGTATGAAAAAGAAAAAGGGATTTTTATAACAGCTTACCTGTAAAATCCTTTTCTTGGAGTACATCACGGGACACAGAGCTCCCACCCCTCTTTTTGGGACACTTATTGCTTGGCTACAAAACTGAGGTGCTCCCGGATGGGATGGGCTTATATAGGGGAGGGTACTTCCGGTTTGGAATTGGCCAGTGCCAGCACCTGAAGGTAATCTATATAGCCCATTAGTAATGACTAAGTCGCTCTGTGACCCGTGATGTACTCCAAGAAAAGGATTTTACAGGTAAGCTGTTATAAAAATCCCTTTTTCGCTCTCTCTCTCTCTCCCCCTCTTTCGCTCTCTCTCTCTCCCCCTCTTTCGCTCTCTCTCTCTCCCCCTCTTTCGCTCTCTCTCTCTCCCCCTCTTTCGCTCTCTCTCTCTCTCCCCCTCTTTCGCTCTCTCTCTCTCTCCCCCTCTTTCGCTCTCTCTCTCTCCCCCTCTTTCGCTCTCTCTCTCTCTCCCCCTCTTTCGCTCTCTCTCTCTCTCTCTCCCCCTCTTTCGCTCTCTCTCTCTCCCCCTCTTTCGCTCTCTCTCTCTCCCCCTCTTTCGCTCTCTCTCCCCCTCTTTCGCTCTCTCTCTCCCCCTCTTTCGCTCTCTCTCTCTCTCCCCCTCTTTCGCTCTCTCTCTCTCTCCCCCTCTTTCGCTCTCTCTCTCCCCCTCTTTCGCTCTCTCTCTCTCTCCCCCTCTTTGTCTCCCCCCCTCTTTGTCTCTCTCCCCCCTCTTTGTCTCTCTCCCCCCCTCTTTGTCTCTCTCCCCCCCTCTTTGTCTCTCTCCCCCCTCTTTGTCTCTCTCTCCCCCTCTTTCTCTCTCTCCCCCTCTTTCTCTCTCTCCCCCCTCTCTCTCTCTCTCTCCCCCCTCTTTCTCTCTCCCCCCCTCTTTCTCTCTCCCCCCCCTCTTTCTCTCTCCCCCCCTCTTTCTCTCTCCCCCCCTCTTTCTCCACCCCCTTTCTCTCTCCACCCTCTTTCTCTCTCCACCCCCTTTCTCGCTCTCTCCACCCCCTTTCTCGCTCTCTCTCCCCCTTTCTCGCTCTCTCTCCCCCTTTCTCGCTCTCTCTCCCCCTTTCTCGCTCTCTCTCCCCCTTTCTCGCTCTCTCTCTCTCCCCCTTTCTCGCTCTCTCTCTCTCCCCCTTTCTCTCTCTCTCTCTCTCTCTCTCCCCCTTTCTCGCTCTCTCTCTCTCCCCCTCTTTCGCTCTCTCTCTCTCCCCCTCTTTCGCTCTCTCTCTCTCTCCCTCTGTCATGGATATGCAGTAGTGTTTGTCTGTCAGCTTACCTTCCTTCCCATGTGTTCATCTTGGAGGCCTGAGCCCTTTCACCTGGCTTCTTTTATAATCTCCTCCCAGCCTGACTCCACCCCAGGCCCTATCACAGAACACTATATTAACCTGTGCACTGCAAGCCTGCTTTGCTGATCAACGTGTTTGTTAGGCATTGTGTGTTTGGGTTCCTGCCTGCCGTGTGCTACGTCTGTCTCTCTGTTACGTTATTGGCTTGTCCCCGTCTATCCCTGTCTGCTCGTGACCCTTGACCTTCGGCTCGTTCTTCGTTATCCTTGTCTGCTTGTGGCCCCTGACCTTCAGCTTGTTATTCGGTTCTCTCTATCGTGTGCTGCTGCTTCCCCTCTTTTCCCCTTATCCTACAGGCGTGAGCTAGGAAACTCCAGGGGCCGCGACCTGGTCCCAGCCTGCAGCGTAACATCCTCACCACTAGAGGCCCTGGAGAAGACCAGCTGGGTCTTAGACTCCGCGCCCTGGGGAATCTTGGCTCTCGCTTCCGTTGGGATCCCGGTTGTGCTCCTCTGGTCCCGCTTTCCACAACCACCCAGTTTCCTATCCGCAGAAGCCAGCCATAGGGTTCACTACCTCGCGGTGCACTCCTGTCCCCCTACGGTGTGCATCTGTCACCTGGCCACAGGTGACCCTGACAGTTTGATCAGCCATGAACCCGGCTGACATCCCGCTACCCCGGCTGACATCCCGCTACCCGCGGATGATCCATTGCAGGGCATAGTTTGCAGACTTGAAACCCAGGAATCGAATCAGACTCAGGTGATGCGATTCCTCCAGGATCTGGCTTCTCGCTTCGAGCAGCTTCAGGCCTCCTTGGGAACCCTGAATCCGCAACCTCAAATACAATCAGCGGCTGCACCTATTGCACCAGTCACAGCCACACACTCACTACAACTGCCAGCTCCGTCCCGTTTCTCTGGGGACTCCAAGGCCTGCAGGGGGTTCCTTAGCCAATGCACGATTCATTTTGAGCTCCAGCCCCAAAACTTCCTGTCTGATCGGGCTAAGGTAGCCTATATCATTTCCCTCCTCTCTGGTGAAGCTTTAGCCTGGGCAGCCCCTCTGTGGGAACTGAATGATCCAGTGGTTTCTAGCCTGTCTGGCTTCTTGAAACTTTTTCGGAATATCTTCGAAGAACCAGCTCGTGTCTCTTCAGCGGCCAGCGCCCTTTTACGTCTCCGTCAAGAGTCTGCTTCTGTGGGACAGTATGCCCTTCATTTCCGCATACTGTCGGCTGAGTTGAGCTGGAACAATGAGGCCTTAGTCGCAACCTTTTTGCATGGCCTGTCTGATAGAGTGAAGGATGAATTAGCAGGAAGAACCATCCCCACTGATCTGGCCAGCGTTATCTCCTTGTGTAACCAGATCGATATTCGCTTTCAGGAGAGGACCTTAGAAAAGCAACGCCAGCACTCCTTGGTTCTTAGTCAGCCTGAGCTCCCCTCTCTTCGACCCGTAGAGCATCTCCTACCAGCTGAGGAACCCATGCAGCCGGGTCGGACCAGGCTATCCCCCGAGGAACGTGCTAGGCGCAGAACTCTTGGTCTGTGTCTTTACTGTGGGGGCAAAGGTCATTTTCGTGACACTTGCTCTCTTTGTCCAGAAAAACGTTCGGGTCCACTTCATCTGGAAAGTGGAGTATTGGACCCAGAAATATCACCTTCCCCTTCTCGTCTTCTGCTTTCTGTGTTCCTTCATGTTGGTGCTTCTTCTCATTCGGTCTCAGCATATCTGGATTCCGGAGCCGCTGGTAATTTCATGGACTGGGAAATCGCATCGTCCATGAGACTTACTCTTTTGCCCCTCACCACGCCATTGGTGGTCTTGGCGATTGATGGTACTGTTCTCCCAGGGGGACCTATCCGCTTCCAGACCCTCCCTGTTAAGATGTCGGTAGGGACACTCCACCAGGAGTGGATATCCTTCCTTATCTTACCCAAGGCCTCAACGCCTATAATTTTGGGTCTCCCATGGTTACAGCTCCATTCTCCTCATGTGGACTGGACTACTGGACAGATTCTGGCTTGGGGTCCCTCCTGTTCCTCGTCCTGCCTACCCAAGGTTGCCCCCTGTGAATCTGAGCCGGTCATTCATTCCAGGTTGCATAACCATTTACATTTCTCTGTCCCTAACCACCCTTGGATGCACAGCCAGGCTAGCTTGTCTACAAGTCCTGCAGTCGCTACGTCTTGCGATGCGATTCAGGTAGTCGCTACACCTGACTCAGCTATTCACTCTGCCTCTGTACTAGTTATGCCAGTCCAGCCCATGCCCAGTGAGCCTCCTACTTTTTCTTGTTCGGGACATTCTGCTTGTCCTTCAGCTATTCAGCTTGACTCCGGCGACATGTCACCTTCTAACCAACCTGACTTCAGGGTTCCACTGACATCTGCCCAGTCTGATGGTCCTGTGCAAGATGACCAGTTCCCCTTTAAGGGTCTAGGGGACCCTCCTCAGATTCCTGTTGATCCTCTCATGCCCTTGCTTATTCCTAGAGAGCCTTTGGTCCTCAATAGATCTTCTTGTCATCTCCCTACCTCGTTTTCGGTCTCTGAGGATAATCTTAAGTACGAGGTTAGACAAGTTCTGGATTCTCGGCTCTGCAGAGGCATTCTTCAGTACCTTGTGCATTGGAGAGGTTTTGGTCCTGAGGAGGCGTCTTGGATCGCTGCATCTGATGTCGCTGCACCTCATCTGTTGAGAAGGTTTCATCAGAGATTTCCCTTTAAGCCTGGGTCCAGGCGGGGGAGGGGCCATAAGAGGGAGGGTACTGTCATGGATATGCAGTAGTGTTTGTCAGCTTACCTTCCTTCCCATGTGTTCATCTTAGAGGCCTGAGCCCTTTCACCTGGCTTCCTTTATAATCTCCTCCCAGCCTGACTCCACCCCAGGCCCTATCACAGAACACTATATTACCCTGTGCACTGCAAGCCTGCTTTGCTGATCAACGTGTTTGTTAGGCATTGTGTGTTTGGGTTCCTGCCTGCCGTGTGCTACGTCTGTCTCTCTGTTACGTTATTGGCTTGTCCCCGTCTATCCCTGTCTGCTCGTGACCCTTGACCTTCGGCTCGTTCTTCGTTATCCTTGTCTGCTTGTGGCCCCTGACCTTCAGCTTGTTATTTGGTTCTCTCTATCGTGTGATGCTGCTTCCCCTCTTTTCCCCTTATCCTAGGAAACTCCAGGGGCCGCGACCTGGTCCCAGCGTGCAGCGTAACATCCTCACCACTAGAGGCCCTGGAGAAGACCAGCTGGGTCTTAGACTCCGCGCCCTGGGGAATCTTGGCTCTCGCTTCCGTTGGGATCCCGGTTGTGCTCCTCTGGTCCCGCTTTCCACAACCACCCAGTTTCCTATCCGCAGAAGCCAGCCATAGGGTTCACTACCTCGCGGTGCACTCCTGTCCCCCTACGGTGTGCATCTGTCACCTGGCCACAGGTGACCCTGACACCCCCTCTTTCGCTCTCTCTCTCCCCCTCTTTCGCTCTCTCTCTCTCCCCCTCTTTCGCTCTCTCTCTCTCCCCCTCTTTCGCTCTCTCTCTCCCCCTCTTTCGCTCTCTCTCTCTCCCTCTTTCGCTCTCTCTCTCCCCCTCTTTGTCTCTCTCTCTCCCCCTCTTTGTCTCTCTCTCCCCCTCTTTGTCTCTCTCTCCCCCTCTTTGTCTCTCTCTCCCCCCCTCTTTGTCTCTCTCTCCCCCCCTCTTTGTCTCTCTCTCCCCCCCTCTTTGTCTCTCTCTCCCCCCTCTTTGTCTCTCTCCCCCCCTCTTTGTCTCTCTCTCCCCCCCTCTTTGTCTCTCTCTCCCCCCCTCTTTGTCTCTCTCTCCCCCCCTCTTTGTCTCTCTCTCCCCCCCTCTTTGTCTCTCTCCCCCCTCTTTGTCTCTCTCCCCCTCTTTTCCTCTCTCTCCCCCTCTCTCTCCCCCTCTTTCTCTCTCTCCCCCTCTTTCTCTCTCTCCCCCCTCTTTCTCTCTCCCCCCCCTCTTTCTCTCCCCCCCCTCTTTCTCTCCCCCCCCTCTTTCTCTCCCCCCCCTCTTTCTCTCTCCCCCCTCTTTCTCTCTCCCCCCTCTTTCTCTCTCCCCCCTCTTTCTCTCTCCCCCCTCTTTCTCTCCCTCCCCCCTCTTTCTCTCCCTCCCCCCCCTCTTTCTCTCTCCCCCCCCTCTTTCTCTCTCCCCCCCTCTTTCTCTCTCCCCCCCTCTTTTTCTCTTTCTCTCCCCCTCTCTCTCCCCTCTCTCTCTCCCCTCTCTCTCTCCCCTCTCTCTCTCCCCTCTCTCTCTCCCCCTCTCTCCCCCCTCTCTCCCCCCCCTCTCTCCCCCCCTCTCCCCCCCCCTCTCTCCCCCCCTCTCTCCCCCCCCCTCTCTCCCCCCTCTCTCCCCCCTCTTTGTCTCTCTCTCTCTCCCCCCCTTTGTCTTTGTCTCTCTCTCTCTTCCCCTCTTTGTCTCTCTCTCTCTCTGTCTTTCTCCCCCTCTTTGTCTCTCTCCCCCTCTTTGTCTCTCTCCCCCTCTTTGTCTCTCTCCCCCTCTTTGTCTCTCTCCCCCTCTTTGTCTCTCTCTCTCTCTCCCCCCTCTTTGTCTCTCTCTCTCTCTCCCCCCTCTTTGTCTCTCTCTCTCCCCCCTCTTTGTCTCTCTCTCTCCCCCCTCTTTGTCTCTCTCCCCCCTCTTTGTCTCTCTCCCCCCTCTTTGTCTCTCTCTCCCCCCTCTTTGTCTCTCTCTCTCCCCCCTCTTTGTCTCTCTCTCTCCCCCCTCTTTGTCTCTCTCTCTCCCCCCTCTTTGTCTCTCTCTCTCTCCCCCTCTTTGTCTCTCTCTCTCCCCCCCTCTTTGTCTCTCTCTCTCCCCCCCCCTCTTTGTCTCTCTCCCCCCTCTTTGTCTCTCTCCCCCCTCTTTGTCTCTCTCCCCCCTCTTTGTCTCTCTCTCCCCCCTCTTTGTCTCTCTCTCCCCCCTCTTTGTCTCTCTCTCCCCCCTCTTTGTCTCTCTCTCCCCCCTCTTTGTCTCTCTCTCCCCCCTCTGTCTCTCTCTCCCCCCTCTTTGTCTCTCTCTCTCCCCCCTCTTTGTCTCTCTCTCCCCCCTCTTTGTCTCTCTCTCTCTCCCCCCTCTTTGTCTCTCTCTCCCCCTCTTTGTCTCTCTCTCCCCCTCTTTGTCTCTCTCTCCCCCCTCTTTGTCTCTCTCTCCCCCCTCTTTGTCTCTCTCTCCCCCCTCTTTGTCTCTCTCTCCCCCCTCTTTGTCTCTCTCTCCCCCCTCTTTGTCTCTCTCTCCCCCCTCTTTGTCTCTCTCTCCCCCCCTCTTTGTCTCTCTCTCCCCCTCCCCCCTCTTTGTCTCTCTCTCCCCCTCCCCCCTCTTTGTCTCTCTCCCCCCCTCTTTGTCTCTCTCCCCCCTTTGTCTCTCTCCCCCCCCCTCTTTGTCTCTCTCTCTCTTCCCCTCTTTGTCTCTCTCTCTCTCTGTCTCTCTCCCCCTCTTTGTCTCTCTCCCCCTCTTTGTCTCTCTCCCCCTCTTTGTCTCTCTCCCCCTCTTTGTCTCTCTCCCCCTCTTTGTCTCTCTCCCCCTCTTTGTCTCTCTCCCCCTCTTTGTCTCTCTCTCTCTCTCCCCTCTTTGTCTCTCTCTCTCTCCCCCCCCTTTGTCTCTCTCCCCCCCCCTCTTTGTCTCTCTCTCTCTTCCCCTCTTTGTCTCTCTCCCCCTCTTTGTCTCTCTCCCCCTCTTTGTCTCTCTCCCCCTCTTTGTCTCTCTCCCCCTCTTTGTCTCTCTCCCCCTCTTTGTCTCTCTCCCCCTCTTTGTCTCTCTCTCTCTCTCCCCTCTTTGTCTCTCTCTCTCTCCCCCCTCTTTGTCTCTCTCTCCCCCCTCTTTGTCTCTCTCTCCCCCCTCTTTGTCTCTCTCTCCCCCCACTTTGTCTCTCTCTCTCCCCCCTCTTTGTCTCTCTCCCCCCTCTTTGTCTCTCTCTCTCTCCCCCTCTTTGTCTCTCTCTCTCCCCCTCTTTCGCTCTCTCTCTCTCTCTCCCTCTGTCATGGATATGCAGTAGTGTTTGTCTGTCAGCTTACCTTCCTTCCCATGTGTTCATCTTGGAGGCCTGAGCCCTTTCACCTGGCTTCCTTTATAATCTCCTCCCAGCCTGACTCCACCCCAGGCCCTATCACAGAACACTATATTAACCTGTGCACTGCAAGCCTGCTTTGCTGATCAACGTGTTTGTTAGGCATTGTGTGTTTGGGTTCCTGCCTGCCGTGTGCTACGTCTGTCTCTCTGTTACGTTATTGGCTTGTCCCCGTCTATCCCTGTCTGCTCGTGACCCTTGACCTTCGGCTCGTTCTTCGTTATCCTTGTCTGCTTGTGGCCCCTGACCTTCAGCTTGTTATTCGGTTCTCTCTATCGTGTGCTGCTGCTTCCCCTCTTTTCCCCTTATCCTACAGGCGTGAGCTAGGAAACTCCAGGGGCCGCGACCTGGTCCCAGCCTGCAGCGTAACATCCTCACCACTAGAGGCCCTGGAGAAGACCAGCTGGGTCTTAGACTCCGCGCCCTGGGGAATCTTGGCTCTCGCTTCCGTTGGGATCCCGGTTGTGCTCCTCTGGTCCCGCTTTCCACAACCACCCAGTTTCCTATCCGCAGAAGCCAGCCATAGGGTTCACTACCTCGCGGTGCACTCCTGTCCCCCTACGGTGTGCATCTGTCACCTGGCCACAGGTGACCCTGACAGTTTGATCAGCCATGAACCCGGCTGACATCCCGCTACCCGCGGATGATCCATTGCAGGGCATAGTTTGCAGACTTGAAACCCAGGAATCGAATCAGACTCAGGTGATGCGATTCCTCCAGGATCTGGCTTCTCGCTTCGAGCAGCTTCAGGCCTCCTTGGGAACCCTGAATCCGCAACCTCAAATACAATCAGCGGCTGCACCTATTGCACCAGTCACAGCCACACACTCACTACAACTGCCAGCTCCGTCCCGTTTCTCTGGGGACTCCAAGGCCTGCAGGGGGTTCCTTAGCCAATGCACGATTCATTTTGAGCTCCAGCCCCAAAACTTCCTGTCTGATCGGGCTAAGGTAGCCTATATCATTTCCCTCCTCTCTGGTGAAGCTTTAGCCTGGGCAGCCCCTCTGTGGGAACTGAATGATCCAGTGGTTTCTAGCCTGTCTGGCTTCTTGAAACTTTTTCGGAATATCTTCGAAGAACCAGCTCGTGTCTCTTCAGCGGCCAGCGCCCTTTTACGTCTCCGTCAAGAGTCTGCTTCTGTGGGACAGTATGCCCTTCATTTCCGCATACTGTCGGCTGAGTTGAGCTGGAACAATGAGGCCTTAGTCGCAACCTTTTTGCATGGCCTGTCTGATAGAGTGAAGGATGAATTAGCAGGAAGAACCATCCCCACTGATCTGGCCAGCGTTATCTCCTTGTGTAACCAGATCGATATTCGCTTTCAGCAGAGGACCTTAGAAAAGCAACGCCAGCACTCCTTGGTTCTTAGTCAGCCTGAGCTCCCTCTCTTCGACCCGTAGAGCATCTCCTACCAGCTGAGGAACCCATGCAGCCGGGTCGGACCAGGCTATCCCCCGAGGAACGTGCTAGGCGCAGAACTCTTGGTCTGTGTCTTTACTGTGGGGGCAAAGGTCATTTTCGTGACACTTGCTCTCTTTGTCCAGAAAAACGTTCGGGTCCACTTCATCTGGAAAGTGGAGTATTGGACCCAGAAATATCACCTTCCCCTTCTCGTCTTCTGCTTTCTGTGTTCCTTCATGTTGGTGCTTCTTCTCATTCGGTCTCAGCATATCTGGATTCCGGAGCCGCTGGTAATTTCATGGACTGGGAAATCGCATCGTCCATGAGACTTACTCTTTTGCCCCTCACCACGCCATTGGTGGTCTTGGCGATTGATGGTACTGTTCTCCCAGGGGGACCTATCCGCTTCCAGACCCTCCCTGTTAAGATGTCGGTAGGGACACTCCACCAGGAGTGGATATCCTTCCTTATCTTACCCAAGGCCTCAACGCCTATAATTTTGGGTCTCCCATGGTTACAGCTCCATTCTCCTCATGTGGACTGGACTACTGGACAGATTCTGGCTTGGGGTCCCTCCTGTTCCTCGTCCTGCCTACCCAAGGTTGCCCCCTGTGAATCTGAGCCGGTCATTCATTCCAGGTTGCATAACCATTTACATTTCTCTGTCCCTAACCACCCTTGGATGCACAGCCAGGCTAGCTTGTCTACAAGTCCTGCAGTCGCTACGTCTTGCGATGCGATTCAGGTAGTCGCTACACCTGACTCAGCTATTCACTCTGCCTCTGTACTAGTTATGCCAGTCCAGCCCATGCCCAGTGAGCCTCCTACTTTTTCTTGTTCGGGACATTCTGCTTGTCCTTCAGCTATTCAGCTTGACTCCGGCGACATGTCACCTTCTAACCAACCTGACTTCAGGGTTCCACTGACATCTGCCCAGTCTGATGGTCCTGTGCAAGATGACCAGTTCCCCTTTAAGGGTCTAGGGGACCCTCCTCAGATTCCTGTTGATCCTCTCATGCCCTTGCTTATTCCTAGAGAGCCTTTGGTCCTCAATAGATCTTCTTGTCATCTCCCTACCTCGTTTTCGGTCTCTGAGGATAATCTTAAGTACGAGGTTAGACAAGTTCTGGATTCTCGGCTCTGCAGAGGCATTCTTCAGTACCTTGTGCATTGGAGAGGTTTTGGTCCTGAGGAGGCGTCTTGGATCGCTGCATCTGATGTCGCTGCACCTCATCTGTTGAGAAGGTTTCATCAGAGATTTCCCTTTAAGCCTGGGTCCAGGCGGGGGAGGGGCCATAAGAGGGAGGGTACTGTCATGGATATGCAGTAGTGTTTGTCAGCTTACCTTCCTTCCCATGTGTTCATCTTAGAGGCCTGAGCCCTTTCACCTGGCTTCCTTTATAATCTCCTCCCAGCCTGACTCCACCCCAGGCCCTATCACAGAACACTATATTACCCTGTGCACTGCAAGCCTGCTTTGCTGATCAACGTGTTTGTTAGGCATTGTGTGTTTGGGTTCCTGCCTGCCGTGTGCTACGTCTGTCTCTCTGTTACGTTATTGGCTTGTCCCCGTCTATCCCTGTCTGCTCGTGACCCTTGACCTTCGGCTCGTTCTTCGTTATCCTTGTCTGCTTGTGGCCCCTGACCTTCAGCTTGTTATTTGGTTCTCTCTATCGTGTGATGCTGCTTCCCCTCTTTTCCCCTTATCCTAGGAAACTCCAGGGGCCGCGACCTGGTCCCAGCGTGCAGCGTAACATCCTCACCACTAGAGGCCCTGGAGAAGACCAGCTGGGTCTTAGACTCCGCGCCCTGGGGAATCTTGGCTCTCGCTTCCGTTGGGATCCCGGTTGTGCTCCTCTGGTCCCGCTTTCCACAACCACCCAGTTTCCTATCCGCAGAAGCCAGCCATAGGGTTCACTACCTCGCGGTGCACTCCTGTCCCCCTACGGTGTGCATCTGTCACCTGGCCACAGGTGACCCTGACACCCCCTCTTTCGCTCTCTCTCTCTCCCCCTCTTTCGCTCTCTCTCTCTCCCCCTCTTTCGCTCTCTCTCTCTCCCCCTCTTTCGCTCTCTCTCTCCCCCTCTTTCGCTCTCTCTCTCTCCCTCTTTCGCTCTCTCTCCCCCTCTTTGTCTCTCTCTCCCCCCCTCTTTGTCTCTCTCTCCCCCCCCTCTTTGTCTCTCTCTCCCCCCTCTTTTTCTCTCTCTCCCCCTCTTTTCCTCTCTCTCCCCCTCTCTCTCCCCCTCTTTCTCTCTCTCCCCCCTCTTTCTCTCTCTCCCCCTCTTTCTCTCCCCCCCCCTCTTTCTCTCTCCCCCCTCTTTCTCTCTCCCCCCCCTCTTTCTCTCTCCCCCCCTCTTTCTCTCTCCCCCCCTCTTTCTCTCCCTCCCCCCCTCTTTCTCTCCCTCCCCCCCTCTTTCTCTCCCTCCCCCCCTCTTTCTCTCCCTCCCCCCCCTCTTTCTCTCCCTCCCCCCCCTCTTTCTCTCTCCCCCCCTCTTTCTCTCTCCCCCCCTCTTTCTCTCTCCCCCCCTCTTTCTCTCTCCCCCCCTCTTTCTCTCTCCCCCCCTCTTTCTCTCTCCCCCCCTCTTTCTCTCTCCCCCCCTCTTTTTCTCTTTCTCTCCCCCTCTCTCTCCCCCTCTCTCTCCCCCTCTCTCTCCCCTCTCTCTCTCCCCTCTCTCTCTCCCCCCCTCTCCCCCCTCTCTCCCCCCCTCTCTCCCCCCCTCTCTCCCCCCCTCTCTCCCCCCCTCTCTCCCCCCCCTCTCTTCCCCCCTCTTTGTCTCTCTCTCTCTCCCCCCCTCTTTGTCTTTGTCTTTGTCTCTCTCTCTCTTCCCCTCTTTGTCTCTCTCTCTCTCTCTCTCTTTCTCCCCCTCTTTGTCTCTCTCCCCCTCTTTGTCTCTCTCCCCCTCTTTGTCTCTCTCCCCCTCTTTGTCTCTCTCTGTCTCTCTCCCCCTCTTTGTCTCTCTCTCTCTCTCCCCCCTCTTTGTCTCTCTCTCTCTCCCCCCTCTTTGTCTCTCTCTCCCCCCTCTTTGTCTCTCTCTCCCCCCTCTTTGTCTCTCTCTCTCCCCCCTCTTTGTCTCTCTCCCCCCTCTTTGTCTCTCTCTCTCTCCCCCTCTTTGTCTCTCTCTCTCCCCCCTCTTTGTCTCTCTCTCCCCCCTCTTTGTCTCTCTCTCTCCCCCCTCTTTGTCTCTCTCTCTCTCCCCCCTCTTTGTCTCTCTCTCTCTCCCCCCCTCTTTGTCTCTCTCTCTCTCCCCCCCTCTTTGTCTCTCTCTCTCCCCCCCCTCTTTGTCTCTCTCCCCCCTCTTTGTCTCTCTCTCCCCCCCTTTGTCTCTCTCTCTCCCCCCTCTTTGTCTCTCTCTCTCCCCCCTCTGTCCCTCTCTCCCCCTCTTTCCCTCTCTCCCCCCCTCTTTGTCTCTCTCTCCCCCCTCTTTGTCTCTCTCTCCCCCCTCTTTGTCTCTCTCTCTCCCCCCTCTTTGTCTCTCTCTCTCCCCCCTCTTTGTCTCTCTCTCTCCCCCCTCTTTGTCTCTCTCTCTCTCCCCCCTCTTTGTCTCTCTCTCTCTCCCCCCTCTTTGTCTCTCTCTCTCCCCCCTCTTTGTCTCTCTCTCCCCCCTCTTTGTCTCTCTCTCCCCCCTCTTTGTCTCTCTCTCCCCCCTCTTTGTCTCTCTCTCCCCCCTCTTTGTCTCTCTCTCCCCCCTCTTTGTCTCTCTCCCTCTCCCCCCTCTTTGTCTCTCTCCCCCCCTCTTTGTCTCTCTCCCCCCCTCTTTGTCTCTCTCCCCCCTTTGTCTCTCCCCCCCCCCTCTTTGTCTCTCTCTCTTCCCCTCTTTGTCTCTCTCTCTCTCTGTCTTTCTCCCCCTCTTTGTCTCTCTCCCCCTCTTTGTCTCTCTCCCCCTCTTTGTCTCTCTCCCCCTCTTTGTCTCTCTCTCTCTCTCCCCTCTTTGTCTCTCTCTCTCTCCCCCCTCTTTGTCTCTCTCTCCCCCCTCTTTGTCTCTCTCTCCCCCCTCTTTGTCTCTCTCTCCCCCCTCTTTGTCTCTCTCTCCCCCCACTTTGTCTCTCTCTCTCCCCCCTCTTTGTCTCTCTCCCCCCTCTTTGTCTCTCTCTCTCCCCCTCTTTGTCTCTCTCTCTCCCCCTCTTTGTCTCTCTCTCTCCCCCCTCTTTGTCTCTCTCTCTCCCCCCTCTTTGTCTCTCTCTCTCTCCCCCCTCTTTGTCTCTCTCTCTCTCCCCCCTCTTTGTCTCTCTCTCTCTCCCCCCCCCTCTTTGTCTCTCTCTCTCCCCCCCCCCCTCTTTGTCTCTCTCCCCCCTCTTTGTCTCTCTCCCCCCTCTTTGTCTCTCTCTCCCCCCCTTTGTCTCTCTCTCCCCCCTCTTTGTCTCTCTCTCTCCCCCCTCTTTGTCTCTCTCTCTCCCCCCTCTTTGTCTCTCTCTCTCCCCCCTCTTTGTCTCTCTCTCTCCCCCCTCTTTGTCTCTCTCTCTCCCCCCTCTTTGTCTCTCTCTCTCTCTCCCCTCTTTGTCTCTCTCTCTCTCCCCTCTTTGTCTCTCTCTCTCTCCCCTCTTTGTCTCTCTCTCCCCTCTTTGTCTCTCTCTCCCCTCTTTGTCTCTCTCTCTCCCCCCTCTTTGTCTCTCTCTCTCCCCCCTCTTTGTCTCTCTCTCTCTCTCTCCCCTCTTTGTCTCTCTCTCTCCCCTCTGTCTCTCTCTCTCCCCTCTTTGTCTCTCTCTCTCCCCTCTTTGTCTCTCTCTCCCCCCTCTTTGTCTCTCTCTCCCCCCTCTTTGTCTCTCTCTCCCCCCTCTTTGTCTCTCTCTCCCCCCTCTTTGTCTCTCTCTCCCCCCTCTTTGTCTCTCTCTCCCCCCTCTTTGTCTCTCTCTCCCCCCTCTTTGTCTCTCTCTCCCCCCTCTTTGTCTCTCTCTCTCCTCCCTCTTTGTGTCTCTCTCTCTCCTCCCTCTTTGTCTCTCTCTCTCTCCTCCCTCTTTGTCTCTCTCTCTCTCCTCCCTCTTTGTCTCTCTCTCTCTCTCTCCCCCTCTTTGTCTCTCTCTCTCTCTCTCCCCCTCTTTGTCTCTCTCTCCCCCCTCTTTCTCTCTCTCTCTCTCTCTTATACACACACCTGTTTCAGTCATTGTGAATATTATTTCATGTCTTTTTGTTCTGATGAAGAGATTCTATCCTCTGGCGGTAGCGGTGTGCCGGCACATAGGGAAATAGTTCTGCGTCTTGTACATCATTGTTAGCCTTTAATTCTCTGACTCGATGGGTGAGGTAACGTCTGCTGGAACACAAGGTCATCTGCTTGACCCGTGACCATCAAACCAGTCTTCTTCCTCCTGAACTACAGTTGCCAGGCTCCAGGATTGTCATCCCTTTAAAGGTTAATGAGCGCGAGGCGCACACTCCCAGAATCCTCTGTGGCCGGTCTGAGCAATAAAGCAAATGTTTGGCCGGTATGTTCCTGGGGATCACATCATGGACTGTTAGTGGGGATTGTGATATGACATCCCTCTTAGCTGTCATGTAAGATTGTAATTATAACAATAGCCCTGTGCTGGAGAAGAGGCGCTCCTGACTCATCGCGTGCTGCTGCCCGCCGTAGGTTTTACTGAATGATTTCCCTACAGAAAAGGGAATGGTCAAATGTTAATTCATATCCCCCCCCCCCCCCCCCCCAAGTCCTATGAGTCAGCCGCTTGAATACCCAGTTGATCAGCTAAATATGTTCCCTTTGTATCAAGTGTGCAAATGTCTTATTTTTTTTTTTTTACAGCAGCCACAACTGGAGTAAAAAATCATGACTCCTGCCAGCATGCTGCAGAAAGACCACTTTCACACTGAGGCGCTTTCACGCTGAAAAAAAGCGCCTGAAAAGCTTATGAAAACTTATTTACATTAAAATCAATGAATGCTTTCACACTGGGGCAGTGCACTGACAGAGCGGTGAAAAAACACCCCTCTCCATTGAAATTAATTGAAAGCTCTTCAAAAGCGCCTGAAAAGCTTTTCAAAAGCGTTTTTTGTTTAAGCGCCTCAGTGTGAAAGAGGCCAAAAGGACCTCTGCTCTCTGTGTGGAAGCAGTGGGCTCTATGCCGAAGTCTGACAAGCCCTCTGTTAAGTCAGAGGTGGGGCTTATTGGAGCTTGTGAGCACTCTTGAGCTTGAACTTTGCAAAATGCAGAACTATAGGTTTGGCTCTGTAGTGGACATCAGACCTCTGCAGAGAGACCCCTGCCTATCCACAGGGGGCTGGAGAAAGCTATCCGTTTTCATTACATATTTTAGACGCAGTGATGTAATTCCTGGGTCTCTGCTGGTGGGAGAGGCGGGAAGGGTGCTGTACAGAGCTTCCTGAAAACATGTAGTAGACAACCAAAGTGTCCCAGAGGCTCACATCAAAACAGACCGCTATAATGTTGTGAATGGCAGTCTCAGCCTGGACCCCTGCCAGGCCATGCCTTCAACACCTTTCGATCCACCCCTGGAGCTTAAAGTGGATGTAAAGCCACTCTCATCCTTTGTAAACTACTGCCATAGTGCTGATCTATAAGGATATAGATGCCTCCTGCATGTATCCTTATCTGTCAAATGTCTCCCCTCTGTCTGTTATAAGAACTGAAAAACTGCAGATTCTGTGGGTGGGTCTGTTGTCTGGAGCTCGGTGGGCGGAGTCGTGATGTCAGTAGACTCCCCGCCCACCTCTACACCCCCCTTGTCAACATGCATTTTCTCCTGTGTATTCCTTACACTGAATTTTGCTATGATCACTAACATCCAGTCAAAATCCAGAAAAGTAACCACATGACTTCAGAAAAGCTAGTGCACGAGATATGTAAATAACCTGTCACTCACAGCAAGGGGGCGGAACGGACAAAGGTAACTCCTGTTTGTTGGTTTTATCTCACTGAACAATTAAAGAGGATTGCTCAGAGCTGGATTAACTGTTTGTGGCAAGACCTGGCACAAATGATAGGAAATCTTATACTCTACATTGTGACAGCAAAAAAAAAAAAAAAAATTGGGTTTACATCCACTTAAATCATGGAGATTCCTGAAAACATCACAGCACCCTGACTTAGTATTCTTCTGAAGAACCCTCAGCCCTGTTGCAAGCAGTGGGCTGGCTCTGGGGAGGAGTTATGCAAATATGATGGTTGGCTGTCTGGAGTGGGCGTTCCTGGGCAGGTTGCATTTGCATATAAACCGCCCACATATGATGCAGGGACAATCAGGTTGGAGAGGAAAAGACTATACAATGCTGGACGTCCTCCAGCCAGGAAATGAGGCGGAGTTCTATCTGACTTGCTGCAGCTTCTAATGCACATTGTGAGAAGCTCACAGTGTTCTGTGAAATCGGCAATTTCAGTCTAGGAGAGGAACCTGTACAAGACTGAAGGAAGGCCGGAGTTCAGCTTGAATAGAAGTAGTAATAGAAAGTAAATGAACAGAACAAATGATATTGACCTATTTCTGAAGACCTTCATCCCACCGATGCTGCCAGGCACCGATCCCATTTCCACAGGAACTTTCATCTCCGTCCTCCGGCTGCGTGTTGACAGCAAACATCGATTCCCTGTCATTGGGACGCAGTTGTCCCCGCAGAGCTTCCTTCAGATGTTTGAACCAATAAAAGTGTACCGGGCCAAAACTTTACTGGAAACGTTCAGTCGGATTTTCTTGGGCTTTGTTCATATTCTGGGAACCTATTGTCCATTGTCTGAGACTTTTCAGATGCTATTTGTCAAAGATCGATCCTAGTTAAAGGCCAAATCCACTGTTCAAAAACAAATTGTACCAAAAGAAACATTTAAAGAACAAATCTGTTCTGGCTGCAAAACTAACCTCCCCTCTGGCACTGTGCCCAGCAGAAAGTCCTTCTCAAGGTCATGGATTGGATGAAGCCCAGTGTTATCCAACCCACTTCCTGTGAGCCCAGGCTGTCATGGACATGCCTACTTGGGGGGGGTTGGTGTCTATCTCCTGCCAGGGGTCACCGTACTCCTGAGTGGCATTGTGCTTACATGTCTCATGCTGTCTAGGAGTATGGACCGCCCATCGCTGCCACCACAAGAGATGAGGAAGGACCCATGAGCTTTGTTTTAATTGGCTAAATACGTAACCGGTGCGCAAAGTCCTCCAGATTGTTTTCTTTGCCTGTCCCTTACCAGCATACTCCAGGAAAGGTCCCTTGTTCTCTGTGTGGAAGCAGTGGTCTCTACAGTTAGCAAAGCTCTGGCTCCCCTTCAGTTGGAGGAAGGAAGGGTGACCCCCGGAAGTCGCACATCTATGGTGCCCTACTGCGATAAATGGAGTGGCAACCTTAGCCTGGACTCCGACCAGGCCACATCCCTGTCAGTTGGAGAGCTCTAGCTCTGATTCAGTGGGTTGCGTGTCGGACCGCTGTAGAGAGACAACTGCTTCCACACAGACAGCAGGGGTTCTTCTCGGCAGGGGACAGGCCTTTATACTCTGGATGTGGCAGCTTTATAAATAAAACTCACTGTCAGGCTTTGCTCACTTTTTGATGCACCTGGAATGTATTTTAGCTGATTTAAAGTCAATGTTTAGTGGCGGGAAAGGAGGAGGGGGGGGGGGGGAAATTGGTCGTTGAGCCTTAACTGTAAAATATGTGGCAGAGATTATCTGATTTTATTGATCACTCATTATTGACCTCCAATTTTAAATGACATGCCTGACTTATTTTTCTTTTCTCTTTACTCCCTTTTCCTTTTCTTATTTTTCCTTTTTCTTTTTCCTTTTTTTTTTTTCTTTTCCTCTTTATTTTATAATTTTTTTTCTTTCCCTTTTTTACTTCTTCCTCCTTCTCCTCCTCCTCCTTCTTTTTTTTTTTTTTCTTCTTTCCTTTCCTTTCCTTCTTTTTATTTTTCTTACATCTTCTTTTTCCTTCCTGTGGCTTTTCTCATTTTTACTTCTGCTGATATTTACATGTATGGCTGGAGCTAAAATTGTTTCTACAGGGAACCCTTTTTTTTTTTTTTTTAATTTAGTTTAGTTTTGAGAAAAATAGTAAGGCAGGGTTACAACCCTCAGCCCATTTTTTTTCTGTGTCTCCTTGAGGAGATTCCCCTTCACTTCCTGTCTTGGAGACACAATAGGAAGTGGATTGAAATCTCTAAAGTGAGGGTGTCCTAGTGTTGGGGGATCTAAGTAATTCTCTAGCAAAAAATACAGATTTTTAACTAGTAAACAAGTGTTAGAAATCGGCTTGGTCCTTAAGTGGTTAATGCATTCTATGTATTAAGATAAAAAGCCTTCTGTGTGTAGCAGCCTCCCCAGCACCCCCCTAATACTTACCTGAGCCCCATCTCTGTTCATCGATGTCCACGAGTCCCTCGGCCGTCTGGGACTC
Organism: Rana muscosa; assembly: GCA_029206835.1. Lineage (NCBI taxonomy): Eukaryota > Metazoa > Chordata > Amphibia > Anura > Ranidae > Rana > Rana muscosa. Next base: position 325,334,426 of record CM055119.1, on the reverse strand, counting down.
TCGCTCCTGATTGGCTGAGACACAGCAGCTGTGCCATTGGCTCCCCCTGGCTGTCAATCAAAGTCAGTTATCCAATCAGGAGAGAGTCAGGGCGGGGCCGAACCGCAAGCTCCGGGTCTGCAGCTCGGCTCGGGTGCCTTTATAGCAAGCTGCTTGCTGTGGGGGCACTCGATAGGATGGAGGGGCCAGGAGCACAGAAGAGGGACCCAAGAAGAGTAGGATCCGGGCTGCTCTGTGCAAATCCACAGCAACAGACCAGGTACGTATAACATTGTTTTAATAAAAATAAAATAAGAGACTTTACAATCACTTTAATAAGATACAAGGGGAAGATTTACTAGAACTGGAGCACACAGAATCTGATGTAGCTGTGCATAGTAACCAATCAGCTTGTAACTTTAGCAATTAAGCTTTGACAATAAAACCTGGAAGCTGATTGGTTACTATGCAGAGATGCACCAGATTCTGTGTGCTCCAGTTTTAATAAATCCCTCCCCCCCCTCAATATTTCCACAATGTAACATTTAAGCCAAGCTTCCATTGCTGGGCGATTCCCCCTCCCGTCTTTTCCCGGGTGGTGAAAGGCAGATGTTCCCGACTCCCCCCGCCGATTCCACGAGTGGAAAACATCTCTGCTTGAGAGCCTTGATGACATGTGACAGATAATGGCGGGCTGAGTCTTATGTCAGAGTCATGTCACATCTCATGTAGAGGAAACGCCGGCTGACGGGCTCCATCAGGCACCGCTGCGCTCCCCCTCGCTAATCACCCCGTCATTCCCGGTGACACTCGCGCTCCCAATCCTGCCGCCTGTTATTTCTGTCCCTTAACTATGACAGCTTTGATCTCACTCCGTTCCTTGAACTCGCTCCACCGCCGAAACTTGCTGAAATCATCACTTCCTGCGTTTCTGTCCTCCGGAAAATCACTCAGATTAAGAAGAAAATGAATGAAAAACTTTTATAGCAGAACTCCGGGATCTGCAAATATACTAAAATCCATTCCTCATGTGTATTCTTCTTGAATCTCGGTGTGCTTTGTGTATTTCTTCCAGATCTGTGTAGTAATCCAGTGTGAGACTTCCTGTAATAAAGACCGCTCACTGCTGCTCTCTCTCCTTGTGCAGGGGGACTGGTCTTGTCTCCGCCCCCTCCTGTAGTATTCTGGCCTGCTGGGCCCCTCCCACAGCTCTGCTCTCTCACTTTTCTTGTGCAGGGGGATTGGCATTGTCTCTGCCCCCTCCTGTAGAATTCTGGTTTGCAGTGGGTGGGGCCTGCTGCGCTCCTCCCACAGCTCTGCTCTCTCTCTTATTGTGCAGGGGATTGGTATTTTCTTCGCCCCTCCTTTTTGTTTTCTGGTCTATGGTGGGTGGGGCCTGCTTGGCTCCACCCACAGATCTTTCTCTCCCTCTCTCTCCTTGTGCATGGTGACTGGTCTTGTCCCCGCCCCCTCCTGTAGTTTTCTGGCCTCCAGTGGGTGGGGCTTGCTTGGCTCCACCCACAGTTCTGCTCTCTCCCCCCCTCTCTCTCCCCCCCTCTCTCTCCCCCCCTCTCTCTCCCCCCCTCTCTCTCCCCCCCCTCTCTCCCCCCCCTCTCCCAACTTTTGCATGGTGACTGGTCTTGTCCCCGCCCCCTCCTGTAGTTTTCTGGCCTGCAGTAGGTGGGGCTTGCTTGGCGCCACCCACAGCCCTGCTCTCTTTCTCTCCTTGTGCAGGGTGACTGGTCTTGTCTCCGTTCCCTTCTGTAGTTTTCTGCAGGCAGCATGTAATGGGTGGAGCTTGCTATGCTAGGCCCCTCCCACAGCTCTGCTCCCTCTCCTTGTGCAGGGTGACTGGTCTTGTCTCCACCCCGTTCCGTAGTTTTCTGTAGGGGGTGGAGCCTGCTGGGCCCCTCTCACAGCTCTACTTTCTGCACAGGCTACATACAGCGCCGGAATGATGTCACTGCTTCTTTTAACAATATAATATCTGAGTTTACAAAGTAATTTGGTACACAAAAAGTGGATTTATATTCTCTGTGGCTGTTGAGAAATGTATTTAACCACTTCAGGACTGGCATGCTACAACCGCCGTTTTCATTATTCCTTCACTACTGTCTGCTTATTGCGGTTGCACCGTATGCTGGATACAGAATGGAAGGCACTGACCCTCATCAGTGTGGGGGCGGCTGACACTCAGAAGAGTCGCCTTAGAGAGACCCTGTCACCAGACCCTTCATTGCAACAGCAATCTTGCTTTAATATTATATATACATTTGACATATTTTATCCTGTAAAATCCCCCCTTTTGTGTAGACATCTGAAAGTTTTGAGACTTCTGCTGGGGGCTGCTATTTTGGATGTGGTGTCAGCAGCACCTGTAAACTCAGAGCTGTCACTCTAGTGACCCTCTGTAATGTCCCCTTTGCTCCTCCCCCAGAAGCTGCATAAAAGGTTATGTAGTGAGGGGGAGGAGCTGGGCCAGCACAGTCAGTCATTAGACCATCCCAGAATAAGAGAGAGATGCAATGACCTGCAGGTTCAGAGGGAGCTGTGCTAAGAGATGGGACTCTTCCTGGAGTAGTGACATTTTCTAGCAAGATCAAAGGGCACATTACAAACGAATAAAACCTCATTTATGGAACGGAAAAATTCCGCCAGTGAGCAGTTACAATACTTTGGGGTTTATGTACAAAAACTGGAGAAAACCAATCAGCTTCCAGGTTTTTTTTTTTTTTGTTAAGACTTAATTGAATAAGCTGAAGTTAAAAGCTGATTGGCTACCATGCAGAACTGCACCAGATTTTGCGCTCTGCAGTTTTAATAAATCAACCTTTTTTGTTTCTGTGCTTTTATGTGCTATTTTCTAAGTCATTGTCATTCCTGGTGACCGGGTTCTCTTTAACCACTTAAGCCCCGGACCAATACGCAGCATAAAGACCAGGCCACTTTTTGCGATTCGGCACTGCGTCGCTTTAACTGACAATTACGCGGTCGTGCGACGTGGCTCCCAAACAAAATTTATGTCCTTTTTTCCCCACAAATAGAGATTTCTTTTGGTGGTATTTGATCACCTCTGCAGGTTTTTATTTTTTGCGCTATAACAAAAATAGAGCGACAATTTTGAAAAAAATGCAATATTTTTTACTTTTTGCTATAATAAATATCCCCCAAAAATATATAAAAAAAGTTTTTTTCCTCAGTTTAGGCCGATACGTATTCTACTACATATTTTTGGTAAACAAAATCGCAATCGGCGTTTATTGATTGGTTTGCGCAAAAGTTATAGCTTTTTTTACTAGTAATGGCGGCGATCATCGTGACTGCGACATTATGGCGGACACATCGGACACTTTTGACACATTTTTGGGACCATTGTCATTTTTACAGCGAACAGTGCTATAAAAATGCACTGATTACTGTGAAAATGACACTGGCAGTAAAGGGGTTAACCTCTAGGTGGCGCTGGGGTTAAATGTTCCCTGCATTGTTGTTCTTACTGAGGGGGGGTCGGGCTATGTGTCACATGACACCGATCTCGGCTCCGTGTACACGGAGCCGAGATCGGTGTCATTCTCACTAGGCAGTTTACACAAGCATCTCCCTGCTCCATACCTCCGTGAGACAATCGCAGGGATCCCCGCGGCGATCGAGTCCGCGGGACCCGCGGTCTGACTCACGGGGAATGCAGGGGGGTCGCGAGCGCACCGCCGGCGGCGCGCACGCGCGACCCCCACGTCGGGCAGTTAAAGGGGACGTACAGGTACGTGATTGTGCCTGTACGAGCCATTCTGCCGACGTATATATACCGTGAGCGGTCGTTAAAGGGGTTAAAGTGGCGCTGTTGCAAAATATGGTGACACCACTCTTTCCTGTAAAAAATTAAAAAATTAAAAAGTCAGCAAATGTTCACCTTTCCGGGTGCCCAACCCCGTACAGGAAAACTGTGATTGGACAGTTGTGACGCTCGGCTCTGAAATCTCCTCTTCTATGTTATCCACAACAGGCTTACATCTGACCTCCGGCCTTCCCTTCAGTCTTGCACAGTTGTACCGGCTCCTCTCCTGGACTGAAATGGCTTCCTCTGATTTCACTGCACACTGTGAGCTTCTCACAATGTGTATTAGAAGTCAAAGCAAGTCAGATGGAGCTCCACCTCATTTCCAGGCTGGAGGACATCCAGCATCATGTAGTCCTTTCCTCCCCAGCCTGACTGTTACTGCCCTGCCCCTTTCATTCACTGACTTTCAGTTCAATCATGGAGGCTCAGCATCACATGTGAGTGTTACAAAAATAAGGGCATTATGGCACGAAACAGCCGGTAACCTCAATATTAACAAAGACTTTGCATAATTAATAAGTCCATATAGATTGCGGGCGAGTTTGCTAATCCTCAGAGCAGCTCCTCCTTAGCAGATTGAAGGTTATCTGTTATATAGTAAATGAACACCAGGGGGCGCATCGAAGTTCAGCAAGTTAAATATTTATTAATAAAACAGTAAAACAAAAATGCACTCACAAGTAGTAGAGTAAAATGGGGCATCTCATAAAGTTCCTGAATGATGTCAGACGCCAGGGTGTGGAATATTGTGTGGCTATGTGTTTTCAAGGCAGTAGCCCCTTGAGAGGCTTGAAAAAGGGGCATTCCTGACTCGAAATGCGTGGCTGCGCCGCCTTCCATACCCCCGACGTCATCCAGGATCTTTAGGATATTTATTATTAAAACAATGCACTCACATGTAGTGTAGAAAAAAAAAAGGCAAATCATAAAGATCCTGCATGACGTTAGACGCTGGGGGTGTGGAAGTACGCATTTCGGCAGTAGTGCCTCTTTCTTAAGCCTTTCAAGGGGTTACTGCCTCGAAAAATGTAGCCACCCCCCTTCCACACCCCCGGCGTCTGACATCAACCAGGATATTTATGATATGCCTTTTTTTTTACTCCACTACTTGTGGAGTGCATTATTTACTTTTAAAGATTTGGTGTCATCCAGGAACTCTCCCACGCTGTCAGATCGGCTCTGATGCACTGTAGCTTTCTATGCGGCTCACTGCTCTGCTCTACATCACCCTGGATTGCTGCTGTTGTTTCGGCTTGGGTCCCTGAGATGACAACTTGTGCCTTGACAATATGCCTTCTTTTACTCCCCTACTTGTGAGTGCATTATTTACTGTTTTATTGATCAATATTTATCTCGCTGCACTTAGATGCGCCCTCTGGTGTTCATTCACATATGCAAATGCAGCCAACCTAGGAATGCCTAATTCTCCAGACTGATACCCACCCATTAATGCATTTTGATATTTGCGTAACTCCTCCCACTTCTTGCATCAGGACCCAGTGATGACATCCCTGGGTCTAAAATAAGGCATGTAATGAAAACTGAAAAAGGTTTTATTTAAAGATGCCTTCATCATATTGATGAGGGGGGAGGGAGCAAAGTATAAGCAGATTAAACTTCAGCTTTAAATAGTAAACCGCTGGTTTAATCACCTCTCCCTCGCTTCCTTCTGTATTGGGTACCGAGGGGCGGAGCTGGGATCTGAATTCTAAGTCTATTTCTTTATTGCAGTATATTTGCTTTATTATCCTTTTTATTATCTTCATTACACCACATTTAGCTCCTTTCATCTCCTGCTCATACTGTGCTGAATTAAAAAAAATATTTTTATTATTAATTTTGTTATTTTTCCTCCCCGTGGATTTTGCGGTTGTACATGGGAGCTAGGTTCTTCTTACAACCCGGCATAGCCTGAGGGTAGGAGCACCGGGTGGTGTGTAGTAAAGTGACTCTCAGTATGTCGCCGTTCCGAGATCGCAGTTTTGTGATAGCTCATGTTTTGATACATTTTACACTTTTTTTTTTAATTTATTTTTTATACTCACTACTTTGCATACAAATGTTGCATTTTGAGCGTCGAAGCGCCATCCTTCAATACAGCGCAGCTTTGTAATATTCCCTCCTGCGTATCCCTCCAAGGCCTCGCTACACAGGGCTGAGAGGGAACTAATTAATCAGACTTCTTCTACCTTTAGAGTTTTAGTTTTGCAAATTACGCATTCTTTAATGGTTCGTTAAGGGATTAGCGCGTACGTACTTTCATGGCCGATGAAATCTATGCAGAGATTACAGGGAATCTATATTTTTCCTCCTGGCGCTGGGTAGACCCCGCCTACTGCGCGCTTACAGGGATGCTGCATTCAGAATTACTCTGACCAGGTTATTGTCAGGAATATAGATACAGCAGTATGGAATAAGTGGACACCGCTGATCAAATGATCATTCCAGCTAATCAAAGAGAACCTATCGGTTAAAGTGGTTGTGAACCTCAGACATGAAATATGAACAAAGCATATCCCTCTATAGTGTGTACTTGTCTCAATCCAGAGCACTAAGTCCATGCATGGGGGCGGATCCTGACCGATCTTGCCCGAGCAATCTTGGACCGGCTCTGTGACCTCAGCCAACAGCGGACTTCAGCCCTCTGTCTGCTGAAAACGGGTCACAGGAGTGCAGAACGACCTGCACTCCATGTGATCCACAGGAGAAGTACAACCAAACAAGCTTTGACTGTTCTTCTTTAACCACTTCACGCAAAGTCACGTACCTGTACGTCATTTTGTTGAAGTGGTTGTACTGGGGTGAAGCCTGCAGCCAGTGGCGTCACCACAGTACTGTTTTTTAGAGACGGCGGTCGGCTTTCTCATGATGACAACTGATGTGGCTAATAATTATATTTTTTGCTAAACAAATAAAGACTGAATATTTTGAAAAACAAAAAAGTTTTTCTTTGTTTCTGTTATAAAATGTTGTAAATAAGTATTCTCCTTCACTGATGGGCACTGATAAGCTGCACTGATGGGCACAGATGAGGTGGCACTAATATGCGGCACTGATGAGGCACTAATATGCAGCACTGATGAGGCACTAATATGCAGCACTGATGAGGCACTAATAGGCGGCACTGATGGGCACTGATAGGTGGCACTGATATTCAGCACTGATGGGCATTGATAGGCGACACTGATAGGCACTCATAGGTGGCACTGATGGGCATTGATAGGCAGCACTGATGGGCATTCATAGGTGGCACTGATAGGCGACACTGGGCACTAAAAGGCTGCACTGATTGGCACTGATAGGTGGCTCTGATATTCAGCATTGATGGGCGACACTGATAGGCACTCATAGGTGGCACTGATGGGCATTGATAGGCAGCACTGATAGGCATTCATAGGTGGCACTGATAGGTGACACTGGGCACTAAAAGGCCGCACTGATAAGTGGCACTGAGCACGTATAGACAGCACTGATAGGTGGCACTGATGGCTCTGATAGACCGCACTGATGAGGAGGCACTGGCAGGCATTATTGATGGGCACTGATCGGCATCCCTATTGGGCACTGATTAGCATCCCTGGTGGTCCTGGGAGGGGGGCTGCACTGATAATCAGCGCTGACCCCTCCCTGTCAGGAGAGCAGCTGATTGGCTCTCCTCTACTTGCATCTGTCAGTGCGAGTGGAGGAAAAGCTGATACACGGCTCTTCCTGTCTACGCTGTGATTGGACACAGCCGATCACATGGCAAAGAGCCTATGTCAGAGGCTCTTTACTGAGATCGGTGATGCGATGTGTCAGACTGACTCACCTCACCAACGATCGCCGCGCTGCGTGACCCCCCCCCCCCCCGCGGGCTTGCGATCGCAGCTTATCCTGCTGAATGTCATAGGATAACTGAACCACTTTGCACACCTCATTTTGATATATGACGGGCGGGAAGTGGTTAAACAAGGCTTTAATATCGCTTTAAGGGTCTTTATGAAACCTTTTGCGTAGCTGTTCATCCAGGGAACCTGTGTGTGAATTCGTTCTGTGCAAATGGAGCAAAATCCAATGTTATCAGACCAAATTTTCTGCACGTCCAGTGAGTAAATGTTGAAAATAAAGCGTTATTGCCACTAGATGGGGATGAGGAACATATTTATTACCTATGCAACTCGGTGCCATCTAGTGGCCATGATGCAGTATTTTTCTTAGTGGCATTATGGTCAATAGATCATATTTACTTATTACAGGTACTTGTATAGCGCTGTCAATTTATGCAGCGCTTTACATATAGATTGTATTCTCATCAGTCCCTACCTTCAAGGAGCTTACAATTCACATTCATACATACACATAAAAAGGCCAATATAGATAGCAGCCAATTAACCAGCCAGCATGTCTTTGGGGTTTAGGAGGACTTGCATCAGCTCATGACCCACAATTAGAGTGGAACTTTGGTTTACGAGTAACGCGGTTAACGAGCGTTTGGAATAACGAGCAACTTTTTTTTTTTATTCCGACTCGGTTTGCGAGTGTTGTCTCACAAAACAAGCAGAATTCAAGCTAATGGGGAGTGCAGTACCGCATTTGGCCAGAGGTGCGGGGGCGCCGGTGACACTCAGAACGGTTCAGAGCCGTTCGGAAATACTCGGTTTCCGAACCTTTCCGAGGGTTTCCGAGATCAGCCGAGCTGTCCCCAAGTATTTCCGAGGCTCTCCGGCGCCCCCCACCTTTGGCCACAGGCGATATTGCATGCCAAAGAAGTCAATGCGGAACGAATTATCTTTGTTTCTATTGACTTCTATGGGGAAACTCCCTTTGATATGCGAGTGCTTTGGATTACAAGCATTCTCCTGGAACGGATTATGCTCGTAATCCAAGGTTCCACTGTATAACCTTTTGTATTATTTGCCCCACCCTCTTAGATTGTAAGCTCATATGAGCAGGACCTTCTTAGCCCTCTTGTATTGTATCTGTACTGTCTCCCTTTTATACTTTTATATTGTAAAGCGCTGCGTAAACGGTTAGCGCTATATAAATCCTGTATTATAATAATAATCAAAGTAGCCAGAGGAAACCTACGCAGACGCATGCATGATCAATTCCAGGCAGGTAGTGCCGTGGTTGGGATTTAAGCTGACGGCCCTAGTGCTGCTGGGCAGAAGTGCTAACCACTTATTTCCTGTGCAGCACAGTGGCTAAGTCCAGCACCATCTAGTGGCCATAATGCAGTATTTTCCCCATTCACGCTATTTCTTTTTTGCCATTGAATAACATTCAATCTGCAGAGAATATAGCCCAGGAACATTTGATTTTGCTTTGTTCGCACAGAACAAATGTACATGCAGTTTTAATGGTTGAAAAACTATGCAAACATTTTCAAGTGTTCATTTTGCCTCTCAGTCCATTTTTCAGAAGTGTCTCCTACTGTGTTCGCAGCCCCACCAACCAATCATCAAGCTCCTGTATTTTGTAGCAATTCCAGCATTTCACCGCGAAAAAGTAATTTAGAGCTTCGGTGACATTTCCAGCGACAGCTTTAAGTTTACAATCTCCTGCGACTCTGCCGAGCCATCTGCATTTAGATATGGACATCGGTGAGTGATGACTCCTATAGATTACACAATATTACCATCGATGAATATTTTAAGCCCTCAAAAATGCTTCATTAAATGCTATATGCTTAAAAAATGTCAGCTGTAAATCGCGCGCGCGGCTTCGCCCCGTCGAGGGTTTAAGCCTGGAAATCATTTACATAAAATGCTATACAATTTTTAGTATTATGCAAATTCCACCTATTTTCCATATACCTGCCTAAATAAATTAGACGGGGTCTCCTTAGACCGCCGTATCCATATTCATGGGCTGGGATAAAAAAATATATATATATATTAATTACCGCTTCTCTTCCGCTTAAATCCTCGGTTGGGCAGGGGTTAAAGAAGAGAGAGGGATCCGCTCCTTTGTCTGTCCGCTCGCAAACACCGCGCTCATTTAAATAAGCTTTTCAGGAGCTATTAATTAATTCTCTTCTGCTAGAAATGCCATTTGATTTACAGATCTGATTAAAATCTGAATAGAAGCTTTCATCTCTTTGAGAGAGGAGAGAGAGAAAAAAAAGGGGGGGGGGGACACATGACGGTCTGGATCATGTGACAGGACTTAGCGCTGTGGATTTTTTTTATAGATGTTACGAGGCTTCTGTAAGGCATCCGCCTACCTGAAACTGATGGGTAAAGGTGGTCTCTGGTCAGAATTAAAAAATAAATAAAACCTTGAAGCTTTTGTTCACGTGTGTGGCTAGGGGACAGTAAAGGTAGGCTGTTGAGCCGCAGATATGCCATAGCCGCGACAGAACCTAAACAGCATGTCGCTTTTGGCGGGCAGTGCCACTGCCAGACACGACGAATGTAGTTCTATGGGGTCAACACCACATCTGCACTGCAGTGCAACCTCGTGCAATGCATGCTTATTGGTACCCTCATTTAGCAGATTCCCTGCTCAGTAGTACCCCCAGCTCTGCTGATTCCCCGCTTAGTAGTACTCGCAGATCTGCTGATTCCCCGCTTGGTAGTACCCCCAGTTCTACTGATTCCCCGCTTAGTAGTACCCCAGCTCTGCTGATTCCCCGCTTAGTAGTACCCTCAGCTCTGCTGATTCCCCGCTTAGTAGTAGTCGCAGCTCTGCTGATTCCCCGCTTAGTAGTAGTCGCAGCTCTGCTGATTCCCCGCTTAGTAGTACTCGCAGATCTGCTGATTCCCCGCTTGGTAGTACCCCCAGTTCTACTGATTCCCCGCTTAGTAGTACCCCAGCTCTGCTGATTCCCCGCTTTAGTAGTACCCTCAGCTCTGCTGATTCCCCACTTAGTAGTACTCGCAGCTCTGCTGATTCCCCACTTAGTAGTACCCCCAGCTCTGCTGATTACCCGCTTGGTAGTACCCCCAGTTCTACAGATTCCCAGCTTAGTAGTACCCCAGCTCTGCTGATTCCCAGCTTAGTAGTACCCCAGCTCTGCTGATTCCCCGCTTAGTAGTACCCTCAGCTCTGCTGATTCCCCGCTTAGTAGTACTCACAGCTCTGCTGATTCCCCGCTTAGTAGTACCCTCAGCTCTGCTGATTCCCCGCTTAGTAGTACTCACAGCTCTGCTGATTCCCCGCTTAGTAGTACCCTCAGCTCTGCTGATTCCCCGCTTAGTAGTACTCGCAGCTCTGCCGATTAGCCGCTTAGTAGTGCACGCAGCTCTGCCGATTCCCCGCTTAGTAGTACTCCCAGCTCTGCCGATTCCCCGCTTAGTAGTACTCCCAGCTCTGCCGATTCCCCGCTTAGTAGTACTCGCAGCTCTGCTGATTAGCTGCTTAGTAGTGCGCGCAGCTCTGCGGATTCTCTGCTTAGTAGTAGTCCCAGATCTGCCAATTCCCCGCTTAGTAGTACTCCCAGCTTTGCTGATTCCCTGCTTAGTAGTACCCTCAGCTTTGCTGATTCCCTGCTTAGTAGTACCCTCAGCTCTGCTGATTCCCCGCTTAGTAGTACTCGCAGCTCTGCTGATTCCCCGCTTAGTAGTAGTCGCAGCTCTGCTGATTCCCCGCTTAGTAGTACTCGCAGATCTGCTGATTCCCCGCTTGGTAGTACCCCCAGTTCTACTGATTCCCCGCTTAGTAGTACCCCAGCTCTGCTGATTCCCCGCTTTAGTAGTACCCTCAGCTCTGCTGATTCCCCACTTAGTAGTACTCGCAGCTCTGCTGATTCCCCACTTAGTAGTACCCCCAGCTCTGCTGATTACCCGCTTGGTAGTACCCCCAGTTCTACTGATTCCCCGCTTAGTAGTACCCCAGCTCTGCTGATTCCCCGCTTAGTAGTACCCTCAGCTCTGCTGATTCCCCGCTTAGTAGTACTCGCAGCTCTGCTGATTCCCCGCTTAGTAGTAGTCGCAGCTCTGCTGATTCCCCGCTTAGTAGTACTCGCAGATCTGCTGATTCCCCGCTTGGTAGTACCCCCAGTTCTACTGATTCCCCGCTTAGTAGTACCCCAGCTCTGCTGATTCCCCGCTTTAGTAGTACCCTCAGCTCTGCTGATTCCCCACTTAGTAGTACTCGCAGCTCTGCTGATTCCCCACTTAGTAGTACCCCCAGCTCTGCTGATTATCCGCTTGGTAGTACCCCCAGTTCTACAGATTCCCAGCTTAGTAGTACCCCAGCTCTGCTGATTCCCAGCTTAGTAGTACCCCAGCTCTGCTGATTCCCCGCTTAGTAGTACCCTCAGCTCTGCTGATTCCCCGCTTAGTAGTACTCACAGCTCTGCTGATTCCCTGCTTAGTAGTACTCGCAGCTCTGCCGATTAGCCGCTTAGTAGTGCACGCAGCTCTGCCGATTCCCCGCTTAGTAGTACTCCCAGCTCTGCCGATTCCCCGCTTAGTAGTACTCCCAGCTCTGCCGATTCCCCGCTTAGTAGTACTCGCAGCTCTGCTGATTAGCTGCTTAGTAGTGCGCGCAGCTCTGCGGATTCTCTGCTTAGTAGTAGTCCCAGATCTGCCAATTCCCCGCTTAGTAGTACTCCCAGCTTTGCTGATTCCCTGCTTAGTAGTACCCTCAGCTTTGCTGATTCCCTGCTTAGTAGTACCCTCAGCTTTGCTGATTCTCCACTCAATTGTAACCCCCACCTCTGCTGATCCTCCGGTTTGCTGATACTCCCCTCTCTTAGGTCCCCGCTCACCTCCTGCTATATTGCTCCCATGCTGTTCACCACTTGTGACATCTGCTAGTTTCTCCTGCTCTGGTCCACCAGCTCTGCTGATCCTCTGCCGCTCAGTCCTCTCTCCAGTCGCTGTTCACCTTTTACTATAGCAGTTCCCATGTTGCACATCACTTGTTCCGTCTGCTAGTTGCTCTGCTCCGGTCCGGACCCCACACACCTTCCTGCTGCTCCACACCAGATGTGACGTCTGCACCAGACACTCCCAGAATATATACACATGAACCGGAAGTGACTGATGATGGCGCATTTCCAGTTCGCTTGTTGGTTTCCCAGTGCATCCTGGGATATCTCATACCTGTAATGCCTCTGAAACAAAACGAAGCTGATGCTGAAAATAGGCCCCCTCAAAAGTTTCAGGTGCTGTTAGCAAGTGTTGTCATAGACTTCCACAAAGGCTTTGGAGACACTTTGAAGCACCAAGAAAGCGACATGGGGGAAAATTTTGGAAGCAAACACAAGTGTGAACAGTACTGTAAGGTCACCATTTTATTTAGCGACAGGCACTTTGATTGTCATTCAGAATGCTTTTAATGCAGTTTTATACTGTTGGACTTTTTTTTCCCTGTAAGGTAAAGACATAATGTGCTAGTATGCACATTATGATCTGCGTGACGTCAGACCGCTCTCCGCTGAAAACGGGTAACAGGAGTGCAAAAGGAATTGCCCTCTTGTGACCCATAGGAGAAGCCCAGCCAAACGAGCCCAGGCTGGACTTCTCCTTTAACAAGTCACACCCCAAAAGTGTAAAATATATAAGGAAATTTATTAATCCAAAACCAAAATGTTACATACATTTAAAAACATACTGTCATATACATTTACCAACAGTGGAAGTGCATACATGTACAGCATTAAAACAGTCCGAATTGAAAAACTGGCATCAACATAGATGATCTGTGCTGATTTTCTCTACGCATTTCGCAAGATAAAAAACTTGCTTCCTCAGGAAAGGCACAGAAGGATATCTGGAGATAAATGCAAAGGAATTAGAGAAACCACCAGCGAGGAAAAAAATAAGAAAAAAAAAATAGGTCAAAAACCCTGGATCTGGATCTGCTATGTGTAAAACCAGTGCACAGAGCAGGTAAGTATGACATGTTTGTTATTTTTTTTATTTTTTTTTTAGAAAAAACTTGCCTTTTAATATCACTTTAAGTCTCCCTCAGCTGGTCATTGTGGATAACGTAGAACAGAAGTTTTTGGAGTGGAGCGTCACAGTTGGCCAATCTCTATTCTACCGAGCGAGGGTCAGTGATGTCACCGGATGGTTTTGAACGTTTTTGGCCCTACACATTAACGGTCTTAGTTTTAGTATAGCAGAGTAAATGTTCAGCAACCTATCCATTCACAGCTTGTATACGGCGGCTGAGAGCGTGCAGCCGAGTACCCCACAGACACAGCGCCTGCTCAGCGGCCAGGCCTCCTGGTTACATATCCATGGAGATCCAGAGGATTAACGCAGTGAAAATGGATTGTGATGTGCCTAATCCCCGAAATCCTGATAGACGTTGCGTTCCTTCCTGGCAGGATTAACTCGTGATCAGTCATGACAAAGCCGGCTATTCTCAGTCCACGGTGTCACGTTCGGCTGTCATGGTAATGAGATCGCTGTGGCTCTGGTATCAGTCAGATAATTAACGGCGTAATTAGTTTAAAGTCTCCAGATCCGGCTGTCCGGCCTAGACTGGACTTGTGCAGCTGCTTAGAGTCACTATATACTCAGATAGCAAATGGACTGCGGTATAATCCATCCCCAGCCTCTGTGTTACCGAATACAGTATGTAAACAGCTGGAAAAATCCTAGATCTAAAAAGACTTCAAAGAATAGATGTTAAGTGATGACAAAAATATTAATAATACAATGGTTTTGTTACCCCCTTAAACCTGCTAAGCCGTTGCCAGGAGCCTACAGTTCTAAAATGATTTTTTCTGTAGTCCAGACTTTCCTTAGAAACTGCAAGCGATGGCTGCTACAAAGTTAAAGGAGAAGTATAGCCAAAGCTCGTTTGGCTGTACTTCTCCTATGGATCACAGGAGTGCAATTCGTTTTGCACTCTTGTGACCCGTTTTCAGCAGAGGCGTCGCCAATGTCATTCCAGGCGCGACGTCATCCTGACCACGGAGTCTGGATCCGCCAGTTGCCTGGATTGACACCCGGCTCAGCCTCTCGGCAAGCTGCTGAGAGCCTGAGACAGCCGCTCCGCCCCCTCCACAGCTCAGCGCTCCAGTGAGCGAGGAAGGAGAAGAGCAGAGAACGGTGACTGACAGTCTACTGTTATCTGCTCGGGGAGCGGCGGTGTTCGTTCGCTCAGTTCTCAGTGTAGAGGCATTGGGGGACCGATGCTGCATCTACCTAGGTAAGTATATGCTTTCTCCTGCCTGCAGCAGACTGATGACCTGTTTGCCCTAGGCAAAGTCATTGGATTAGAGACTTTAAGAAAAGGTGAAGCTTTTCTGAAAGATACTATTCCTGTAATTTTTCAAGCAGAGTTGTAAAGTTACTGAAAGCTCCACTTTAAATGTTGAACTTCTTACAAATCATCTGAGTACCCAGGCAAAATGCCGCGTGCCCTGGCTTATGGATTTGGTTTTCTCAGAAGGCATATAATCCACTTGGAATTTAACTATTACTTTTGCTGATAGAAATTTCTGTGTTGGAATCCTGTTGAGGACCTTACACTGTGATTTACTTTAGCATATGAGCACAGCTCTGATTTATGAACTACTGTATGCTTGAAGAGAAGACTTCATTGCCTATAGTAGGGTAGACCCTACAGTATCTCGTATTCTCTTTGGGAGACTTAATATGATCTATTCACCTTCCGAACATTAAAGCCTAGGCTTATTTGGTACTTTTGTTTTTTTTATTTGTACATTTGTGTAGACAGTTGTTATGAATATAATGTTATCATATCATGATTGTTGGAATATAGATTTCTGGCAGTTAAAAGAAAAAACAATAGAGCCCTTATAGGCCACTTGGATTTTAAATACCATTATTGGTGATTGAAATTTACGTGGTGGAGTCCTGTTTAGAACCCTACACTGTAATTTCTTTCAGTAAATGAGCATAGCCTCTGATTTATGGATTACTGTATGTTTGATTTCATTGCCTATAGTAGGGTAGACCCTATAGCGCATGCTCCTTAGGAGATGTAATGTGACCAATTCACCTTTTTGAACAATATAGCCTAGGAATGTTTGGTACCTTGTTTTTTTACTTTGTATGTTTGGGTAAACACTTGTTGTGAATGTAATTTTATCATATAAGTATTTATGGAATACAATTTTTGGTTCTGGTTGATGATAGACATTTCTGTGGTGGAGTCCTGTTGAGGACCCTACACTGTGATTCACTTCTGTAAAATGTGCATGGCCGCTTATTTATGGACCAGAAAACGTCATTCCCTTTTAGTAGGGTAGACCCTATTTCGTATTCTCTTTAGGAGATGTATAATGTGACCAATTCACATTCTGAGCTTTAGAGCCTAGGCATGTTTGGTACCTTGTTTTTAGCTTGTACATTTGGGTAGACACTTGTTGTGACTGTAATGTTATCATATCAGGACTTATTGAGTACAATTTTTGGTTCTGGCAAAAAGAAAAAAAAAAAAAAAAACAGAGGGCATTAAGTCCACTTGGAATTTAACTCCCAGCTTGGAATTTTACTCCCACGCTGAATTACGGACTGTATTTGATGAGAATACTTCATTGCCTGTAGTGGGGTACACTTATCGTGTATTCTCCTTTTAGGAGATGTAACAATACCAATTCACCTTCTGAGTGTTTTAGCCTAGGCATGTTTGGTACCTTGTTTTTTTTTTTTTACTTCTACATTTTGGTAGATACTTGTTGTGAATGTAATGTTATATCAGGATTTATGGAAAACAACCTTTTGGTTCTGGCAGTTAAAAAAACACACATTTTTACCAGTATCGGTGATTTAAATTTCCATGATGGAATCCTGTTGAGGACCCCACACTGTGATTTACTTCAGTAAATAGGCACAGCCTCTGATTTTATGCACTATATTTGATCAGAAGATTTCATTGGCTATAGTAGGGTAGACCCAATTTAGTATTTTCCTTAGGAGATTTATTGTGACAAATTCACCTTCTGAACAATAATGCCTAGGCATGTTTAGTACCTTGTTTTTAACTTGTACATTTGTATAAACACTTGTTATAAATATGATGTTATCTTATCAGGATTTATGGAATATAGATTTGGGATTTAGCACTTAAAAAAACACACAGAGGGTGTTATAGTCTACTTGGAATTTAACTACCAGTATTGGTAATTGAAGTTTCCATGATGGAATCCTGTTCAGGACCCTGCACTGCGATGTACTTGAACAAATAGGCACAGCTCTGATTTATGAAATATACTTGATGAGAAGACTTCTTCGTCTATACCGTGCATCCGGAAAGTATTCACATTGCTTCACTTTTTCCACATTATGTTATGTTACAACTTCTTCTTTCCAAAATGGATTAAATTATTTTCCTCAAAATTCTACAAACAATACCCCATAATGACAATGTAAAAGTTGATTTGAAATCTTTGCAAGTTTATTCAAAATAAAAAACGCAAAAAAAATCCCCATGTACATAAGTATTCACAACCTTTGCACAATACTTTGTTGGAGCACCAATTACAGCCTCAAGTCTTTTTGAGTATGATGCTACAAGCTTGGCACACCTATTTTTGGGCAGTTTCTCCCTTTCTTCTTTGCAGGACCTCTTAAGCTCCATTAGGTTGGATGGGGAGCATCAGTGCACAGCCATTTTCAGAGATGTTTAAAAGGGTTCAAGTCTGGGCTCTGGCTGGACCACTCTAGGACATTCACAGAGTTGTCCCATAGCCACTTCTTTTCTGTGTGCTTAGAATCGTCGTCCTGTTGGAAGATGAACATTCGCCCCAGTCTGAGGTCCAGGGCGCTCTGGAGCAGGTTTTCATCAAGGATTTCTCTGTACATTGCTGCATTCGTCTTTCCCTCTGTCCTGACTATTCTCCCATTCCTGTCGCTGAACAACCTCTCCACAGTGTGATGCTGCCACCACCATGTTTCACTGTAGGCATGGTATTGGCCAAGTGATGAGCGGTGCCTGGTTTCCTCCAGACATGACATGTGCCATTCAGACCAAAGAATTCAATCTTTGTTTCATAAGACCAGGGAACTTTTGTTTCTCATGGTCTGAGAGTCCTTCAGGTGCCTTTTGGCAAACGCTAGGCAGGCTGTCATGTGCCTTTTTACTGAGGAGTGACTTCCGTCTGGCCACTCTACCATACAGGCCTGATTGGTGGAGTGCTGCAGAGATGGTTTTTCTTCTGGAAGGTTCTCCTCTCTCCACAAAGAAACGCTGGAGCTCTGTCAGAGGGACCATCGGGTTCTTGGTCACCTCCCTGACTAAGGCCCTTCTCCCCCGATCGCTCAGTTTTTCTGGGCGGCCTGCTCTAGGAAGAGTCCTGGCGGTTCCGAACTTCTTCCATTTACGGATGATGGAGGCCACTGTGCTCATTGGGACCTTCAATGCTGCAGACATTTTTCTGTACAATTTGTGCCTCAATACAATACTGTCTTGGAGGTCTACAGACAATTCCTTGGACTTCATGGCTTGGTTTGGGCTCTGACATGTTAACTGTGGGACCTTAAATAGGCAGGTGTGTGCCTTTTTCAAATCGTGTCCAATCAACTGGATTTACCACAGGTGGACTTCAATCAAGTAGTAGAAACATCATGAGGATGATCAGTGGAAACAGAATGCACCTGAGCTCAATTTTGAGTGTCGTTTTATTTATTTATTTTTTATGTAGCGCTACCCCCAGTTAAGAGAGCCGCTGATATTGATTTGGGCCCTGCAGTGCACCGCTGTCAACCCCCGGCAATCGGCTCTAACCTCCCGTGGCACAGCTGGTGATAGAGAGATAGGACCGCGTGATCGCAACTGTTGGTGACGCAGTCCTATAACAAACATACACAGAATATACTTTAAAACTCCTATTAAAGTAAGCGGAACTGACACCAAATGTACTTTACCCAGATATTTTACTGAGGCTAATGGGCAAGTAATAAACAACAGTATAAGAAGTTGCAGATCCCTGCAATAAACAGTAATAAAGATAAACAGAGTAATCAGAATAATAAAGTATTGCTATGCAACTCTAGCGCTGCCCTTTTACAGCTACTTCCCCTCATGGGTAGACTAACACCCAGCAATGTCTACCTATGCAGTCAGGCCTGACTGATCTAAATGGAAGTTCAGTGAAACAATATTCGCTAGCAATCTCTTGGTGGTGCACTTGAAGAACAACTTTGTAATCCCAACGAATAGTAAAGATAAAGTATCTGTCTTTAAACAGCTCTCACCACCCGGACAAGTCCAAGTCCCTTTCCTCCATCGATTCGTCTGGGAACAGGAATCCACCAACATCCAAGTCTTCAATCCTTCTGGTGTACTGCAGCAAGGAGGATTAGATGTCTCTAAGGCTCTGCTAGGCTGGCAGAGGGCTCTTTGGAAAGGAGCACACGGCCCGGGCTTCAGGCCTTGTGCACACAGCAGTTCAGCACAGAGATCCTCTTGCTAAGAGAGGGGTGTCCAAAGAGCCGACCAAAACTCCGCCTCCCCTTTATAAAGTCTGCCCCAGCAGTCTCTGTTCTGGAGCAATGCACCCTGGGTGCTGCAAGATGTACTGGGAGATGTAGTCTCTCTCTCCTCTGCTTTCACTTCCATAATGTCTCTTTACTTCCTCCCGACTCACCTCTCACCTGGAACTTCTTGTCTCTCTGCATTAAAGGGGAACACCCCGCTACATTTATTTTTAATAAATTTGCAAATAATTCAAACAAACTTCTTGTCATTATGCGGTATTGTTTGTAGAATTTTTAAGAAAATAATGAATTGAATCTATTTTGGAATAAGGCTGTAACATAACAAAATGTGGAAAAAATGAAGCGCTGTGAATACTTTCTGCAAACACTGTAGTAGGGTAAACCTTATCGCCTAGTCTCCTTAGGAGATGTAAGGGAACCAATTCACTTTCTAGACATTCTAGCCAAGGCATGTTTGGTACCTTGTTTTCCAGATTTGGGTAGATACTTGTTATTAATGTAATGTTCTCATATCAGGATTTTTGGAATGTAGATTTTGGTTCTGGCAGTTTAAAAATAGAAAGAAAAACAAAAACACACAGATGGCTCGCCATCACTGGCGTATAGTCTACTTAGAATTTAACTAACAGTATTGGTGATTACAATTTCTGTGGTGGAATCCTGTCAAAGATCATAACTGTGATTTACTTCAGTAAATGAAGCACGCCTCTGATTTATGGACCATATTTATGAAAAGACTTTCTTGTCTATGGTAGGGTAGGGTAGGCCCTGTCTCGTATGCCCTATGTGGGATTTTTTGGGTATCATTTTCAATATATTCATTGGGGTCCCGGAGTAGAGTATATATGATAAATGAATGGGCATAAAGCCAAGAACATTCATATAGAGCTACATTTTTATATTTGTGACGGTGTTCCTAGATCTCATGTACCTGATAAATAATGTTCTGGCTTGCCAGAGCCTGCTCGCTAAAAATAAAATTGCGTTTTCCTGATTCTTTATTTTTTTTTCTCTGCTCAGCTTTCGCCTGCTGGTTCTATGAGGGCCCTGAGCTTCCCTTGTTAGGCTCACAGTGTATATTAAATAAATGATCACATTAATAAATAACACTCTGACTGAATAAACTTTCGTGTCGGTAGCTGAGCTGAGCGCTAAATTAGGATTGTGTTTTGGGGAGAAATATCTAGACATTGAGAACAGTCTAATTTGGCTGGAGAAATAATGAGTAATAGATGAGCTCAAATGCTCGCCTGGAGAAAAGTCTCCCAGCAGTGCTGGATACATGGCCAGTATGCTCGGCATCTGGTCACCTGATCTGTGCTGAAGGAAACCGTGCAAGTTCAACTTGGCTGATCTTTACCCCTTAGCAGAAATCACATGACCAAATGCTGGGGGATTTTGGTTACATGATTAGCACCTAAGGAAGGAGATGCAGCATTTTCCCCAGGAAAGGTACATATTTTATTTTTTCTACTCCTTTATTACATCTTAGCCAGATTGTTAACATAGGTGTAGAGCGCTAAAAAATTGTACATTTTTTTTTAAAGAGTGGAAAGGGTCAAAACCTCTGTCAATTTATGTTACTGTCTATGTTGAGGATGTTTTCATACTTCTTTGGTCTGTGAGAAAGGAAATTAGGGAACTCAGCGCATGGATGGGCACAGCGGGTATACAGACCAGGGAACTCGACACAGGGATGGTGGGAACCCCTCATAATGGGCACAGCAGGTGTACAGACCCAGGAACTCAGCACAGGGATGGTGGGAACCTCTCATAATGGGCACAGCAGTTGTATAAACCCAGGAACTCAACACAGGAATAGTGGGAACCCCTCATAATGGGCACAGCAGGTGTACAGACCCAGGAACTCAGTGCTGGGATGTTGGGAACCCCTCATAATGGGCACAGCAGGTCTACAGACCCAGGAACTCAGCACAGGAATGGTTTGAACCCCTCTTGGGCACAGCAGGTGTACAGACCCAGGAACTCAGCACATGAATGCTGGGAACCTCTCATAATGGGCACAGCAGGTATACAGACCCCGGAACTTAGCACAAGGATGATGGGAACCCCTCATAATGGGCACAGCAGATGTACAGACCCGAGAACTCAGCACAGGGATGGTGGGAACCCCTCGTAATGGGCACAGCAGATTGCAGATCTGGGAAATCTGAGATATAACTGGTAGCACCTCTGAGACCAGAAGAAACCAGCAGGTGCTTTAACTATCCAGCATCCACCAAAAACTGTAATGCCAATTCTGATACCAGTGGACTGATCATTTAAGCCGAGCTGCAGCATTTTCTGAATGTACTGATTCTGCGCAGTGTCAGAAGTTGCCCTTTAAAGCATCAGAATATTCTATTTGTTTACACTTGGTAGCACGGCTACCGGCACAAATCCGAATTTTTGTCATTGTGCACAGCTTCCTCCGTTGCCAACAGTCCGTCATAATCTGTCTTTCCCCCCCACGGCTTATTTTTAGAACCCGTGCGCAAATTTGTTTAATAAATGCAGCTGGGAGGTGTTACCGAACGCTTCTAATTGGCACCCGGAGCCACGAGGCGTATGTCAGAGGTGCAAACTAACATCCAAGCGGTCGATGGTGCTCGTCTGCAATTAAGCCGAGCTCTGTGTCGCGGTGGCATCACTGCATTATTTTTGCCCAAGCCGTTGATTGAGGGGTGCAAGATCTTCCTTGGCTCTTTTAATTAGCAGTCTGTGAAAGCGAATCTCTTTTATCTCCGTCAGTGTGTTAAGTCTCATGTCTCATCCTTCACATGTGCTGAGGAGGTGACGAATCGCGTAGGTGGCTGCAAAGCTTTTTTTTTTGCACACTTGGTAAGTTGTTTGGTATCTCGTGGAAGGAACGTGGCTCGGATTGACGGCGTGATTTCAGATGTAACTGAGCACTTCAGATCTGCTCTGTGGATGTCATTGTCTTTTCTTCAAACAGAATTCTTCCCTGAAACCACAGAGAAGATTTAACATGTTAATGGAAATCCTCCAACGTCTGAACCTTTTTTAAAGGGGAACTCCAGTCTGCCCTTCAGTCTTGCTAAGTTGTTCAGACTCTTCTCCTGGACTGAAATTGCTTACTCAAAACTGTGCAAGACTGAAGTAAAGGCTAGTGTTCTGCTTTCATAAAAGCTGCGGATGTAAAAGGCGCCTTTTATTTAATTTGTAAATAACTGTGCCATGCTGGCAAAGCACCTTGTCCTCTTGTTGAAGACAAGGGCCTCTTCCCCGCAATCCTGGCTTGGTGGTTGTGGGGGTGCCTGCCTGGTGTAGCTTATCGGAATCTTGAAGCCCCCTTTAAGAAGAGGGCCTTCAGATCCCTGCCACCCCTATGTGAATGAGTAGGGGTACACCGTACCTCTACTCATTCACCGAAAATGTCAAAAGTAAATAAAAACACAAACAGTTTTTGACATCCTTTATTAAAAAAATAAATAAAGAAAAAAATATGTCCCTCAATGTAAATCCATTGTCAGCCACAATCAATGTCAGTTGGGTGCTGGCTCCAAACAACCGATGACTGCTGCTGACAGTGGGGATGAGTCAATGGTTGTTAGGACACAGGCAGGTGCCAGCTCCTAACAACCGATGACTGCTGCTCACAACAGGGATGTGTCACTGGTTGCTAGGATGCAGGCGGGTGCCTTGCTTCAAACAATCAATGACTGCTGTTGACAGGGATGAGTCGCTGGTTGCTAGGATGCAGGCAGGTGCCAGCTCCTAAAACACCAAAGTTCAAAAATGCAGTAAAAATGCTGTATAAGAACATGCAAAACTGCTCAAAAGCACACATAAAAACTCATAAAAAAACACCTGAAAAAACGCTACTCAGGTGTGAATGCAGCCTAAGGCAGGGAAAGGACTAGTTGCCAGTAATGTCTGTGGTCTTCCTTCAGCTGATTTTTTTTCCCCATTCCTGACTTACCATGCCTTGTTCTGCACTGTGTTTCTATGTGGAGGCAGCCATCTTGGTTTTGGCTTTGGCAGGACTTTGCTTCCTCATGTCAGAACCTCCAGCAAGGAGAACGAACAGTAAACCACACAGTAGGTAGTGACCATGCCAAATCTAGCAGTCAGAGGCAGCATTGCCTTAGATCTCACACTGCAGATATACAGCTACAGAACAAGAGTAGCTAGGCACACTCGCATACCAGGAAGTGCACTGCTATTTTGGTAGATTTTTCAGGGTGCTGTTTAGGCACAATGAATTTTTAGATGATTCCGATTATTTTTCACATATATATATATATATTTTTAAGTCTCTATGCCCGCTTTTGGTAATGCCAAAGTTATCTCCAAATAGAATCTCAGTATAAATATAAAAACGGCTCTACTCTATAATATACGAGTGTGGGAGCTGAAATGGTTAATATATACAATGACGGGTGAGTTCACATATTACAATCTAAGTTTAATAAATCTTCAGTTCTTAAATATATTTCTATATAGGAGAGAGAATTTTTCTTTCCACATTTGCCTGGAGTAGTTCGTCAGTCTTTTGCACGCTGCATTTAACAGATTACACAGCTGAGGCTGGATAGGAAAATAGAGAATTTGTGTCCCTCATAAAATTAGATTGCCTTTGCTCTGAGAGCCTATTAAAGCTGGCAAGTCCCCTAATGTATAGCTGGTTTAATCAATGTCCTAAGTGGCTTCTCTGCATCATGCACCGTTCTTTAATAACAGACTGTGTCTGGGTTTTTCCAGCCTCAGAGGATCCCCAGACTTCGTTACGTTTTTTTTTTTTTTTTTTGCACAAAATACAGCTTCTTTTCTATACAAAATTCCTGTACACTTCCTTTAATTTATGTCCTGTGTTTTTATTAAACAGGTTTATTATGGTGCACTTTATAAAGTACATAGAGCCATACAGAACAGTCTTGCCCCTGAGGAACTTACAGGCTTAAGTCACTGCCACACAGTCATATTTTTTTATTTTTTTTGTTGTGTGATTTGTTAGTTAGATCAGCTAAATCAATAGCTGTGTAGTAGAAGGGTCTATCTAAATAATAGGTTTTGGTTTCACTACATCAGGTAGACCCTCACACGAACAGTGGTTGTTTTGTGGCTCCGATCAATCGTTGAGTGTTTTCGATAGAGCAGGCAGGAGTCAGAACCTCTGTTAAGTTTTTGTTTTTCATGAGGAGGAGACTGGACTTTTTTTTTCGTTACTCGTTAAAAGAAGTCATTGGTTCGGCCTAAAAAAACTTGAATACAGCTGCGGTTCACAAGAGCTCCTCCGCCCCCCAAAAAAACCACAATTGAGAAATCCACATGTAAGTAAGCACCAACTGATCATCTCAAGGATATTACTATAACAAGTTGCAACAGGAACACAAAAGGCAACCAGCACATTTTGGGCGCCCAAACCCTCTTCATCAAGGCTTGGACAATGTAGCAAAAGGTATCTGTTGGATTCAAAGTATAAAAAAACTCTGACTTTAGGAATGGAACTCAATCTGATGGTTCTGCCTGGGTGATATGATTGTTTGTTTTTATCTGTGCCCTTATTGGGGGGATTTTTCCCCTGTCTGTCCCAGATATAGGCGGACAAGAAATGAGCAGGTTTAGGTGTCCCCAAGACAGGACGACACATAGATTACTAAAAATGAATTAAAACAACGATTAAAAAAAAAAATCAATATCAATCCCTCTTAACTCCTCTTGTGGAGATCTCTGTCCTGTTCAGAGAGATATCCCATCACTTCTGATGGTAAATCACCCCACTGGGGACACAGACAGCATTAAAGACATAGTAGAGGTTCCAAGCTAATGTTTAGACGGAGTTGGGCCTTAGCAATTCAGATTTTACTATGTGAGTTTGACAGTCGTCAAGGGAGAATTTTATTGGACAATGATTAACCTTTCTGGACCGTTTAACAATGTTTAAAGAAAACTGGCGTAGCTGGAGGAAAACTGCACCAGAAGAGGCAAGCCCATTCAAACAGATGGTCTGGTGGGAATCAAACTTGAGACTTAAGCTTAGCAAGTCCACATACTACCTGTTCCTTTAGTACTTGGACCTTTATGTTGTTGCGTTTCTAAAGTCTAGCTTGCCAGGAAAGTCCTTCTCTCTGATCCAAATGCCAGTTGCTGGGATATCATATTCATGTCTTGGAATTAATATCTGGTTTTTGATTTGGAGTCTTTTTTTCCCAAAGACTCCAGATGGTATTGTTCTGCTTTCCATCCCCTCTGCCAAGTTCTTATGGCTCAGATTCCCACTTTATACTGTATGTTCCAATTTTTGGTCAGGTGCCCAAACCTTCAATACTTATGTTCCTTAGCCTGGTCTTCACGTCTTGAGTTCTGTTCCTTTTTTATCACGGACATCAATCTGGGTTCAAGTCATTCTGCGCAGATCCCTACTCGGTTTTCCCTTCTGTTTGTGTTTTTACATTCTGTACTCCCGTGTTTTGCTTTAGGTTTGGGTGTATCGTGTTCTGTTTTTCATTGCATTGCTGAGGTCTCCAATTCTCATATTCTAAATTCCAAAATTCCTTTTCGAGGGAGTGGATTGGGGTTCTTTGGGTTGGGTTAAAACCAGTGGTAATGTATCCTCACAAGGTTGTCCAGTTTCATTTATCTTTTTCAGCCAGTTTAAAGCAAATGATGTCATGTTCCCTCCATAAATTCTCCAAAATGTAGAATAAGCATCTGGGCTGCCTCAAACGTAGACTTAGGTCCTCCTATGCAATTTGATGTATTTGGCAGTAAGTGGTTTCCATCAAATTCTGTTAGCTGCGGCCGTTTTGTCCTCATTTCATGGAACCTCAATCTCTTTCAGGTTTGATTTAAAGGTGGACCGCCAAGTTGTCGGCAGTCTTTCTTGTTTCTACTTTCTTCTAGGTGGTGCATCCAGCACACTGCAATTTTAGATATGTGATAGTGTGCATCAAAGGGGCTTGTTTATTATTGCCTTGTTGAAGGGACAGAGCCAAGAGATTTTGCTACTGGAAACTGGAGAGATGCACTATAATACCAAAAGTATTGGGACACCTGCCTTGACACGCACATAAACTTTAATGGCATCCCAGTCTTAGTCCGTAGGGTTCAATATTGAGTTGGCCCACCCTTTGCAGCTATAACAGCTTCAACTCTTCTGAGAAGGCTGTCCACAAGGTTTAGGAGTGTGTGGGAATGTTTGACCATTCTTCCAGAAGCGCATTTGTAAGGTCAGACACTGATGTGGACGAGAAGGCCTGGCTCGCAGTCTCCGCTCTAATTCTTCCCAAAGGTGTTCTATCAGGTTGCAGGCCAGTCAAACATTCCCATAAACACACCTAAACCTTGTGGACAGCCTTCCCAGAAGAGTTGAACCTGTTATAGCGGCAAAGGGTGGGCCAACTCAATATTGAACCGTACGGACTAAGACTGGGATGCAATTAAAGTTCATGTGTGTGTAAAGGCAGGCGTCCCAATACTTTTGGTAATATAGTGTATATACGAGAGCAGCAGGTGATTCAATTTAGAGGTGACCCCTGAAAGGTGAAGTACTCATTTTGAGAGGAGATAGTCATGAAATAATTTTACATGGAAGCAAGTGGAGATCACTAGAATAGTTGTCTACTTCAGAGATTTCCAGCTTCTAGGGGAACCCTACAGGTATGGTATGAACATGGTTACATCCCCAATTCCAAAAAAATTGGGACGCTATGTAAAATCTACATAAAAACAGAATGTAATTATTTGCAAATCTCATAAACCCATATTTTATTCACAAAAAAAATCTGAAAACATATCGGATGTTTAAACTGAGAAAATGGACCATTTTAAGAAAATAAATTAGGTAATTTGTAAATTGATGGCAGCAACATGTCTCCAAAAAATTTGACAGGGTCATATTTATCAGTGTAGCATCCCCTCTTCTTTTAACAAAACTAAATGTCTGGGAACTGAGGAGACCAGCTGCTGGAGTTGTGGGAGAGAAATGTTGACCCATTCTTGCCTGATACAGGATTGTAACTGCACAACAGTACTGGGTCATCTTTGTCATATTTTTCCTTCCAGGACACTTCAAATACTTTCAATTGGTGAAAGAGCTGGACTGTAGGCATGCCAGTTAAGCACTCAGACTCTTCTACTAGGAAGCCATGCTGTTGTCATAGATGTAGTATGTGGTTTAGCATTGTCCTGCTTAAATATGCAAGGCCTTCTCTGAAAAAGATGTTGTCTGGATTGGAGCATATGTTGCTCTAAAACCTGGATATATCTTTCAGCACTGATGGTGCCTTTCGATATGTGCAAGCTACCCATTCCATACAAGCTAATGCACCCCCCATACCATCAGAGATGCAGGCTTTTGTACTGAGCATTGATAACCCAGAAGGTCCCTCTCCTCTTTAGTCCGGAGGATGCGGCACACATGATTGCCAAAAATGTCAAATTTTGATTTGTCTGACCACAGAACAGTTTTCCACTTTGCAACAGACCATTTTAAATTAACTTTGGCCCAGAGAAGACAGTGTATTATGTTCAGATATGGCTTCCTCTTTTCATAATAGAGCATTACCTTGCATTTTTGGTTGGCATGTCAAACTAGTATTGCGTTTTGGCCTTGTCCCTTGTGCACATATTTTTCCTCCAGATTCTCTGAATCTTTTGATGATATTATGTACTGTAGATGATGATATCTTTAGAGTCTTCGCAATTTTACGTTGAGGATCATTATTCGGTAATTGTTTGACAATTTTTAGACACAGCTTTTCACAGATTGATGAACCTCTGCCCATCCTTCTGAGACACTGACTCTCTAAGATGCCCTTTTTTTACCCAATCAGGTTACTGTTCTGTTGCCAATTGACCTAATTAATTGCAAAATGTTCTTCCTGTGTAAATCTCAGGTCTGGATGAGCAGAAAAACAAATCCTTTGGCAGAATAACATATATGTATTTCTTCTTTTTTCCTTGATGTTCATCTGTTAATTAGATAGGATGTTTTCTTTAAAAATAATATAGATCTTGAATCCATTTTTAACTGTATATACATGAAGGACTGTGATTGCAAAAGATAATTCCTCAGTTTCAGTTGTTAAGAGTCGAGTACCTTGTAGAACACGCTCCGAGTGTCTCATAAGCCTTTGCTGTAGCTTTCTAAAGGAAAAGTAATCTTTTGGTGAGATGGAAAGCAGAGACAAAGCATTTTATCTGGTATTATAAAAGGCCGCCGTTATTGATACAAGTCCTATTGCTATCGACAAGAAGCAGCGCGATGAAGAGCAGGGTGCCAGCCAGCATATCTCAAATACAAAACAGTTGTGAACGACGGGGTGGCCGGCTGCTCCCAGACATGAAATGGAACTTTGGATGGTGGTAAATGCAGATGGTAATTGAGTTTGAAGTGCATAAGAGGAGAGGCAAATCTCATCCTAGCACGGTCTTCAAGGCAGAGGCGAGGAACAAGTGGATTGTTTTGAGGGGAGGAAGAGATCAGACTATGGTGGAGGGGGCTGTTGTGAAGAGAGGTTGGTTAACAGACCTCTTCCAGACCAAGGGATTAGAGTACAAACGTCACCATGGTTTAGGGTTTACAGAATCACGCGGGCACGCTTTTCTCTTCACCTGCTGCTTGGCTTATGGGCTTAGAGGCAGGAAATCGGAGTCGAGATAAGGAAAGATTACTTAAAAATAACACTGTGAATATAGGTTATAAAATTAGGTTTCAGCAGCTGGTTGTTGGAACCCTTAACCAGTATGCAACCATTAAAATCTTGATGAATTGGGCATTAAAAAGTGTAAATGTGTTGGTTTATATCATGTAAGGAAATATGTCTTGGGCTCTTAAATAGTGTGGTGCTTTTGTTTTCTTCTGTATTCATTGGATTCCACAAATTCATCAGCCACTTTATATCAAATTGTGCAGCAAGTGGATTGTTGGAGGAGAGGAAGAGATCAGAACGCTGTGAAGGGGGCTGTTGGGGATAAGAGGTTGGTTAAGAGACCACTTCTAGACCGGGGGGATTAGAGTACAACGTCACCATGGTTTAGGGTTTATAGAATCAAGCAGACACCCTTTTTCTTTTTAACTGCTGCTTGGCTGGCTCATGTGCTTGGAGGCAGATAAGGAAATAATACTGAAACACAACACTGTGGAATATAGGTTGTAGAATTAGGTTTCAGCAGCTGGATGTTGCAACCCTTAACCAATATGCCTTCATTAAAGCTTTGATGAATGGGCTTTGTAAACTCTCCAAAACATGTCGGCTTATATTATGTACAGAAATATTCCTTGGTGTCATGCTCATGAGTCGGGTTTAGAGACCAGTAGCTATAGCAGTAGAGGCTCCCACCGACCAGCAGGATAAGTTTACAAGCAGGTAAGCCTAGCGGATGACATGGGGTCTAATCACTGACCAATATTCACCAGTGTTCCTGATGGTGAAGATTGGTTTTGCTGCTTGTTGGTACCAAGCTGTGGCCCTCAGGATAGCCCCACCATGAGGTGAGCAAGCCGAGGTCCAGTAGCAGATATACCAGGTAGGGCAGATAAAGCAGAAGCATAGTCCGTAAACAAGCCAAAGGTTGCAGGTTGGGGTCAAGCAAAATCATTGTCGAGGAACAAGCCAAAGGTTGATAACGAGTGGTAGCGAAGATATGGGTGGCAGTAGGAGTGATAAGAGTGAGATATTGGCTGGAGAGAACACAATAATGTGGCAAACGGGAAGTGCAAAGGCATTACTTAAATAGGAAGTTCATGGGAGGAGAAAAGAGTTCAAGGTTCACCAGAAACAAGGTTCAAGGCAAGATTGTTCAAGGAATTGTCCAGGGAGCTGTCCAGCACCTCATGTGGCTCAGCAAGAACAGACACTGCCAGACACAGCCGAGGTTGCTGGTTCAGATACGGGTCCTGACCATTGGCCTCCCAAATTATGTGGTGCTGTTGTTTTCTTCTGTAACCCATGGATTCCAGAAATTCATCAACCACTTTGTATCAAATTGTCGAGCAAGTTTATTGTTTGAGGAGGATGAGAGTTTAGACCAGGGATCTCCAAACTACGGCCCTCCAGCTGTTGCGGAACTACACATCCCATGGGGCATTGTAAAACTCTGACATTCACAGACATGACTAGGCATGATGGGAATTGTAGTTCCTGAACAACTGGAGGGCTGTAGTTTGGAGACCTCTGGTTTAGACCATAATGGAGGGAAAGAATAGATAGACAAATGTTACCACTGGTCACAGTTTACAGAATCACTTGTTCATCTGTTTGTTTACAACTACTGCTGGGCTCTTGGGCTTGGTGTGGATCCAGCTTTGACTTTGATTTTCAGGGCTGACCTCTTACCCATTTGTTGTACCCATGGAATAATTTTTTACCAGCTGGAAGAGGCTTCTGTGCTTACAAGCATGCTATATAATTTAGGAGATTTGGGTGTTCTTTGTTATAGTTGAGGTCTGGTAGAGCTCAGTTATTTGCTGGCTGCTCAGTAGTTATGGAGTTCCAGTGACCTTCCTTTTAGAATTTTAGTTGTTCCCGCTCACCTTGGAATATCCCATTATTACGTTCTCAGTAATATAAACTAGCAT
This sequence comes from Rana muscosa, assembly GCA_029206835.1. Taxonomy (NCBI): domain Eukaryota; kingdom Metazoa; phylum Chordata; class Amphibia; order Anura; family Ranidae; genus Rana; species Rana muscosa. Next base: position 325,303,714 of record CM055119.1, on the reverse strand, counting down.
CTGGATAGATCTTTGTCATTTTTCCCGCTCTTCCTGTCCACCTAGTAGTTTTGGGTGTTTCCATCTACCTTTTGCATGCTCCATTCCTCTGGCATTCTTTTTTATAGCCTTTCTCAACCTTTTATCCCCAGAGGAACCCTTGAAATAACTTTCAGCAATTTTGGGGAATCCCCGTAAAAATCATATCTACACTATGATCTCTACAGTATATTAGAGATGCACGATTTTGTCTAAAATGAGAATCACAATTTTTTTGCTTAGAATAAAGATCAAAATTCTTGCGGTGTAACATCATCTTTCACATTATACAAAAAAAATTGGGCTAACCTTACTGTTTTTTTTTTATTATTATTATTATTATTATTATTATTATTAATTAAAAGTGTATTTTTTCCCAAAAAATTGCATTTGAAAGACCGCTGTGCAAATAATGGTGTGACATAAAATATTGCAACAACCAGCATTTTATTCTCTAGGGTCTCTGCTAAAAAAAATATATATATATCATGTTTGGGTGTTACAAGTAATTTTCGAGCAGAAAATAATGATTTTTACTTGTAAGCAACAAATGTCAGAAAAGGTTTGGTCTTTAAATGGTTAAACCTCCCTTTTTACCGATGCAGCATCCACCTACCTAGGTAAGTATGATTAAAAATAAATGTACCGTATATACTCGAGTATAAACCGACCCGAATATAAGCCGAGGCACCTAATTTTACCACAAAAAACTGGGAAAATGTATTGACTCGAGTATTAGCCTAGGGTGTCCATGTGCATGCCTCACTGTGTCCATGTGCCCATGCCTCACTGTATCCATGACTAGACTGACGTTTAACATGGGAGTCTATGGAAGGGGTTGCCCGGCTTTTAAAAATCGGTGCTCCCATAGGTCCTCCAGACAACAAACTTTGCACACTTGTAGAGGAGATATGGGGCTACATGTGTGCCAAGTTTTGGGTCCAGGGGACCTACGACCGGCCGGTACCGGGTCCCCAAAATCACCAGAGAAATTACTGTTTAACATGGGAGTCTATGGAAGGGGTGCGCGGCTTTAAAAAATCGGTGCTCCCCGGCCGTAGGTCCCCCGGACAACAAACTTTGCACACTCATAGAGGAAAAGTGGGGCTACATGTGTGCCAGGCGGTACAGGGTCCTCAAAGTCCGGGAGATCAGGCACAAAAAGGTGACTCGAGTATAAGCCGAGGGGGACTTTTTTCAGCACAAAAAAATGATGCTGAAAAACTCGGCTTATACTCGAGTATATACGGTATATTCCCATTAGACATGTGCGATTAGTTTCGTACGAATCGAAAATTCGTACGAATTTTTTGAAATTCGTACATTTATTCGAATCTGAATTACGAATTTTTTGGAATACGAATTCTGTACGAAATTTCGAAAAATTCGTACGAAATTTCGTATCCAAATTATCAGAATCCAAACTACCAAATAAGACATGAAAATTCGACAAAGCGATAGGTAAATATTTTTTGGTCGAATGTGACTAACCTTAACTCTATTAGTCCAAGATTATTCTACATAGAGAGAAAAGATTCGACATTATAGAGAGAAAAGATTTGACATTATAGAGAGAAAAGATTTGACATTATAGAGAGAAAAGATTTGACCATTATAGAGAGAAAAGATTCGACATTATAGAGAGAAAAGATTCGACATTATAGAGAGAAAAGATTCGACATTATAGAGAGAAAAGATTCGACATTATAGAGAGAAAAGATTCAACATTATAGAGAGAAAAGATTCAACATTATAGAGAGAAAAGATTCAACATTATAGAGAGAAAAGATTCGACATTATAGAGAGAAAAGATTCGACATTATAGAGAGAAAAGATTCGACATTATAGAGAGAAAAGATTCGACATTATAGAGAGAAAAGATTCGACATTATAGAGAGAAAAGATTCGACATTATAGAGAGAAAAGATTGCTGCTGGAATTGGGTGGGGGAAGTACATTTCCGGTCGAATCATTCGTTCGTTCCGATTCGACATTATAGAGAGAAAAGATTTGACATTATAGAGAGAAAAGATTCGACATAGAGAGAAAAGATTCGACATTATAGAGAGAAAAGATTCAACATTATAGAGAGAAAAGATTTGACATTATAGAGAGAAAAGATTGCTGCTGGAATTGGGTGGGGGAAGTACATTTCCGGTCGAATCATTCGTTCGTTCCGATTCGACATTATAGAGAGATAAGATTCAACATTATAGAGAGAAAAGATTCGACATTATAGAGAGAAAAGATTCGACATAGAGAGAAAAGATTCGACATAGAGAGAAAAGATTCGACATTATAGAGAGAAAAGATTTGACATTATAGAGAGAAAAGATTTGACATTACAGAGAGAAAAGATTCGACATTACAGAGAGAAAAGATTCGACATTATAGAGAGAAAAGATTCGACATTATAGAGAGAAAAGATTCGACATTATAGAGAGAAAAGATTCGACATAGAGAGAAAAGATTCGACATTATAGAGAGAAAAGATTTGACATTATAGAGAGAAAAGATTTGACATTATAGAGAGAAAAGATTTGACATTATAGAGAGAAAAGATTTGACATTATAGAGAGAAAAGATTTGACATTATAGAGAGAAAAGATTTGACATTATAGAGAGAAAAGATTCGACATTATAGAGAGAAAAGATTTGACATTATAGAGAGAAAAGATTCGGCATTATAGAGAGAAAAGATTTGACATTATAGAGAGAAAAGATTTGACATTATAGAGAGAAAAGATTTGACATTATAGAGAGAAAAGATTCGACATTATAGAGAGAAAAGATTCGACATTATAGAGAGAAAAGATTCAACATTATAGAGAGAAAAGATTCGACATTATAGAGAGAAAAGATTTGACATTATAGAGAGAAAAGATTTGACATTATAGAGAGAAAAGATTCGACATTATAGAGAGAAAAGATTCAACATTATAGAGAGAAAAGATTCGACATTATAGAGAGAAAAGATTCGACATTATAGAGAGAAAAGATTCGACATTATAGAGAGAAAAGATTTGACATTATAGAGAGAAAAGATTTGACATTATAGAGAGAAAAGATTTGACATTATAGAGAGAAAAGATTCGACATTATAGAGAGAAAAGATTTGACATTATAGAGAGAAAAGATTCGACATTATAGAGAGAAAAGATTCAACATTATAGAGAGAAAAGATTTGACATTATAGAGAGAAAAGATTTGACATTATAGAGAGAAAAGATTTGACATTATAGAGAGAAAAGATTTGACATTATAGAGAGAAAAGATTTGACATTATAGAGAGAAAAGATTCGACATTATAGAGAGAAAAGATTTGACCTTATAGAGAGGAAAGATTTGACATTATAGAGAGAAAAGATTCAACATTATAGAGAGAAAAGATTCGACATTATAGAGAGAAAAGATTTGACCTTATAGAGAGGAAAGATTTGACATTATAGAGAGAAAAGATTTGACATTATAGAGAGAAAAGATTTGACATTATAGAGAGAAAAGATTCGACATTATAGAGAGAAAAGATTTGACCTTATAGAGAGGAAAGATTTGACATTATAGAGAGAAAAGATTCGACACTATAGAGAGAAGATTGCTGCTGGAATTGGGTGGGGGAAGTACATTTCCGGTCGAATCATTCGTTCGTTCCGGTCGAATCGTTCGTTATACGTGTCGTACGAAATTCGTATTTCGTACGAATTCGAATTGAATTCCGTACACGAATTACGAATTTTTCTTAATACGGAACGGAAGGAAACTAATTTTTCGACGGCTCCCATGTCTAATTCCCATGCTTTTCTTTTAAAAGGATAAAACATGGTAAAATGTGTATGCATTGCAGAGATTATACATATGTGATTTTTATTTTTTCCCTTTATTTGCCCTGGTATACACTTTAATAATAGTCACTTTCAGCAATTTGCCATTCTTATTTCTCTTTTTCTTTTTTTTGTCTGCAGCCGTGTTTTCAAGACGGACATGGAGTTGGAGGTTCTGCGCTACACAAACAGAATTTCCAGTGAGGCCCATAAGGAGGTAACACCTCTGCATTCTTTTGCTGTTGTTGAAGTGAACAATGGTTTGTGTCTCTGTACGTCCTCCTGTTTTCTTCTGTCACATCACAGATAATTGTATTGACTGCAGGGAAATGTGACTATCGATTGTTTCATTCCTTTGCTTCTTGTCTTCCATGTGTAGTAATAGAAATGTCCCCGGTATTACACAATTCTATGAATAGCAACGGTTGAGGTCATTCGTTACATTAACTCCTTGCTATTTGTTGAATATATAGAGCGGGTTTCTGTGTAGTGCTAAAGAGGACCCGTCATTGTGCCACTGTTTAGTAGCAATTCTGCAATGGAATAATTGTTAAGTCTAAACAAAAGTGCGGGTTGATTTACTAAAACTGGAGAGTACAAAATCTGGTGCAGCTCTGCGTAGAAACCAATCAGCTTCTATTTTTTTTTTTGGTCAAAGCTTAAAGCGGAGCGCCACCCTAAAGTGGAACTTCCGCTCATCGGATTCCTCCCCCCCCCCCTTCGGTGCCACAATTGGCACCTTTCGGGGGGAGGGGGGACAGGATACCTGTCTTTGACACCTTTCGGGGGTGACGTCACTGCGGGGCTACCTCCTCCTCCTCCCCGGCCACCAGGCTAATAGGAGAGAGGAGCGGGGCCTCGCGCATGCGCAGTAGGGTTCCCGGCGTGAAGCCGAAAGCCTACACTGCCGTGTTCCCTTACCCGCAATGGCGGCGGCAGCACCCGACAGCTGATGGAAACATCAGCTGCGGTGCCGACATCGAGGACTGCAGGACAGGTAAGTGTCCATTTATTAAAAGCCAGCAGCTACAGTATGTGTAGCTGCTGGCTTTTAATTTATTTATTTTTTCCCCCTGGAACACCACTTTAATAAAACATTTAGTTACTTAATTAGTCAGGTTTAAAAAAGACACAAGTGCATCTGGCTCAACCCAAAAAACAAAAGCAAAAAAAGAAAAATCCATACAATCCCATATACACAATCCTATACCCACAGTTGATCCAGAGGAAGGCAAAAAACAAAACAAAAAAACAAGCAAAGCAAGATCCAATTTGCTCCAGTAGGGGAAAAAAATTCCTTCCTGATCCCCCGAGAGGCAATCGGATTTTCCCCGGATCAACTTTACCTATATATGTTAGTACCCAATTATATTATGTACACCTAGGAAATAATCCAGGCCTTTTTTAAAGCAATTTACTGAGTTGGCCAGAACCACCTCTGGAGGGAGTCTGTTCCACATTTTCACAGCTCTTACTGTGAAGAAACCTTTCCGTATTTGGAGATGAAATCTCTTTTCCTCCAGACATAAAGAGTGCCCCCTTGTCCTTTGTGATGACCGTAAAGTGAATAACTCAACATCAAGTTCACTATATGGGCCCCTTATGTATTTGTACTTGTTGATCATATCCCCCCTTATTCTCCTCTTCTCACGAGAGAATAAAATCCTCTAATCTTTCCTCATAGCTGAGCTCCTCCATGCCTCTTATCAGTTTGGTTGCCCTTCTCTGCACTTTCTCCAGTTCCCCAATATCTTTTTGAGAACTGGAGCCCAAAACTGAACTGCATATTCCAGAATGAGGTCTTACTAATGATTTGAACAGGGGGTCAAAATTATATCTCTCTCTCTGGAGTCCATACCTCTCTTAATACAAGAAAGAACTTTGCTCGCTTTGGAAACCGCAGCTTGGCATTGCATGCCATTATTAAAGGGTATCGCTATGATGTGCCGGAGCCGCTGGTAACGGCACACGGACTGAAGCAACGGCACATAGGTGACATCGGTACATGCAGGGGACAGGGGATATCTCCTAAACTGCACAGGTTTATTAAATATCCTGGGTAGCTACAGGTAAGCCTTACCTGTAGCATAAAGTGGTCTGTAAGGGATTACAACCACTTTAAGCTTATGACCTACCAAAACCCCCAGATCCTTCTCCACCATTGATTCCCTCAGTTGTACTCCCCCTAGTGTTTATGATGCATGCCTATTATTAGCCCCCACAAGCTGAAGTTAAAAGTTGAATGGTTTCTTTGCAGATTTTAGTAAATTGGCCTTAGTGTGTGTGTGTGTGTGTGTACAGTGGCAAGGAAAAGTATGTGAACCCCTTGGAATTACTGTAACTGATTTTCTGTAGTAATTTGCCATAAATGTGATCTGATCCTCATCTAAGTCACAAAAACAGACAAATACAATGTGCTTGACCACTTGTGGGCGGCCCGCACAGGCAAAGTGAGTTTTACCCCTACCTCGCTGCCTGCTTCTGGGTTTAGGGCATGCACATGTGTGCCCCCCTCCCCCCACCACCACCTTTCGCTGTGATTGGATACAGTGGGAGCCTGTCAGCAAGTCCCGGACAGTGTTTCATTCACAGCTGGGACCTGCTGACCCGCTGTACAGAGGGAATGATCTATTAGTAAAAGCAGCAAACTTTACACACACGTTACACATAGTTAGGCACACATTTAACCCCTTGATCTTAATAAGCGTTTATTGATTGTTTTGTGCAAAAAGTTATAGCGTCTACAAAATAGGGGATAGTTTTATGGCATTTTTTTAATAATTTTTTTTTTTTACTGGTAATGGCGGCGATCAGCGCCGGGTCGGGGCTCCGTGTCTGAATGGACACAGGGAGCTGTAACTCCCCCATAGCAAGCCGCTTGCTTTGGGGGCACTGAACAGGAGGGAGGGGCCAGAAGCGCCGAAGAGGGACCCGAAAAGAGGAGGATCTGGGCTGCTCTGTGTGGGTTAATTTAAGTAATTTTCTATGAAAAATGCAGATTTTAATATGTGTAAAAAAAAATCAAATTGTCCGGGTAGAAAAGTGGTTAAAGTAAGTAAATGACAATTTAATCAAATTTCTCGATTTGACAGTAGTTGCCGATACCGAATCGGAGTTGCACATTCATATTAAAGTCCTTGTAAACTAGGGTTGTCCCGATACCACTTTTTTAAGACCGAGTACAAGTACCGATACTTTTTTTCAAGTACTCGCCGATACCGATTACCGATACTTTTTTTTCAATGTCATGTGACAGTTTGAAAGATGGGGACTGATAGGTGGCACTTATGGGCACGGATCGATGGCACTTATGGGCACTGATAGGTGACACTTGTGGGCAGTGATAGGTGGCACTGATAGGTGGCATTTATGGGCACTGATAGATGGCACTTGTGGGCAGTGATAGGTGGCACTGATAGATGGCACTGATTGCACTGAAAGGTGGCACTTGTGGGCACTGATTGCACTGATAGATGGCACTGATTGCACTGATAGATGGCATTGATTGCACTATCAGTGCCATCTATCAGTGCCCACAAGTGCCACCTTTCAGTGCCCATAAGTGCCACCTATCAGTGCAATCAGTGGCATCTACCAGTGCCACCTGATAGGTGGCACTGGTAGATGGCACTGATTCCACTGATAGGTAGCACTTGTGGGTACTGATAGGTGGCTGGCACTGAAATGCTGCGGGGGGTGGGGGGGAAATGACACAGGATTTAAGAAAAAAAAAAACTGCTGCAACGCCCATCTTGGTACACCCTGCACTCGGCTGCAGTAAGCAACAGCAGACATCTTGTTACACCCAGCCCATATAGCTAGGGCTGGGTGTAACAAGATGTCTGCTGCTGCTTGCTGCAGCCGAGTGCAGGGTGTACCAAGATGGGTGTGGGGACGTTCAGCCGCTGACGGCGACCGAATGTGACAGCACCGGTCACCGATCCTGATGCGGCTGCGCCCTGAACCCCTGCCAGCTTACCAGGTTCAACTGCAGGTGAGGGACTTGCTCTCCGCCCGCGGACTCCGTCCACCGACTGTGCCCGCCCTCTTCAGCCAGACTCCGCCCGCACCTTCCTCTCCCGCCCTCCCCAGCCACTGACTCCTCCCGCCCTCTCCGGCCAGACTCCGCCCGCACTCCCCCGCCCTCTCTCCTGCCCTCCCCAGCCACTGACTCCTCCCGACCTCTCCGGCCACAAAAAAAAAAAAAAAGTATCGGGTGAAGCATCGGGAGCATTTGCGCGAGTACAAGTACTCACGCAAATGCTTGGTATCGGTCCCGATACCGATACTAGTATCGGTATCGGGACAACCCTATTGTAAACCCAAGCAGTGAAGACTTTATAGAAGCTTTTAGCATTGCAATGTAATTTTCAAAAGTGATTTTCAATAATTTCTCAGGCCACAGCTAAATACCTGTCAATGGGGTCATGAGGGTCTTTGCTCAGTTGTTCCTATTATAGGGTGTCCCTATTGCCAATTATGTTCCTATCGTGTCACCTGATCACACACTCTCCCAATGGAGATTACAAGCCACTGTGCCACTGTATATAATGCAAGTGTAATACATTGAAGAGCTCACTAAATGACGCTCTCTTGGCTTTCACAATTCGGGTGAATGTCCTGGGGTTCCCCATCTTTGTGGTGAGCTGCCAATTGGGCTGTAGTAATGGCTTTGTCTACATTTTTGATAACGTTTGAAAATCTGTGTCTAGCGCCCCTCTACCACTTGCTCTTGGACTAGTGCACATTATGCAGGTATGCACTATTGTTGTCACCAACAGGAAACCCACCTTGGAAAATACCACGTGGCCAATACTAGTTGACAGGACAGGAAATAAAAAAAAATTACCCAATGGGACACCGATGGGAAAAAACCTGATGAGTTCAAACCATTCCCTTGGCTTTAGACGTACTTTAACGTGATTGATATTAAAAGGGGTTAATAAACCTCTATGTGATCACATTAGGCAGGTGTCAGGTACTCTTTATGGAGACATTAGGGGTCTAATAGACCCCAATGTCTCCCCTGCCCTTCACACCATCTAACCAAGCACAGATCGGCTTGGTTAGACGTGTCCCCTGGCTGTGCTGGCCAGGAAAGGGTGCATCTGAAACCAGAAGTGACATCACTTCCGGTTTCACTGTTTACAAGTGAGATTGAGGCATGGATTTGCCTCGATCTCACTGCAATCTCTCTCCCCCAGCCGGCGGATGTGTTCCCGGGTTCCAGTGAGTGCAGGACAGCCACGGGAGGGAGGTGGGAGGCACCGAGTGGCTGGCTCTGTGAAAGTGGTCAGCAGCTATGAAGCTCCCGCATAACTTTCACTTTGAAGCCAGTTGCCGGCTCTACAAAACCCGCTACTGCAGCCATCAGCTTGTGATTAATGCCGCGTACACACGATCGGAATTTCCGACAGCAAATGTTCGATGTGAGCTTTTGGTCGGATATTCCGGCCGTGTGTAGGCTCCGTCGGACATTTGCTGTCGGAATTCCTGACAACAAATGTTTGAGAGCTGGTTCTCAATTTTCCCGACAACAAAAGTTGTTGTCGGAAATTCCGATCGTGTGTATCCAATTCCGACGCACAAAAATTCTACGCATTCTTGGAATCAATTTGATGCATGCTCGGAATCATTGTACTTCATTTTTCTCGGCTCGTTGTAGTGTTGTACGTCACCGCGTTCTTGACGTTCGGAATTTCTGAGCAACATTTGTGTGACCGTGTGTATGCAAGACAAGTTTGAGCCAACATCCGTTGAAAAAAAAATCCACGGTTTTATTGTCGGAAATGTCCGATTGTGTGTACGCGGCATTAGAGTTCACTCTTTGGTTAATTTGCTTATTCTTTGTATTTATCTTGAAAGTATTTTAGCAATATTAATAATTTTTTTTTTTTTTACTATGAACATGTTTATCATGTGCCCGCAGGTTATGAAGACAGCCAAAGTGGGAATGACGGAGTACGAACTGGAGAGGTAAGTCATTTGCAAACGATATCTCCTACAAATTAGAAAGTATTCCCATTAGCCAGTGAGCCAGCTGGTGTCAGGACAGAGGAACGTAGCCTGTTAACTCATGGCGGCATATCTGGGGAAAGTCTAGAGCAGTGATGGGGAACCTTGACACCCCAGATGTTTTGGAACTACATTTCCCATGATGCTCAACTACACTGCAGAGTGCATTGGCATCATGGGAAATGTAGACGGGCTATATATGCTTCAAGCAAGTTTAATGACAGTGAAACAAGATACATAGAGACACAAAAGACTAAGCCGAAAGTTTCCAATGTGCATTGAAGAGCTGGAAGGGAGGTGAGAGGGCCAGTTATGGAGAGTAAAGCCCTGTACACACGATCAGATATCCTATGGATTTTCGTCTGATGGATTTGTCCATCAGAAATCCGATGAAACTGTTTTCCATCAGTCTTGCCTACACACCATCAGTCAAAAAACCGACCGTTCCAAACTTGGTGACGTAAAACACTCCGATGAGCTGAGAAAAATGAAATTCAATGCTATTGAGCATGTGTCGACTTGATTCTGAGCATGCTTGGGTTTTTTATCTGATGGATTTCCCCACAGACGATCGGAAATTGCCATCGGTTTTTTATCCATCAGATAATTTTAAAACATGTTCTATTTTTTAAAACCGATGGAAAAAAGACTGATGGGTCCCATACACGATCGGTTTGTCTGATGAAAACAATCCATCGGACGGTTTTCATCAGTCAAACTGATCGTGTGTACAGGGCTTTAGACGTCATCAGCATACAGTCCAATTTTATGTTCCAGCTTCTCAACAAGGATGCCTAATATTTGAGGGGTAGAGCGCATGGATTCTGCTACGGGTTGTGTTTAATTTTTTAAAAATCCGATTTTGTGCTGGTGATTTCTTAGGGACCTTGGTTATGACCTCCTGGAGAACTTAGTTATGACTTCTGGAAGACTTGGCTCATAACTTCTTAGGCACTTGGCTTGTGGCTTCTTGAAGACTTGGCCCGTGACTTTTTGGGAGACTTGGCCCGTGACTTTTTGGGAGACTTTGCCCGTGACTTTTTGGGAGACTTTGCCCGTGACTTTTTGGGAGACTTGGCCCGTGACTTTTTGGGAGACTTGGCCCGTGACTTTTTGGGAGACTTGGCCCGTGACTTTTTGGGAGACTTGGCCCGTGACTTTTTGGGAGACTTGGCCCGTGACATTTTGGGAGACTTGGCCCGTGACATTTTGGGAGACTTGGCCCGTGACTTTTTGGGAGACTTGGCCCGTGACTTTTTGGGAGACTTGGCCCGTGACTTTTTGGGAGACTTGGCCCGTGACTTTTTGGGAGACTTGGCCCGTGACTTTTTGGGAGACTTGGCCCGTGACTTTTTGGGAGACTTGGCCCGTGACTTTTTGGGAGACTTGGCCCGTGACTTTTTGGGAGACTTGGCCCGTGACTTTTTGGGAGACTTGGCCCGTGACTTTTTGGGAGACTTGGCCCGTGACTTTTTGGGAGACTTGGCCCGTGACTTTTTGGGAGACTTGGCCCGTGACTTTTTGGGAGACTTGGCCCGTGACTTTTTGGGAGACTTGGCCCGTGACTTTTTTGGAGACTTGGCCCGTGACTTTTTTGGAGACTTGGCCCGTGACTTTTTTGGAGACTTGGCCCGTGACTTTTTTGAAGACTTGGCCCGTAACTTTTTGGGAGACTTGGCCCGTGACTTTTTGGGAGACTTGGCCCGTGACTTTTTGGGAGACTTGGCCCGTGACTTTTTGGGAGACTTGGCCCGTGACTTTTCCAAGTTTTTTTCTTGTGACTGCCTGAAGACATTTTAAGTTCTTGGTAGACTTTGTAACTCCTGGGAGACTTTGCTTGTGACTTCTTGGAGACTTTGTGATCTCTTTGGAAGGCTTTGCTTGTAACTGCTTGAAGGCTAGCATCCATCCATCACTGAATTTAGGGAAAGCTATTTTTACTTAAGAATTCATTGACTTGCCTGCAATTTCATGGAGACTGCTGCTGGATTTCAAAAATCTAGCCATTGAGCAGGAATTTTCTAACCCAAAATGCCAGTTGGCCATCTTGGAGCCAAGAGCCACAGCCAAAAGATGCCTTGCATTCAGAGACTTCTTGCCTTTAATCCCCTGAGTTCTTGTTAAAAGCACATTAGACATCTGCTTTAAGGAGGCTCTTTTGTGCTTCTTGCTAGTTCAGTGAAATGCTCTGTGGTTCTTTTTGACCCACCTCATCATAATATGTCTGGTCATACCTTCTTATTGGTCCCTGAACCCTACTCCATAGAAACCATTGTTTCAGGGATACAAGCCTGAAAAAGCTATCCGTAACAGTAGGCTGTTCTGTGCTGTAAACCAGCAGTTCTGGATGTACTGTTAGCCCGGGACAAAAAAAATTAGGCAGGTGCTTGGCTCTCTGTAGATAAATAAGGAAAAAATGAAGGGGAGGGAAGCAAGCTGTAGCTGCTTCCCTGTGCTGCTGAACTTGTTAACAGCTATATCAGCAAGAGGAGAGAGCTGCTCAGGAAGAGTTCAATAGACTGAGTCAGGCAGCATTGCACTGTGAGAACTTTAGTCCAGAGGAGACTGACTTTTCTGTATTCAAGAGCTTTTGAACTTCATTTTCCAGAGGAAAATTGACAGGAGGAGGGGAAAGAGCTGCATTTTCTCAAGCTGTACAGGACACAGCTAACTCTTGCCATGAGGGAGCCCAGAGAATGCATATTGCTGTCCAGTGTGCACCACTACTGCTGCATATTGGTGGCCTGAGCTGGATCTAGAGTGCAAATCAGTGTGTGGAATAATCTTGCTGTGTGACCCGATGGTGAGCTGCAATATAGCTAAGAATGGTGAGCTGCTGCTGTGGGGATTTACTATCTGCTACTAGAAAGACTGTGCCCTTCAGAAATCTGACCATACAGACATCTAGTAGCCTTATTGCCGCCTGCGGGCTCGACTGGGACTATTCTCGTATGCACCAACGATACAACTGGGCCCCAACGCTAACCAGCTGAAGAGTTAGGACTAAGACTGTCCATTTACAGCTGCAACACAGATACCTTCACCTATTGCTTATGCTAAGAGGTACCTCTCAGGGGACCTTGCACCATATTCTAGCCATTCTCCTAGAGTGTACTCTAAACTAGCTATAGTAATATTATTCACATTGCAGTTAATGTTTATATTAACTGTGTATTGTTGACTATGCTGATTCATGAGTTAAATCCCAGTCTATTGATTCAGAACTCTAAGTTACCTTGGCATAGTGCTTATACTGTCTAGTGGACTGTGTCTGATCCTACCTTTTTGTGTGCTCATTTATGCTCAAACCACTATTTATTCTAACCCGTACCAATACATTGACTTACCACTAAATGGTCATTTACCACTAAACAATCTTGTGTCTATTTCCTGGTGCTAATTTACAGCCGAGTTAAAGGTGTCTATACTCATGTTTTTATGAGTGCTTGCAGTAATGTTCATTTAACTAGGTTTGTCCGAGGGGCTGAGGGTGTTCTTAGAGTCGAGGCGCAGAACAGAGAACCCAAATTACCAAGCGGCTCCTGCGGGGGTAGCACTACAGTTTGAATGGCTCTGCCCAATACCCTAAAATGAAGGCTTATTTTCGAGGTTTGTAAGGATGATGAGATAGAGATGTATTCTGTTTTAGGAACGCTCTATACTACTTCATGTTAATAGCACAGTAGTCTGCATAAGGTTGGACATTGACAAGTCACCATCTTTTTTGGGGGACCTGTTAGCTGTGACTTCCAGCTCTAGAGTCGTCCCAGGGGCAGATCCAGGGGGAGCAATGTGGCAATCCCCCCCCCCCCGAGAATGCGGGTGAGAGAGCAGGCTGCGCCGCAGGTGAGAGAGCGGGCGGCTCCGTGGGCTGTCGGGTGGCTCGGTTGGTGAGAGAGCGGCGAACAGCCGGGCGGCTCGTGGGTGAGCGGACGGCTGGCCAATCAGTGAGCCGGCAGGCGGGGTAGCAGAGAGATGACATCATCTCTCACCGCCCGGCGCCCGCCCTGCAGTGCAGTTCTGCCTTCACTGTGCAGGCAGCCGCGGGAAGCAGAGAGATGATCTCTCTGCTGCCTGACTGGTTATCTGCTGCCTGACTCTGGGACACATCAAGAGGCCACCTTAGCAGGAAAGTGACAATCCCGAACGTGTGGCAGGTGACGTGGCAAGTGACAATCCGCAACGTGTGGCAAGTGACAATCTGCATCTAGTGACAGGCGACGTGGCAAGTGACAATCCACAGTGTGTGGCAGGTGACAGTCTGGATCTGGTGACAGGTGGCAATCTGCATCTGGTGACAGGAGACATGGCAAGTGACAATCCGCATCTGGTGACAGGCGACGTGGCAAGTGACAATCCGCAACGTGTGGTGGGTGATGTGGCAAGTAACAATCTGCATCTGGTGGCAAGCAACGGTGGCAAGTGACACGCTCAGGGCTCCCACTGATTCTGCATTATGGTGAGTTGAACTATTTCATTTTATATAACAATATAATAATAGAAATAATGCGTTTCAATCATCCTGACACCATATCAACCCATGGTGCCGGGATGATTGAAGCGCCAACACCAGCCATTTCCCCGATAAATTGCCCCCAAAAAAACATATTTTCTGGCAGTGCCCCTCCCGAGACTAGACTCGCCCCCGAGTCATCCTTAAAGTAAACTAAATTAAATAACAATATAACTCTCTCATGGGTGAGCATGCAAAATTCTCATAATTTAGACTCTACAGTATTGTTAGAAACATTTTTAATATGCTTCTTGCATAAGCACAGTTGTGATTGGTTCACTTTAAGAATTTGCTTGACTCTCCCTCCGAAAAAAAAAAAACTGCATGTGTAATTTCTGCACTGCTGCTAATAAAAGTTGTTTTAGCTTATTTGCCATTGAGTGATCACCTTGAACAATCTTTTTTCCCCAATTTCATTATGATAGCCACTTCCACCGTGCAGCTGGTTAACTGGGAGGCAGATAGGCGAGCCAATTATCTGGAAAAAGCCGTCTAAAACGTGCTCAATTGGCCATAGCGGCATCACTCTGCCTCGCGGTTTTTGCATGAGCTTCCGCGGCAGCTCGTTTCACAAGGGTTCTCTGAGCGATCCTCTAATTAACATGGTTGCTTGTGATGCTATTGAAGCGCAGTTCGCACGCTGGATGGCATTTTTACTGCACAGTAAAGTGTTGACAGAGAACATTTGTACGCTTGAAAGAGTTTATACACACGCCGGATCTGCTGATCGGCGCAGGTGAAAATCCTGACGGCTGCAACTATAGCCACTGATTACTGTGTGTCTATTGATTTAGTTCGCATTTGTAGCGCTATACAAGTTACTCACTCTATAAAACCCCAAATTCCTCCTTTGCACTTGAAAGCCTTCAAACCGCCAAGATCTGCGTTTTTTTTTAATCATTTTTTTTTTTTAAATGGCGCTGTTACGATGCTGATAAACCGATATGTCAGCGCTTCCGGGTTACCATAGCAGCAGGGTTGATTTGATTTAAATCAACTAGATTTTAATCATCATTTTTAAAGAGCAACTGTCATCTCCGTCCTGCAGTGGCTCCTCCTCTGACCCGCTGTTGACTCACCGACAGTCCCATTCACTTTAATGGGACGGCTGGTGATGCGGCAGTGACACAACAAGGGGAGGGACGTGGCGGCAGCAGATGAGTGGACGCCCGCTAACAGGCGCTGCTATGATGGATCTGAAATGACAGGTGCTCTTTAAATGTAAGGACTCATTCTTGCTGTTGGTTATAATCTCTGCAAACAAAATTAAGGTTTCTTATATAGAATAATAAGCTGTCAGGTTAGTTAACTTGTTGGAGCCCGGGACATAGACGATTGACGGCCTCAAGGTGGCTCTAGATATCCGGGAGGACGACAATAGACATCCTCGCGCCCGGCGCGTCGCTGACGTGCCGATGCGCGTGCCTGGCGGCCGCAATGTCCGCGAGGCACCCGCGATCGGCCGATATAAACAGACAAGGACGTGGATCTCTGTGTAAACACAGAGATCCACGTCCTGTCAGGGAGAGAGGAGACCGATGCTGTGTCCCTTGTACATAGGGACACAGATCGGTCACCTCCCCCAGTCACTCCCCTCCCCCCACAGTAGTAATCACGCCCAGGGCACACATTTAACCCTTTCCTTGCCCCCTAGTGTTAACCCCTTCTCTGCCGGTGTAATTTTTACAGTAACCAGTGCATTTTTATAGCACTGATGGCTGTAAAAATGACAATGGTCCCAAAATGGTGTCAAAAGTGTCCAATGTGTCCGCCATAATGTCGCAGTCACAATAAAAATCACTGATCGCCACCATTACTAGTAAAAAAAAATGTATTAATAAAAATGCTATAAAACTATGCCCTATTTTGTAGACGCTATAACTTTTGCGCAAACCAATCAATAAACGCTTATTGCGATTTTTTTGACCAAAAATATGTAGAAGAATACGTATCGATCTAAACTGAGAAAAGAAATGTATATATATTTTTTTTAAATTGGGATATTTATTATAGCAGAAAAGTAAAAAATATTGTGTTTTTTTTCAAAATTGTCAGTTTTTTTTGTTTATAGCGCAAAAAATAAAAACCGCAGAAATGATCAAATACCACCAAAAGAAATCTCTATTTGTGGGAAAAAAAGGACGCCAATTTTGTTTGGGAGCCACGTCGCACGACCGCGCAATTGTCATTCAAACCGTGACAGCGCTGAAAGCTGAAAATTGGCCTGGGCAGGAAGGGGGGTTTAAGTGCCCAGTAAGCAAGTGGTTAAACGTTGATATCAGAACCGATTTAATCATATAGTTTGTAGTGTACATAGATTTTCAAAACAATGGGATAAAGAAATATTCCTGAACTTTGTTTTATCTCATGATTACTGTGAAATTGTATGAATGCATCAATGCAGTGCATGTTATCTCCGCTTGCAGAGCTTGGATTCATTGAATGAGTTTACCAAAAAATTTAAATATTGCAGAATATACAGCCTCATGCTCCATAACTAAGCTCCATTTCATGCTGAAGAGACTACATTATTAATGTATCTTAAATGGAAAACTATCTTTAGATAGGTTTTTACTCCAAACACATTTTATTAAAATAAAGGTGATAAAAATCAAAAAAATCTGATTTAAATCAAAAAATATATATATATATATTTTTTTTATTTAGATTTTTATCCACCCTGGATAGCAGCGACCCGATCTAACCCGATTTCAGCTTTCTTTAAGTCTCTGGCTGGCGGAGGTGCCAGCTGATAGCTCTGGTCTCTCGGTGGGTCGGGAGAGCCCGAGCGAGCGGCAGAAGGCGGCAGGAGGCTGGTTAGCCCCTCCAGTTGTTATTACAAGGGAGCTGACCGCTGGCTGTATGAAAACGGTACCGGGGTGACACTCTGGTACAACTATTTGAAGTCAAATGACGTACTAGGTACGTGATTTGGCAGCAAGTGGTTAAAAGAAAAGGGGGGCATTTACAACCACGTTAACACTGGATTACTGCGGAGATCTGGAAGAAATACACACACAACGATTAAAAAAAAATACTCATTAAGAATGAATTTAGACAATATTTACTTATCCTGGAGTACAGATTTAACCTACTGAACCGGCCAGTGGCCTCAAGGAAAGCGAAGAGCCTAAACCCACCGGAAAAATCACCATTTTGACATGTCCGCCCTACAGCAAGCCTGATCTGTACTGCATGTTCCTCACTTTTCCTGCATATATCTGTTCAATTATTCCAATTTTCTGGTACTTTGCAAACCAGGACAGACCAGTTCGCCCATAAACTGAGCAATACGCAAAGAGACGGCTTTCATCCCTGACCCCGCATCTGCTTTCTTCCCTTTTTAAGTAAAACATTCGATGAGATGGGATAAAATCACCTTCAAGGCACATGCTGTGTTTTTAATTGCTTAATATTTAAGACGGGAAATAGAAGGGAAAATAAAAAAACATATTTAATTCCTGTAAAAAAAAAAAAAAATACTTTGACCAAAAACCATTGTTGAATAATAAAAGGTCCCCTCAGGACAAGGAAACATCTGTTGAATAATCGTCATGCGAAAGAGAATAGGCACAGCGAGGTCCTGCAGCGACAGGAAACCGGCGGACGTGTCTGCGTTCGGAGAGGAAGCTGATTCCGCTCCTTGCTGTATGTGAGTGCAAATACAAACGACCTGCGATCGTTCCCTACGGGAGCAATTATTTTGCCTGGTGTGCACCCCCCCACCCCCCTTCCACTATACTGAATACTACCAACTGTCAAAGGAAGATTTAACCCCTGTTAGTCTTAAATCACTCTTATCTGGAAGGGTTGGGGGCATTGGGAGCCTTCTGAGACTGTAATGAGGATGGTAGGAAGATGCGATCGCATTCACAGTGTGGCGATGGGGCGGAGAGAGGATCTGAAGGCGATGAGGCAGAAGAGTAAACTCTGAAGAGCATTTATCCTGATTTTTTTCCCCATAGAGACACAGACGCTAACGAGATGGGGTGCCCGCTGGGGAACGTTTCTACTTCCACCCTTAAAGTGATACTAAAGGTTCGATTTTTATTTATTTTTTATTTAAAAAAAAAACATATACAGTGTTTCTCCGAAAATAAGACCAGGTCTTATATTAATTTTGGTAAAAGAAACACGCTAGGGCTTATTTTCAGAGGATGTCTTATTTATGGTATGTACAATAATCTACATTTTTCATGTCACCGTGACAATCTTAAAGTGGTCGTAACCGTAAAAAAAAATATATATATATATATATATATCCTGATCCTTTTAAAGTATGATAGACAGCACAGTGCTTGTGCTGTGTCATTTATCCCTCTCTATGTTCTAAAAAAACCTGGAATAAAACAATAATTTTTTTTAAAGTCACTTGTCTTCTTTCCCCCTCTCCCCCTGGCAGCTCAGGAGTCAGCTTAAAAGGGTTTTTTCACTTTAAAGCGGAGCTACACCCTAAAGTGGAACTTCCGCTCATTGGATTCCTCCCCCCCTCTCCGGTGCCACAATTGGCAGCTTTTAGGGGGGAGGGGGGTGCTGATACCTGTATAATACAGGTATTTGCACCCACTTCCGGGCATAGATAGCCGCAGAATCTGCAGCTATTACGCCTCTTCCTGCCCCCCCGTTGTGTTCTGGGAAACACACAGTTCCCTGAACACAGCGGGGAACCAGTGAAAGACACGCAGCGCTACTCGCGCATGCGCAGTAGGGAACCAGGCAGTGAAGCCGCAACGCTTCACTTCCTGATTCCCTCACCGAGGATGGCGATGGGGGCAGCCGAGAGACTTCTGCTGCCGACATTGCTGGACTCCAGGACAGGTAAGTGTCTATTTATTAAAAGTCAGCAGCTGCAGCATTTGTAGCTGCTGGCTTTTAATATTTTTTTTAAAGGCGGAGCTCCGCTTTAATGCATCCTATGATTTAAGGTGAAAAAGACCTTGCTGTGCCTGGTCCCCCAGCCCCCCGGTTTTACTTATCTGAGCCCCGAATTTCCGTGGGCATGATCCCGCGTCGCTGTCCCCACAGCTTCTCGGCTCTTCATTGGATAGATTGATAACAGCGCAGCCGTTGGCTCCCGCTGCTGTCAATCAAATCCAATGACACGTCCGCCGGGGGGCGGGGCCGAGTCATACACTCGGCGGCTATGGACGCCGAATGTATGACACGGGAGAGCGCCTGCTAGGTAACCCCCTCGGGAGAGAGCTTCCCAGAGCGGGTTATCTATTGCGGGGAGGAGCCGCGAGAGCCGCCGAGGGACCCCAGAACAGGAGGATCGGGGACACTCTGTGCAAAACGAACTGCACAGTGAAGGTAAGTATAACATGTTTGTTATTTAAAAAAAAATTAAATACTGAACTGAAGTATCACTTTAATGACATTCTATAATCCCAAAAATAAAAATTAGGTAATCTGTTTTGTAAAAAGATTATAGAATGCATTAGGCCCCTTTCACACTGGGGCGGGCAGGTGCGGTGGCGGTATAGCGGCGCGATTTTCGGCGCCGCTATCACCGCGGTATGCGGCTGCTAGCGGGGTGAATTTAACCCCCGCTAGCGGCCGAAAAAGGGTTAATGCCGCCCGCAAACAGCGGCTATTGCCACGGTTTGCGGGCGGTATTGCCGCAGTGTCCCATTGATTTCTCATTTGTTTTTGAAAATGAAGAAAGAACATTTTTTTTTTTCTTTTCTTTTTTTTTTTTCAATTTTCAAAACTTTGTGACAAAAAGCGAGATCTGCAAAATACTCACCATACCTCTCAGCAAATAGCTTGGGGTGTCTACTTTCCAAAATGGGGTCATTTGGGGGGGTTTTGTGCCATCTGGGCATTCCATGGCCTCCGAAACTGTGATAGGCAGTGAGAAGTGAAATCAAAAATTTACACCCTTAGAAAGCCTGAAGGCGGTGATTGGTTTTTGGGGTCCCGTACGCGGCTAGGCTCCCAAAAAGTCTCACACATGTGGTATCCCCGTACTCAGGAGAAGCAACAGAATGTATTTTGGGGTGTAATTCCACATATGCCCATGGCATGTTTGAGCAATATATCATTTAGTGACAACTTTGTGCAAAAAAAAAAAAAAAATTGTCTTTTTTCCGCAACTTGTGTCAATATATAAAATATTCCATGGACTCGACATGCCTCTCAGTATATAGCTTGGGGTGTCTACTTTCCAAAATGGGGTCATTTGGGGGGGTTTTGAACTGTTCTGGCATTTTATACACAACATTAGGAAGCTTACATCCACTCTTCTAACCACTTGAAGACAAAGCTCTTTTTGACACTTTTTGTTTACATGAAAACATATTTTTTTTTGCAAGAAAATTATGTTGAACCCCCAAACATTATATATATTTTTAAAGCAAAGGCCCTACAGAATAAAATGGTGGGTGTTGCATTTTTTTTTTTCTACACAGTATTTGCGCAGCGATTTTTCAAACGCATTTTTTTGGGAAAAAATACACTTTTTTTAATTTTAATGCACTAAAACACACTATATTGCCCAAATGTTTGATGAAATAAAAAAGATGATCTTAGGCCGAGTACATAGATACCAAACACGACATGCTTTAAAATTTCGCACAAACGCGCATTGGCGACAAACTACATACATTTTTAAAAGCCTTTAAAAGCCTTTACAGGTTAACCCGTTAGATTTACAGAGGAGGTCTACTGCTAAAATTACTGCCCTCGATCTGACCTTCGCGGTGATACCTCACATGCATTGCTGTTTACATATGACGCCAGACCGATGCTTGCGTTCGCCATTGGGCAAGAGCAGGGCAGGACAGGGGTGCTTTTTTTTTTTTTTTTTTTTATTATTAATTTTGCTTTTTTATTTTATTTTTAAATTGTTCCTTCCATATTTTTTTTTTTTTATCATTTTTATTGTTATCTCAGGGAATGTAAATATCCCCTATGATAGCAATAGGTAGTGACAGGTACTCTTTTTTTGAAAAAACTGGGGTCTATTGGACCCTAGATCTTTCCTCTGCCCTCAAAGCATCTGACCACACCAAGATCGGTGTGATAAAATGCTTTCCCAATTTCCCAATGGTGCTTTTTATATCCGGGGGGGGGGGGACATTCCCTCCCACTGCTTGTAAAAGCAGTCCAGAGGCTAATTAGCCACTAGGATTGCTTTTACATGAAAGCCGGCCGCAGGCTGAAAAGAATGATACCAAGATGATACCTAAACCCGCAGGCATCATTCTGGTATAAACATTCAAAGTCCAGCAACATACCAGTACGTTGCTGGTCCTTGTTGGACATATATTGTAATCTTTTTTTTTCATGCAGCCAGGTGGCTGAACGAAAAAAGAGATTGATCGGTGGGTATGCCCACCATTAGAATACCGCCCTTCATCCACCCACTTCTAATGATGGGCATACATGCACCATTTATATATGCCGAAGCATGGGGGCATCCTCCCGCAAAAAAGTTATGCCGCACACACATGGTCGGACTTTTCCACGGGCAAGCCTCCGTCGGAATTTCGACCGTATGTACGCGGCATTAGGAGCAAAATCACTCCTCCGCCCCTGCTGCCCCAATGCTTCGGCATATATGCTTTTTTTTTTTTAACTGTGGTGGTGAAATCACCTCCTACAGCACTGGAGTCGCAGGGATCAGGCCTGTCTCTGCGAACGCTGCAGTTATGTGTGTTGTGTTTTGTAAGTGACAGTGATCGATCGATACTGCACTTGGGTGGCCTGGGCTGGACGGAGGGGCAAAACGCAGGTGCTAGCAGGTATCTGGGCTGATCCCGCTAACACTGCGTTTTTGGGAACCCTAAATTGCTGGGGACGCTAGTATAGATCTGATCAGATCAGATATTGATCTGTTCAGATACTATACCACTAAGGGAGGTGTATGCTTCACGCGTGGGTGTTAGTGTTACTGGCACTAACCTGACGCTGCCTGGGGTGTGACGCAGACCCTCTCTGACGCTAAAACCTAATTGATATCACCCGCCGGGCGATCAGGGGGTTAAACCTTTATTGGGTTATATATGGCGGGTGCCCTGACACTATAAAAAGCAAACTAACTAACCAGCGTCACCCGTAACACTTATATGGTGATCACTGGTGAAAGGGTTAACTAGGGGCAATTAGGGGGTTAAAACCTTTATTAGATAATATATGGGGGTACCTGACGCTATAAAAACCTGCGGCGAACCTAAAAAAAATTACTGGCTACCGATCTGCATCGCCGACGCTAAGACAGCGATCAGAAAAATGATCGCTTAGCGACAGTGGTGATAGGGGGTGAAAGGGTTACCTGGGGGCGATCAAGGGGGTTAAACCTTTTATTAGATAATTTATGGGGGTACCTGACGCTATAAAAACCTGCGGCGAACCTAAAAAAAAATACTGGCTACCGATCTGCATCACCGACGCTAAGACAGCGATCAGAAAAATGATCGCTTAGCGACAGTGGTGATAGGGGGTGAAAGGGTTACCTAGGGGGCGATCAAGGGGGTTAAACCTTTTATTAGATAATTTATGGGGGTACCTGACGCTATAAAAACCTGCGGCGAACCTAAAAAAAAAATACTGGCTACTGATCTGCATCACCGACGCTAAGACAGCGATCAGAAAAATTATCGCTTAGCGACAGTGGTGATAGGGGGTGAAAGGGTTACCTGGGGGGCGATCAAGGGGGTTAAACCTTTATTAGATAATTTATGGGGGTACCTGACGCTATAAAAACCTGTGGCGAACCTAAAAAAAAAAATGGCTACCGATCTGCATCACCGACGCTAAGACATCGATCAGAAAAATTATCGCTTAGCGACAGTGGTGATAGGGGGTGAAAGGGTTACCTGGGGGGCGATCAAGGGGGTTAAACCTTTATTAGATAATTTATGGGGGTACCTGACGCTATAAAAACCTGCGGCGAACCTAAAAAAAATTACTGGCTACCGATCTGCATCACCGACGCTAAGACAGCGATCAGAAAAATGATCGCTTAGCGACGGCGGTGCTAGGGGGTGAAAGGGTTATCTGGGGGGTGATCAAGGGGTTAAACCTTTATTAGGGGGGGTTAGGGGGCTACACTGGACCTAAAACTAAATGTAGTGACACTTTTACAGTCACAAATGTCACTGATTGCAGTGATCAGTAAATAAATGGTCACTGCAATCAGTGACACTGTGACTGGGGGCTGGGGGGTGATCTGGGGGGGGGGGCGATTTATGTGCCTATGTGTGCTGGTGTTAGTGTAGTGTTTGTGCACTAACCTTGATGTCTTCTCTTGTACGGCGCTCGGTATATGTGAGCGCCGCACAGGAGATGACATCACTTCCTCCTGCTTCCTCTGTCTGTTTGTACATTCGACAGACAGAGGGGGCATTTCCATTCGCCGGGAGCGATCGCGGGGGGGTGGCCGGAATCGAACGGCCGTCCCCTCATGTCGGATCGCTCCCAGACGAATTCCGACCGCTCACTGTACAGAAGGGGGGTCCGATTGGACCCCCCAACTGTACAAAGGCAATCACCTATGCTCTACGTGATTGTGCCTGTCGGTGCCATTGTGCCGACGTATATATACAGTGAGCGGTCGTTAAGTGGTTAAATAACAAACATGTCATACTTCCTCTGTGCAGTTGGTTTTGTACAGAGCAGCCCAGATCCTCCCCTTTGAGTGCCCCCAAAGCCAGCAGCTTGCTACAGGGGTCACCCAAGCCGAGTCAGAGCTGTGTATCCATTCAGACACTGAGCCCCAACCTGACCCCTCTCTCCCCTGATTGGCTGGCTGACTTTGATTGACAACCGTGGGAGCCAATGGCGCCGCTGCTCTCTCAGCTAATCAGGAGCAGTGTCCTGGATGGCTGAGGGGCTCGTGGACATCGCTGGCGAGAGAAGGGGCTCAGGTAGGTAATTGGGGGGGGGGGGGGTGCTGGGGAGGCTGCTACACACAGAAGGTTTTTTTTTTATCTTAAAGCGGAGGTGCAGCCGGAAAAAAAAAAAAAAAAGTCAGCAGTCACTTACAGTGTAGCTGCTGACTTTTTATAAGGACACTTACCTGTCCTACTCACCCGCGATGTCGGTCCCGCCACGGCGATCGATCGCTGCTGGCAGGTCCCGGCTCCTCCATCCTGAGTAAGGGAAATAGGCAGGTAAGCCGTAAGGCTTCACTGCCCGTTTCCTACTGCGCATGCGCCACTCGCACAGCGCTTTGTGAATGGGCGGCTTTCCTCCTGGGATACACACAGTTACCAGAAGGCAACGCGCCCCATTCACAAGAAGAGGAAGCGGAAGGAGACCCACCACGGACGAGAAGAGGCACATTAGAGGCAGTTTAGGGGACTTCCGCATAGCAACAGGCATTTAGGGTGAGTATAAAAAAAAAAAAATTCTATTCATTTTTTTTTTAGGATTTTTAAGGTAAATTTTTTTCAGGGTGGACCTCCACTTTAATGCATAGAATGCATTAAGATAAAAAAATAAATAAATACTGCCTTTACAAATCTTTTTAAAGTTCACCCTAATACTAAAATCTCAAAATCGACAGGCATTCACATTCTAAGACTAACCTATCTAGCCCTGTATAGAATAAATCGCTATACATACCTTTTCTGAAGCCAATCTGGTCCGGTCTCCAGCGGCAGAAGCTGTGCAGAGGACACAGCCAACAACGGCTGTGAAATGAATGGGAAGTGACGTCACCCATAGAGTTACTATGGGTCATCCATTGTCGGCTGTGTCCTCTGCACATTCCCACACAGAGAAGCCGCTACTGACAGCTTAGCATGGGTCCGGACCAGATCAGCATCAGAAAAGGTATGTATAACTTTTTATTCTTCACAGGGCTAGATAGGTTAGTCTTAGATGGTGGATGCCAGTAGATTTAGAAATGTTAGTATTAGGGTGAACTTCTACTTTAACACCCATATACCATACATATGCATCTATGTGCAGCCAAGCTTTCAATGCTGAAAAACATACTCACTGCACACTCCTGCCGCAGTGACTAAGCTGTCAAAGATAGCTCTCGGTCTCTAATTATGATTGGGTGCCAGCAGGACTGGCTCCCATTCATGTGACACAAAATACAAACAATATTCGCGCCGCTAACACATATAAGCAGCTACAATACCTGTGGAAAAAGGCAACAACAAACAATATACAAAAATGCAGCGCTATGCGTATAACAATGTAAAACACCCAAGTGCTCGAAATTAAACTAAATCACAAATGATTAAATATAAGTCCAAATGTATATGAAACTCCAAAGGATGTGAGAAACATAAATTCGAATCAGTTCCAGTTTGAATCAGTCCCAAATTGTAAAGGTGAATCTTCCAAAGTAAAAAAGTGACTTGTAACGTAACCACCACCACGTGAAAGGGAGGCTTACCAGATGTAATGGACCCAATGCACGTATGTGTAAGGGGTCAGACAGGCTGAATATGTATATGTCCATACATATGGAAACCAGGCCGGCACAATGCACCCTTGCGTCCAAGGTTCAAACTCAGGAAAAAACACCGGAAATTCAAGCCAATAGGAGTATTGACTAGGCTCACATAAAGTTCATGTGGAAAAAGAAGGGAGAAGGCACATAGCGTAATACCGCAAAGGAATTTTAATGAATATAGGCAGATACACTTACATCCAATCCATGAATATAGCGCTTTGCAAAGGCACTCAATGGCAGCAATGGAGTCTCCCGACGCGTTTCGCAAAACCTTGCATCGTCTGGGGCATAACTCCACTGTTGCCTGTATGCTATTTATAAAAAACAAGGACCTCCCCCTGATCTGCCCACTGAAACAGCACTTCCTGCAAAATCCAAAATGGCGCCGGAGCGTGCGTTCCAAGCCTCTCTATGGAACCCCTCCATAGGTGATTAATGCATATAGGAATCTGTATTGGCCAAAAGGGGAGGTAATAATAAATATGGTCAACTTGTGTAACCACTTACCTATGCATGGTGAGGGTTGAACCCTACAGTCCACGTGTATGTAAAGCCCTCATAGTGTGGGGCCATGACGCTTGGGATGCTGTCATTAGGCCAAATAATGGCCTTGTATGTCTGTCCCGCCACACCACGTCACCCGGCGTGCAAACGCACACAGAGCATCACCTGGCGTGCGGACGTTACCTTCTCCCAAGCGTCGCGTAGCAGCGTCATCCAGCTCCACATGACTGCCACGTGACTCCGCGTCACATGACCGTCACAGGAGCCTGACGTAGCAACGTCATCCAGCTCCACGTGACCGCCACGTGACATCACGTCACATGACCCTCACTGAGCATCACACTGCAAGGGGACATCAGTACCTATCAGGAGTGACATGTCGCGTCATCAATGACAGGCAACGCTTCCCCGAAAAGGGGTTGTCCCTGCCTAGCTACGTTGACTGCGCTGCGCTCCAACGCCATATGTTACACAAGGCGTGGAACGCAGCCCAGAATGGAAGTAAGTTAGTTAGGAGTTCACCCTTAACGGTCCGCATAGATGTAATAAATCTACCATTGCGGCCAGAAAAGGGGAAACGAATGTATGCAAACCAAAGGAATGATTGCAATAATGACTGCCGTTAATAATGATAATAAGACATACTAAAAAAAATTTATTAAAATTAAATATTAGATGATCAAACAAAGGAAAAATTGTACCTCTTGATCATCGCACTGTGTGTGAGGTAGATAACTCACATAAATTGTAAAACTCTTATGGGAGACAGACTGGGAAGCCTAAATTCTCACGAAAAGAATTCCCAATTACAGCAACAGTAAACTGTCCAATGGGCAAACCAGGGGCAGTCCCAATCTTACACATTGACAAATAGAATAATGAATAACATGTATAAAAAATTTACGATTATATTAAAACAAAATAAAAAGGAAATGGTCATGGGGAATTGAATTTCTCCGTACAAATCTCCTTCAAGAAAAGGTGAAGGTAAGTCCATGGTCCAATGGAGAGCGTCATTATTAGGATTGGTCGATGAAGGAATTAATATCCCACTCGACGTTTAAACCAGATGGCCTGTGCGTTTGTAATTCATATATCCAGTAGGTCTCCAACTGGGACACACCCCTAATTTTGGGGGCACCCCTCCAATGGGGAATAAAATGATCGATGATCAAAAATTGTGTGCCAGCTGGATTCCTACTGTGATATAATCTATAGTGTCTGGGCACCGTATGGTTAACATCACCCCCTAGGATGAGTGAAACATGTTCCCCCACTCTAACCGAAAAAGGCCTGATGGTACGGCCTACATATTGTTTCCCGCAAGGGCAGGTGATAAGGTATACAATGTGTGTGGTGGAGCATGTACAAAATTGTTTGATCGGATACAATTTTCCTGTACTAGTTGACCTAAACTCTAAGGTTTTGCCCCTACCAGATGTATTATACCTACACACACTACACCTCTTGCAGGGATGGTAGCCCACCAATTGGTGAAAAAAGGAGGGACGTACTGGGGGGTTGATGATATTAGGTGCTATTCTACCCCGAAGGGTAGGTGCCCCTCTAAAAATCACTTTGGCCTGATCCGGTAAAACAGAACCGAGGATGTTGTCGTTTTTCAAGATATCCCAGTGCTTTGCTATAATAGCCTTTACTTGTTTATGCTGTAAGGAAAAGGAAGTAAGCATCGCCCATTTGAAAGCATTATTGGGTTCGCCTTTCTGTTTGACCTCCAACAGAGAGCGCCTATCAGTCTCTAGTACCTGTCCAAGATCCTTATCTATACTGGCAGGATCATAACCTTTGTCAATAAAACGTTTTTTAAGGATCGCAGCCTGAGTAAGGAAGATGTTCACATCGCTGCAGTTCCTTCTCAGTCTGAGGAACTGACTCCGTGGGACAGATTTGAGCCACGATTGATGGTGGCAGCTATCTTGTGGAATGTACCCATTACGATCAGTTTTCTTGAAGTGTGTTTGAAAACAAAACTGACGGTCATGGATACTAATTTCTAGATCAAGAAACTGAATCATTTCGTGGCTGGCAGTGTATGTAAGGGAAATCCCCCTATCATTAGCATTTAGATGGTCCATGAAGATCTTAAGCGACGTGACACTGCCACTCCATAGGAGGAGGATGTCGTCAATGTACCTAGCCCAAAGCACCAAGTGCTGGGTGTCATAGGTATAGACGACATCCTCCTCCCATTTAGCCATGAATAAATTGGCCAAACTGGGGGCATATTTAGCCCCCATGGCCACACCTCTCAACTGGAGGTAGAAATTGTCATTAAACCAGAAATAGCTACTTCTCGTGGCGAACTCCAACAATTCCATAATGAACGCCCTTTGAAAGGGAGCTAGAGTTTCTTCCTTTTCCAAAAAATATTGTACAGCTTCTAACCCCTTGTTATGTGGGATACATGTATAAAGCGAGGCTACATCGGCTGTCACCAGGATGTAATCCCCATCAATATTCACATCCTGTAATTTCTTAATAGTAGCCCCCGTGTCCGCCAGATATGATGGCACACGCCTGACCAAAGGTTGGAGATAATGGTCAATGTAGCGGCCAATTCTGGATGTGACGGAATTAATCCCACTCACAATTGGACGACCGGGTGGATGCACTGGATCTTTGTGGACCTTCGGTAAATAATAAATGGTCGGTATCCTAGGGACCACCGGAACCAAAAACTCCTTTTCTTTTTTGTTTAAAATATTTCTAAAAAAAACGCTGTCAACCAAGCCCTGAAGTTCAGTTTTGAACCTAGAAGTAGGATTGGAGGGCAACTGTAAATAGGTATTGGGCTCATGTAGGATTCTGAACATCTCTTTTTCATAATCTGATTTGTCCAGAACAACTATGCCTCCGCCTTTGTCAGCGGGGCGAATTACCAAGTCCTTGTTAGAACACAGAGACTTGAGGCCCACACTAGACACAGTTTGTCGAGAACTTGGTCTCTCTGGAATTTCTGACAGGTCCTTCAATACTAAGTCTCGGAAGATACTTACAGAGGGTGCTACAGGGACGGGGGGGTTAAACAATGACGGGTTAGATAAACCGGAATGTACCGTCCCAAATGCAGCTGCCCTAGCCTCACTCATAATGGGGTTGGTAATGAGGTACCGTTGAATATTAACCTTTCGAACATATTTTTGAATGTCGATAAAGGTACTGAACTTATCTAGTTTCTTTGGAGGGGCAAACTTGAGACCTTTGTCCAAAACTGATAATTCTTCAGGGGTAAATTCCTTAGTGCTTAAGTTGAAAACGCCCTGGCCTTTTATACTCTCCTTCTTTTTCCTTTCCTGAACTCTCTTCCCCCCTCTAGTCCCTCTCTTTGATCTAAACCTCTTTTGTGGGTGTCTGAAACCCCGTGAAAATCCCGTGTGTCATGGCCCTGTGGGTGGGAATAACCAGGATCATAGTACATGGGTTCCGGAGGATACCTGGCACGTGTATGGTAACTATCATCACGTATCTCACCTAGAGGAGCAAATCTATTGTGGGTAGAAATGGAGGGGGGGCCATAATGAGGTGGATAACCATAATGGGACGATGGAGCAGCTCTCTGCCGAGCTGGGGAGGCATTGTATGAATAGTCCTCATATCCATAATGGCGTGAACCACTATGATGACGCGAGTGACCTCGGGAAGAACCCCTAGTGCCTCTTGTCCCTCTAGATTTCCCCCTTCCCCTTAAATGAGTAGGGGTATGGGGGTTTCTAGATGGAGGTGCACGAACCGAACCCCCTTGTGAACTAAACGAAGGGGCTGGAACACCGGGTGCCATCACCGACTGAGTCAATGAAGGGCCATTAGTGGAGATCTGGGTAGAACTACTTACAGAAGGAGCAGAGTCCATCTCTACTCCAGATGATGTAGAGAATAACTTCTGCCACCCAAAGACAGTATTGTTCCTGTAGTCCCCAGCGTCCCTTGAATATTTTTTATGTTATTTTAACTTCTGATCTCTATCTTCTTTCTCAAGATGATTCTGTAGACTAGTCGATAGAGAGAGATACTCAAGAGATGATTTGAATGGTCCCATTCATGTGACCACTGTGACTGCCAATCACAGCAGGCATGTAATCGGGCAGTTCTTCTTTTCCGCCAGACATGAAGACCCTGTTAAGGGGATGCTGGTCCTGACTCCTGGGTAGGAAGGACGGAAGGAATAGATTCTCATTCTAAACGTTACGGGGGACAGGTCTACCCTTCATCAGGGCTAAAGATCGCTGGTAATAATCTGGGTGGTCTCTAGTTTGAATGTGTTTAAAAATTATACACCTAAAATTCCCAGCATCAGGAAAGCTCACAAAGTATAGAAAATGTGTTGGCAAACTTTTGCCGTCCTCAGATTATTATTTTTTTTCTCTGTGACTTTTATAGAAGGACGGAGTCTGTGAAATTGGCTTTGATGGCTTTGGAAATTGTAAAAGAAATGTATTTATGGACTTCATCACAGCGCAATGAGTGGGGAGAGCAGAGCAGCGACTGGGAAGAGGTTGGCGGATAGCACGCTCGGAGACATTGCCTGGTGGCTGCAACTTCAAACGGCGGAGTAATGGCTTCTCAGCATGAGGCAGAGAAATTCTAACGAGATAACAACCGGAGTCGCCTCGTACAGGAGGCTGGCCGGGGAAATGGATATTGCTTTGAAGCCAGATACCTTCCATCGGTCAGGAAAATCACTCAGTTACGTCTCATTGCTTTGCGTCTTTCCACACCATATGTGGTCTACAGAAGTCCAATCATTGACCTCTGACCAGCCTAAAAATTATCTAGTGGCTTGATTTGTGCTGGCGATGTGATTAGTCCAGGCGCCTCTGGTGATAATTAGGTTGTGTATGAGATAAAAGTTAGAGAATATACTAGGCAAAGGGTTAAAGCGGAACTCTAGACATTGCAAATTCTGGTGTGCTTTGTGTTGTTCTTCCTGGTCTGTGCAAACTTTGCCTCTGTGCCGGAGTTTCCTGTAATAAGGACCGGTTGCTGCTACTCACTCTCCTTGTACAGGGTGACTGGTCTGGTCTCCGCCCCTTCCTGTAGTTTTCCATTGTGGGTGGAGGCCTGCTAGTGCCCTCCCACAGGTTTGCTCTCTGCCCAGGCTATGTACAGCGCAGTTTAAATGAACCTCTCTGTGTTGTACAGCAACGGTCCCCAACCTTTTTGGCACCAGGGACCAGTTTCATGGCAGCCAATTTTCCCAGTGACTGGGTAAGAAGGGGGTGTTTGAATGGGTTGGGATATTCAGAGTTTATCCTCAGCCCCCCTTTACAGCACAGTCCCCCCTTTTTATATCAGTGTCCTCAGCTCCCCTTTACATCACAGCCCCCCTTTACATCACAGCCCCCCTTAACCACATTAATGTAGTGGGGACTGCTCTGTAAAGGGGACACTGTAATGTAAAGGGCGGCTGTAGATGTAAAAGGGGACTGCACTCTAAACGGTAATGATTACAGTGCAGTCCCCTTTATGTTACAGTGCCCCTAGCAATCACAGCCTCGTCCACCACAGTGCCCCTACAGTATGCCTCCCCTTTCCTCCCTCCCCATTCTAATCTCTGCCTCCCCTGCTTAGGACTTCTACCTTTTGGCAGGGTAGAGGCTGTGCTTAGTCCATGTCTCCTTTCCCGGCTCCCCCGTCTGTTCGACGATGTCTTCTTATCAGCAGGACAGGGGGCAGGAGGAGCTCTCTATTCCAATCTGCAGCTCCTCCCGCCCCCCTGCCCCGCTGATAGGCTGACGTTGTTAGCCGGGTGGACGGAGGAGCCGGGAGAGGACACACGGGCATGGTCCTGCAGGTGCTGAGCGGCGACCGCTGGTCTGTGATAGCCCTGTGCGGACCGCCGTCGCTGCTTACCTCCCGCTCTGCAGCCCAGTCATTAACAGGCCGTGGACCATCACCGATCCGCGGCCCATGGGGTTGGCGACCCCTGTTCTACATTACCACTGTTTTCAGTGCGGTGATTGTTTGACTGACAATTACTCTGTTATCCAACATTGTGCCCAAATTTTATATAATTTTTTAAGCTTTCTCTTGTATTTAATCACCACTGCTTTTTGAATCTTTTACAATATAAAGGAAAAAAAAAAACAATTCAGAAAAAAAAAAAAAACATTTCTCATACTTTGGAAAGAAATATCAAATAAAAACACTGCACAGTCAAAGCCCCCCTAAAATGACCTTTGTGAAAAATGGATCCCCCAAGAGTGATCTCCATATTTTTGTTATTTTTTTTGCTGCAATTTTTGGGAAATGAAGAAACATGACTGTTATGCAATCCCTGGCCCTAGTCTTTTTGTGCCTGTGCTTTAACCCAACACATTATAGCGAACTTAATACTTGCGGCAATCTTGCTGCGCCTCTGAAAAGCGATCCGTGTTTTGAACACTTGTCAGAGGCGCTTGACAGGTGGCGAGGAGGCGATATGCCTGTTTTAACTTATGTATATTGTCACACCAACTACATGCCGGGGAGGGGGGGGGGGGCATGAAGAAAGAAAATTGTTTTATTGGCTGATGTTCCACATTAACTTATGGGGGTAACACAGCACTGTGGTGTGAAAGGGGACCTTAAAGTGGAACTCCGTTCTTAACTTTTTATATCCTCTGTCAGATTTATATTGATGCCTGGAAAAGATGCCCTGACAGGAAGTGAGGGGAATTCTCCCCATTGGGGACACAGATGACAATAAAAGGCTCTACCCATCCTGTGCTATATATATATAATACATTTAAACATTTTAGCTGGTGTTGGGCTTTATGAATGGTACAGTAGATCTAACATGTCTCTACCAAAGCTCCCGTTTAATTATCACAAAGTTCCCCTTTAACTAATTGACCACCTGGAGATTTACCCCCCTTCCTGACCAGGCAATTTTTTTGCAATATGGCACTGCGTTGCTTTAACTGACAAACATGCGGTCGTGCGACGCTGTACCCAAATAACATTTATGTTCTTTTTTCACACAAATAGAGATTTCTTCTGGTGGTATTTGACCACCTCTGCGTTTTTTTTGTTTTTTTTTCACTATAAACTAAATAATACCGACAATTGTGAGAAAAAAAAATGATTTTTTTTACTTCCTGCTATAGAACATATTTAATAAAAAAAAATCGGAAAAAAATGAATTTCCTCATTTAATTTAGGCCAATATGTATTCTGCTACATTATTTTGGTAAAAAAAAGTCCCAATAAGTGTATATTGATTGGTTTGTGCAAAAGTTATAGTGTCTAAAACTGATGGGGGATATATATATATATATATATATATATATATATATATATATTTTTATACTAGTAATCAATGACCTATAGCGAGACTGCAATATGCGGTGAACATTCGGACATTAACCACTTGCTTACTGGGCACTTAGTAGGGATCTCCGGCACACAGCCTGTGATTGACAGCCTCAGCTCTGTTCCTGTGTACTCTGTGAAGGGGGTGTGTTCCTTCCCCCCCCCCCCAATCAGCTGTCAGAGCTCTCCTCACTGAGCTCTGCAGAGTGTAACTTTAGCTCTCCGGCTCCTGTTTTCCGACAGTTCAGACAGGCTTTATAAATTCTGGACTTTGAACAGATGCAGAGAAAAGAATAATACAGATAAACAGGTACAACTTATGTAGGAGGATTTGTTTCATCTCTGTGTATCACCTGAGGCCAGTCACTTCACTGGGTATATTATTGTAAGGGTTTACAACCACTTTTAAGTATCGCATGCAAGGTTTCTCCTGTAAAAGTTGTAAATTATATGTCTTCCGGCATTAAAAATGTGACCATCTGCTGTTGTGATACATGATAACTTTGGGCCTGATGTATAATAAGTGCCGCAGTCACTGTAACCAATCGCAATCAGACTTTCCTTCACCAACTGTCATCCCCCAGCCCAGATTGTCATCTGACTGGTTGTCGTTGATTAGTTTGAGACGGTTGTCGCCTCGAACAGTTTTATCCATCTGTCCCTTTTCTGTGATACAGAGCCGCGCAGCATCCCGTCCGCCGTTCTCTGCGAGCCGAGCGTGGGCGCAGCGACAACCTGTTCACCTCCAGAGTCTAATTTTATACTTGACCGTTCGGAAATGTCAAGTGAAAGTCTGGCCCAACATGCCACCGTTTTTTTTTTTTTTTTTTTTTTTTTAGTCTATTAGATGTGTTAAGATGCAGAATAAATTTGGTGTAACAGTTTGATTTTAATATAGTAACACCTGCTGTTTGTTCCAATCTCCGGAACTTCGATGGAACAGCCTGCGCCGCGGCTCGGAGCCGAGAAAGCGGTTTGGTTTTCTCTGAGGTCAGTTAATGTCACCCAGTGATACTTAAAGTTAAAGTGATACTAAACACACACTGTATAAATTACATTGCCCCTTCTATTTCTGTATGTGGACGATGGCACTGTAATTATTTTAATTAACCACTTCAATACCGGGCACTTACTGCCCAGGCCAATTTTCAGCTTTCAGCGCTGTCGCACTTTGAATGACAATTGCGCGGTCATGCTACACTGTACCCAAACTAATTTTTTTATCATTTTGTTCCCACAAATAGAGCTTTCTTTTGGTGGTATTTGATCACTGCTGGGGTTTTTATTTTTTTGCGCAAAAATTTTGAAAAAAAAAGTTTTTCTTTGTTTCTGTTCTGATGCTGAACTAACAGGCACTGATAAGGCGACACTGATGGGCAGCGATGAGGTGGCACTGATAGGCTGTCATTTAATGAGAAGGATAATCTATTATTGTACTTTGCTCTCTGTAATGAAAGGCCATATTCCATGGGGTGTATTTATTTTTAAAAATAGGTAGAGCTTCTCGTCCTCTGAAACTCGATGTAAATTCATTATGTGTGAATTGGGACAAAATCTAATGTCATTAAGCGGTTTTCTGTCTCTTATTTCTCAATAAGATACCACATTACCACATTATGGCCAGTAGATGGAGCCCATGATCATAGGAAATTAAAGTGTTCCTAAACCCACAACAGTAAAATCAGTCCCTATATGCAATAAAGCATGCTTGTTAAACTCACTATGGAACCTAAGGGGTTAATCCTCTGCATTGTGTAAAAGGCTATTTGATCATGTCTTTTCTGATCCCCAATCCATCTCCTGATAGTACAGAGCCTTGGAGTCACTCTGCACATGCTCGGTTTGGTGTGTATTGCTAGAGAGTTTTTCCGTTTTATTTTTTGAGATGGTGAATGTGATTAGCACAGGGCCAATCAGTGCTGTCCAGAGAGAGGGTCAGGGGTCCTGTAGCCTCATGGGACAGTCAGAAGAGAATGAAAACTCCTCCTACTAGCTTTAACCAGACACTGATCGAAGTCACAAGACTGTTATATACTGCTGATGAAAAAAGGTATTTAGCAGTTTCTATTTACTAAAACTATTGCGTTTCTATGTTCTGTGTACTGTGGGAGACCAGATATAGTGAATGCAGGGTCCTGGGTTTAGTCAACGGTCAAGAGATACAAGAGGTAATGGCTGTGGGGAAAATAAAAGTACAGTTGTTAGGTGAAGGCGAGATAAGAGATGGGTTTCCAGGGATCGCCTAAACATGGACAGAGTAGGAGATAGTCTGACGGATTGGGGTAGGGAATTCCAGAGGATGGGAGAGGCTCGGGAGAAGTCCTAGAGGCGAGCATGGGAGGAGGTGACAAGGGTGCTAGGAAGCAGGAGGTCCTAGGAGGAACGAAGATATAGCCTCATACTGCAGGACTTTCCATGTTTGCTCTGTGCTTTCTTTTTGAAGGCTACCACTTGTATGCATTCTGCCTCTGAGTTTTCCCATAAGCTCCAGTTCCGTCCGTCTTGAGCAGTGGTTCTCAACCCTGTCCTCAAGTACCCCCAACAGGCCATGTTTGCAAGTCTTCCTTTATCTTGCACAGGTGCTTTAAATCAGAGTCAATGGTTTGGCATTTTGGACAGCTATTTTATCTAAGAGAAATTCCCAAAACATGGCCTGTTAGGGGGACTTGAGGACAGGGTTGAGAACCACTAGTCTTGAGGGTGGCTCCGCTGCTTTGAAGGTTCCTATGGAGTCACTCTTTCATGCAAGCTTCAGTTCCCTTGCCTGTGTGTTTTAGCCTCTGATGGGCGCACGGGTGCCTTGTTGTTACACTGGGGAAGAAAGCGGTTTTATGACAATTGCTTGATGCACCAATGCATGCGCAGTTTGCTCTAAGCAGAAGGGAGTTAAAACTGATGTAGGGGGGGCTTAGGTTGAGGGCGCACATGTGCTGTGTTTTCAGTGGGATGTGGTACCATCTACAGTGACGTGACAATCATGTGACCTCAGCAGTGCGCACTCCCCGTTCTCCCCAACCGGAAGATCAATGTGGGAATATCTCACAATATATAGTCTTTTTTTGTGAATCTGTTGCAACGTTTCTTATCTGGAGATCCTGCCAGTAACTGCACTTGCAGCCTTTTGCAGTTTAACAAGACTAAGCCTCTGCCTCGCAGCAGGGTTGTCAGCCTTCCGCATTTTTTCCTGGTCGGTGTGAGACTCGAAAAGCATTGAAGCCAAAGAATTCCTAGCAGGGGTGTTGGGAGCTCCTCATAATAGACACAAAGTGCAGTTCAGGAATGGTGAGAAGCCCTCATAATGGACACATAATGGACACAGAAAGTGCAGTTCAGGATATGCAACGCTGAGTGCAGGGGTCAAGAGTAAGTAACGCAGAGTTCAGTAGTATGTACCGCACTGTGCAGGGGTCAGGAACAAGTAACACAGAGTCCAGAGGACAGCAGTCTGTTATTTTGGTAATAGTTGGAGATCTCCCTGCTATAATTCACAACATTGTATTACATGGGGTTTTGGGGGTCCCTATCTACCTTTTGTGTGTGTGTGCCAGATCCTTCTGTTATAAGTTCCATGCTATACTGTAAACTAAATAATAATCTAGTTGGGATGATGGTATCCCTTCATAATGGGCACAGCAAGTGCATTTCAGGTATGATGACAACACCTCATAATGGGCTCATCAGATATGCAGAGCCAATAGCTCAGAGCAGAGATGGTAGAAGCCCCTCCATATAAAGCAGTAGAGGTGTGCAGACCTGGGAGCTCAGAGAAGGGATGGAAGGAACCCCTGGTGTGTGCAGGCCTGGCAACCAAGCCAGCATCCAACAAAGTATAATTTTGAAGGAGACTGACCATAGAGGGAGGCCCTCATAATGGGCACATCAGGTGTGTAGACCAGGGAATTCGGTGCAATTAAGGTTTGAACCCCTTATAATGGGCACAGCAAGTGCATTTCAGGTATGATGACAACCCCCCATAATGGGCTTATCAGATATGCAGAGCCAATAGCTCAGAGCAGAGATGGTAGGAGCACCTCATATAAAGCAGTAGAGGTGTGCAGACCTGGGAGCTCAGAGAAGGGATGGAATGATCCCCTGGTGTGTGCAGGCCTGGCAACCAAGCCAGCATCCAACAAAGTATAATTTTGAAGGAGACTGACCATAGAGGGAGGCCCTCATAATGGGCACATCAGGTGTGTAGACCAGGGAATTCGGTGCAATTAAGGTTTGAACCCCTTATAATGGGCACAGCAAGTGCATTTCAGGTATGATGACAACCCCCCATAATGGGCTCATCAGATATGCAGAGCCAATAGCTCAGAGCAGAGATGGTAGGAGCCCCTCATATAAAGCAGTAGAGGTGTGCAGACCTGGGAGCTCAGGGCAGGGATGGAAGGAACCCCTGGTGTGTGCAGGCCTGGCAACCAAGCCAGCATCCAACAAAGTATAATTTTGAAGGAGACTGACCATAGTGGGAGGCCCTCATAATGGGCACATCAGGTGTGTAGACCAGGGAATTCGGTGCAATTAAGGTTTGAACCCCTTATAATGGGCACAGCAAGTGCATTTCAGGTATGATGACAACCCCCCATAATGGGCTCATCAGATATGCAGAGCCAATAGCTCAGAGCAGAGATGGTAGGAGCCCCTCATATAAAGCAGTAGAGGTGTGCAGACCTGGGAGCTCAGGGCAGGGATGGAAGGAACCCCTGGTGTGTGCAGGCCTGGCAACCAAGCCAGCATCCAACAAAGTATAATTTTGAAGGAGACTGACCATAGTGGGAGGCCCTCATAATGGGCACATCAGGTGTGTAGACCAGGGAATTCGGTGCAATTAGGGTTTGAACCCCTCATAATGGGCACAGCAGGTAGGTGTGCAGAACTGGCAACTAAGCCAGCATCCACCAAAGTATTATTTTTCGGTGGAGGACTGACCCTTTGAATAGAAATTCCATGCTCAAATCTAGAACTATTTTTGTGAAAACTCTCATATTAAAGCATTCGGATTGAAACTGTTGGTCTTGGCTAGACTTTCCGTCTGAGTCCCAGCTGAACCAAAATTGTAAAATTACTTTTCTGTTCCTTTCTTATTCTTAATTCTCCTAACAGTTTTTCATTATTCTTCTCTGTAAAAAGAATTGTTACTAAGGGAACAAGGCTCTTAATTTAACTATTGTCCTACATCTCCAAATTATCAGAGCTACCAATTTGTGTCTGATGTCCTTCAGATAGACATCCATCACCGAGACGTATATTAATCTAGACCAAGCCGCTGCTAATGCGCCTTTCACGTTGAATCCACGGAGCTCGGCGTGCGATCCAATTGTTTATCTTTCCCGCATTAACACCCCGCTCGGATCATAATCACTTTTGGGACTCCCGTTCTCCTCCGGATCTTCAAGCTTCGACCACTTAACCACCATTGACCTTGAGAAGATCATTAGCATCATTCGGCGTGAGACATTAATGCGCAATGTGAAACCAGAAACTGCAAAATGATTCGGGCAGCAGACGGCGCGCGTTCTGTTTCAGAAATTAAAAGTTATTTATGACATTTTAAGATCTGCCGCCTCTCTGTATCTCCTCAAATCGCATCGACGGATGCCTCCCCGGTCTCTAATGACCATTAATAACATCTGTTCCCGTCACCCTGTGTCCCAAATGAAAATCCATCACGGCCCATTCGTATCTCACGAGAAAAATCAAAATTGGCATGTTTTATTGATGGCGCGGCTACCTGTCAAGTCGCTCGAGGACAAAACCTGAGACTCAGAAGTACGAGGCGAAAGGGAACAGCGTTTTTTGTTTTGTAGAATTACTCAACCACTTACGCCTGTTTAGCTGTAAATCGCTGTCTGTTTTTTTCTCACACCAGAAATTGACAAACCGATATATATTTTTAATGGAATGGATGGCTTTCATAGCGGCCTGTTAATAAAATATCAGCTGCTGCGCTGAGCTCTCATTCTATTGATGTCGTATGTAATGCCCTGAACAGGATGGAGCCGAAACTTAGCCTCAGGGTTCTCCAGGATCTTTGATTTGTTGATAGATGATGATGATATCAATTGCAATTCTATACTAGTATCTTTTTCTGTTTTGTTCTTATTTGAAATGTATGTTCCCTGTGTAAGACCTAATAGTCATACACATGTGAAAAAAAAATGAAGGCATGTCCTACTTTTTTGTACCCATTTTGCTAAAACAAAGAATGTGTATTAAAAAAAAAATTTATTTGCATTGAACCATTGCAACCTCCAATAAATGCAATGCAAACAATACAAACTTTTCCTCCAGCCCCAGGTCCACACAGAGGAAGGCTTCTGATTATAGAACTGGAGGAAGTACAATGGGGAAAATAATTATTTGATCCCCTGCAGATTTTGTGAGTTTACCCACTTACAAAGAAATTAAGGGTCTATAATTTTTTATCATAGGTGTATTTTAAATGATACAGACAGAACATCAACCAAAAATCCAGAAAAAACACAGAATACAAAAGTTATAAATTGAGTTGCAGTTCAGTGAGTATTACCTTCTACATGCTGATTAATTTCCTCTCCCCCTTTCCCGTTCTACAATAAAATATTATTACATAACTTGTCAGTTAAATGGCAAGCATGAAAACAAGCAGGAAAATGAGGCGTAGTATAGCATCAACACCGCTAATGTGGTAATAGAGGGGGACACGAGATCCGCTAACAAATTTGCGTATTATACACTCTACAAGCAGATTGAAATTCCGCTGTATAATAATTACCGTAAATAGAGATAATTATACATGCTGAATGCTTCTGGTAATTAAACCGCTGTACACACTGCCTGTCAGAATCCGGAATAAATAAACACTGGGAACAAAACGCTGCGGAGAGGAGCGCGGTCTGGCAGGCGCCAAGTTTACAGATATTTGTAATGAAGAGACTCCGGTCTGGCGACAAAAAAATAAATAAAATCACGCTGTTTTAAAGTGGACCAGGACAAAGATTTTCTACCTTTTTATAAGGAACATCTTGAAAAATAACTGTGCCTAATCAGTACGCTAAAATAGAGTTCACTTCCTGTGCCTAGGCACTCCTGTTCTGAAGTGTGAGATCTTCTAAGGCAGTGGTCTCCAAACTGTGACCTTTTGCTTGCCTTTTACTTGGCCCTTGGAGCACTATTCCATCCACTGACACCAACAATGGGGCACTATTCCTCTCATTGATGCCATCAAAAGGGCACTGTTCCCTCTATTGTGCCCCATCTTTGGTGTCAATTCCTTCCATTGACACCAAAGATGGGACACCATTCCTTCCATTGAAACCAACGATAGGGCGCAATTCCTTCCATTGAAACCAACGATGGGGCGCAATTCCTTCCATTGAAGCCAACGATGGGGCGCAATTCCTTCCATTGAAGCCAACGATGGGGTGCAATTCCTTCCATTGAAGCCAACGATGGGGCGCAATTCCTTCCATTGAAACCAACGATGAGGCGCATATCCTTCCATTGAAACCAACGATGGGGCGCAATTCCTTCCATTGAAGCCAACGATGGGGCGCAATTCCTTCCATTGAAGCCAACGATGGGGCGCAATTCCTTCCATTGAAGCCAACGATGGGGCGCAATTCCTCTCACAGCATGGCAGGACATTTTCTACTCCTATTGACCCTAGTCCAGCCCACCCTAAAGTCCAAAGGACAGTAAACTGGCCTTTTTGTTTAGAAAGTTTGCCTCTTGTCAGATTTGGAGTGAGATTTGGTGATTTTACTACTGTGCTAAAACCATACAAGTATAGAAAGGAGTTCAAAAAGCAAAAGAGTCCAGGATGCTTTTAACTGTTCATAATTTGTCCATATAAAACAGTCAATGCATGTTAGGCCCCAAAAACGCTTCCCTTTATCAGGGCTACAAAATAAAACCTGAATTATAAAAATTGATACTTGTACTAACATATACATTAAAGTGGATGTAAACCCACTCTCATTGTTTCTAAACTACTGCCATAGTGCTGATCTATAAGGATATAGATGCCTCCTGCATGTATCCTTATCTGTCAAATGTCTCCCCTTTGTCTGTTATAAGAACTGAAAAACTGCAGATTCTGTGGGTGGGTCTGTTGTCTGGAGCTCGGTGGGTGGAGTCGTGACGTCAGTAGACTCCCCGCCCACCTCTACACTCCCCTTGTCAACATGCATTTTCTCCTGTGTATTCCTTCTGCTATGATCACTAACATCCAGCGAAAATCCAGAAAAGTAACCACATGACTTCAGAAAAGGAGTGGGGGTGGGAATAAAAAAATAATGCCTGTCTAAAGCTAGTGCACGAGATATGTAAATAACCCGTCACTCAAAGCAAGGGGGCGGAACGGACAAAGGTTTTTCTCTGTTTGTCCGTTTTATCTCACTGAACAATAAAAGAGGATTGCTCAGAGCTGGATTAACTTTGTGGCAAGACCTGGCACAAATGATAGAAAATCTTATACTCTACATTGTGACAGCAATTACACCACTTTAAAGGAGTACAAAGGATACATTAAGTACTAATAAAGAGCAAAAATGACTGAAACAACTGTGTTAGTATTATTGAAGTACTGTATTTGTTTTCTGAATTTGAAAATAAGTACATATCCGCAGTCCATCACTGTACCTGAAGCTGCTCCTTTTTTTGTTGTATTTCTGGTTTATCATAACAAGCAACCGAGGAAGGGTGGGGCAAGGGAATTGGGGGGCTATGCATTAGCTTCCTGCTGATTTGCAACAGTGAAAAAACACATCCCAGGTCACACCCTTTTAGATGTGCATATTCCAGGGAGGGAGCTGGAGCCTACATGGTGTACACTTTAGCTATGCAGGCTGCCCATCAGTTGCTTGATTACAGTCTATCCGATTTGCTTCTGGAACAGTAAAACAGCTGATTGAAACGGCTAAAGTCTCCAGTGGCCAGCAGGGAGGAACATGCTCACCTAAAGGGGTACCCCGGGGATGTGGTGTTTCGCTTTAGAAAAATTCACTATAGCAGAATAGCAGGCCATAGAGAAGAAAATATCTTTATTATCCCACCCGCAGAGCTATTGTGTTCTCCCGGTCGGGACAGCTCCATGTGCCCCCCAGCCCGTTCTCCCGGTCGGGACAGCTCCATGTGCCCCCCAGCCCGTTCTCCCGGTCGGGACAGCTCCCTGTGCCCCCCAGCCCGTTCTCCCGGTCGGGACAGCTCCCTGTGCCCCCCACCCCGTTCTCCCGGT
This sequence comes from Rana muscosa, assembly GCA_029206835.1. Taxonomy (NCBI): domain Eukaryota; kingdom Metazoa; phylum Chordata; class Amphibia; order Anura; family Ranidae; genus Rana; species Rana muscosa. Next base: position 325,260,896 of record CM055119.1, on the reverse strand, counting down.
CAGAACAGCTACCTGTGCCCCCCACCCCATTCTCCCGGTCGGGACAGCTCCCTGTGCCCCCTACCCACCAGGAGAACGAACAGTAAAGCTGCTGACAATATTCTCATGAAAAAATGATCAATAAACTTGGGTACAATCAGCCTGCCCATACATGGTTTGAATCTTGGCCATCTATGGCTGGCTTTAAACTCTGCTCTCAGTGCACCTGAATGTGTGACTACAAAGGGAGATACTGAGATAGCAGAATGAATTGTAGACACAGGCATAAAATAAATCAACGCAGATGTGGATCACTGGCATGAATCTAAGGTATTAATATATATATTTATGGCAACTAGATGTACACAGAATTTCAATAAAACCGTATGAAACAATTGAGAATTTAAACATACTTTATATTTAATATGTTATTTGTGTAATAGGCCCCAGTAAAAATTAGTTCTGAAGATTTCAGGTCAATATCAAGTAACTCAGAGTTTGAGGTTAGTAGTGACACCGAGCTTACAGATTGGTAGTAAGTAATGCAGAATGTAGGGGTCAGTAGTAGTACCGCATAGTGCAAGGGTCAGTAGCAGGAACAGAGTTAAGTTGTCAGTAGTAAGTCTTGTAGAGTGCAAGCTTGAGGTTTGAGTAGTGCAGAGTCCGAAATACATAACAGAATTACATAGCCAGTAGTTGTAGTTATTGCAAAGGTCAGTAGTGTGTAATGCAGAGTGCAGGGGTCAGTAGTATGTACTAAAGAGTTCAGTATTATGTAATGCAGAGGTCGGTAAAATATACAGTGGCAAAATCAATTTTTTGATCCCCTGCAGATTTTGTAGGTTTGCCCACTTACAAAGAAATGAAGGTTCTATAATTGTTATCATAGGTGTATTTTAAATGATAGAGACAGAATATCAACCAAAAATCCAGAAAAAACACATGATACAAACGTTAGAAATTAAGTTGCAGTTCAGTGAGTAAAAGAAGTATTTGATCCCCTACCAACCAACAATAATTCTGGCTCCCACAGCCTGGCTGCAGTAGGTGCTCATGTGGTACACAGATTAGTTCCGTCAATGTAAGAAGGTGCTCCCAACGACAACTTGTTATGGGTATAAAAGACACCTGTCCACAGAATCTCTTTCTTCCATTCAAACCTCACCATCATGGGCAAGACCAAAGAGCTGTCAAAAGGACATCAGGGGCAAGATTGTAGACCTGCACAAGGCTGGAATGGGCTACAAGACCATCAGTAAGAAGCTTGGTGAGAAGGAGACAACTGTTGGAGTGATTATGTGTAAATGGAAGATATACAAAAAAAACATCAATCGCCCTCGGTCTGGAGCTTCATGCAGGCTTTTGCCTCATGGGGTGAGGATGATCATGAGAAAAGTGAGGGATCAGTCCAGAACTACACAGGCGGAGCTTGCAAATGATCTCAAGGCAGTCGGGACCACAGTCACCAAACAAACCATTGGTAACACAATACGCCGCCATGGATTGAAAACCTGCAGCACCCGCGAGGTCCCCCTCCTCAAGAAGGCACATGTACAGAAGGTTTGGGAAAAAGTGCTGTGGTCAGATGAGACCAAAATTGAGCTCTTTGGCATTAACTCAACTGGCTGTGTTTGGAGGAAGAAAAATGTTGACTATGACCCTAAGAACACCATCCTTACATTCAAGCATGGAGGTGAAAACGTTATGCTTTGGGGGCGTTTCTCTATTAAAGGTACAGGCCAACTTTGCCGCATTGAGGGGCCAATGGACAGGGCAATGTATTGTAAAATCTTGGATGAGAACCTTCTTCCCTCCGCCAGAATACTGAAGATGGGTCGTGAATGGGTCTTCCAGCATGACAATGACTCAAAACATACCTCCAAGGCAACAAAGTAGTGGCTCAAGAAGAAGCACATTAAGATCATGAAATGGCCTAGCCAGTCTCCAGACCTTAAGCCTATAGAAAATTTTTGGAGGGGGCTGAAACTTTGACTTGCCAAGCGACAACCAAGAAACCTTAAGGATTTAGAGAAGATCTGTAAAGAAGAGTGGACCAAAATCCCTCCTGAGATGTGAGCAAACCTGGAAACCAACTACAAGAAACGTCTTACCTCTGCGCTTGTCAACAAGGGTTTCTCCACCAAGTACGAAGTCATGTATTGCTTGGGGATCAAATACTTATTTTACTCACTGAACTGAAACTCAATTTATAACATTTGTATCATGTGTTTTTTTTTTTTTTTTCCTATATTTTTGGTTGATATTCTGTTGCTATCATCTTGAAATGCACCTATGATAAAAATTGTAGCCCCTTCATTTCTTTGTAAGTGTGCAAACTTAGAAAATCTGCAGGGGATCAATAAATTATTTTCCCCACTGCAATACAGACTTCAGAGGGCAGCAGTATGTAATGCAGAGTGCAAGGGTTGGTAGTATGTTGACACAGAAGTCAAAGGTCACGATTGACAGGTAGATCACAATCGACTAGATGAAATTTTGTTTTCTAACGCACCGTATCATAGACAACTGCCATTTTGTTAAACACTTGTTTTTTCATCCTTTGTTGCGCTGCAGTGGCGCTAAACCCCTACAGCCTACCTGCATCCACTTCCTACCAAAATGTGTGATTTTTCTAGAATATTTTTTTTCTCAGACGATAGAATGAGCCGTGTTTGGAACATTACAGTTCTCACTTTCGTGGCTGATATATAGAGGGGCCCCCGGGGGAGAGATTTCGGGCCGTTATTTGTTTTGTGTTTTTCTACATCACTCACGGGACACGTGTTGGGCTCCAGCCGCACGGTTGCCTATCTGTCGCTACAAATCTCTGGCGGAGATGATACGTTAGGAGGCGGCAGACACTTCATGATTGCGAGTTTTCTCAATATTGTTCCTCTTGGTCGCTGACCTCTGTCGCGGGAGGAGTATTTTAGATTACAACATTAGTTAGAAAGACGACCGCTGTGCCAATATAAGCCTGCTCATTGCTGCCTCCACCGCAAACTTATGGCTCTCATTCCGGGGAATGTTCAACGCTGGGATAAACGTAATGTTTCTCCATTAAAGAGATAGGGCTGGAGAGATGACTGTTCATCCAAAACCCAGAAACTATTCTTAAAGTGGCCACAGACCTTGGCAAGATCAGGTGACAATCCAGTGTCTATGGAGCCAGTGGAGCGCTGGACCCAAGGGGAAGCATAGTCAGGTATCCAGCTTTTAAGACGCAGCTCTTGATCCTACTGGTTACTCCTATGGGGTCCCCAGAGCAGCCAAAAAGAGTGTAAAGGAGGCGCCACACTTGTGTAGCCATTGTAGTATATTAATCTTGATAAAAGACCAAAAGCTAAAGCCATTGTGTTTCGGGGGCTCAAAGCTTCCTTTTCATCAGGGCCTAAATGCTCTTGGTGGTTTTGGCACTGTTTTTTTTTTGTTTTTTGTTTTTATCGGTGGGGTTGTCTTTTTGCTAGTTTCATATAAGTAGCTTAATACAGGCACATAAGATTATGACCCAAAAGAGGAAGGTCGTTCTAATACCAGCCTGCCTCTACTTCTTTGGAGCTTGGACAGATGCTAGTTGGCTTAGATGTTTAAATTTTAGTTCAATAGACTTTTATTGAGTTTTGTATGAATAAGAATACAGTGCAGGGTATTAAATTATACAAAAAGCAAACGGGGGATGGAAAAAAAAAAAAAACAGGTCACATATGCTTTCCCCTTGCTCCTCTACTCCAAAAAAAATAAAAAATCTTACATAGTGTTTTACCATTATAAAATAACCTTTATTAAAAGTAGTAAAAAATTCCCACTTGCAAAGCTCATGCACTCAAAAAGCAGTGTTCCACTTCAAACACTTGGTAAATGCAGGTACAAGGTCCCTTTAAGAATAGGCATCTACATAACCGAGTACAACCAAAACCACAGCCTTACCAGGTGGGCCTGACAACGTCACTAGGCCCCACACTGACGCGTTTCGTCACAATCACATGACTTCCTTAAAGGGTGTAGCTGTTACTTGCTATCTGTGTTCCATTGGGAACACTTTCCTTCACTTCCTGTCAAATTGCCAAAACAGGAAGTGAGGGAATCCCTGTTATCATCAGAACTTGTGTTTCCATTTAAATATTTCACCTCATTTCCAAAACTTGGGATTTTCTTTCACTTTTGTTGATAGCGATAAACAGAACAAATAGAGAAGCTGAATCTCCCTAAAGCCTAGTACACACTATTCGTTTGTTTTTTGTTTTCGTTTTAACCCAGCGGCAAAAAATTCCTTTCAATCTACTTTAGTCATCAATGTACTGTATACCTGGTTCTTAAGGAGGCATCTGTTGTGCGTCATAATGCTAGATTAGGGTAGACTCGCATTGTAAAGCCCTGTACACACGATCGGATTTCCTATGGATTCTTATTCGATGGATTTTTCCATCGGAAATCCGATGAAACTGACTTCCATCAGTCTTGCCTACACACCATCAGTCAAAAATCCGACCGTCCCAAACGGCGTGACGGAAAACACTCCGACAAGCCGAGAAAAATGAAGTTCAATGCTTCTGAGCATGCGTCGACATGATTCTGAGCATGCGTGGGTTTTTTGTCCGATGGTGTTCCACACAGACGATCGGAATTTGCTATCGTTTTTTTTCCCCATCGGATAAATTTAAAACATGTTCTATTTTTTCTCACCGATGGAAAAAAGACCGATGGGGCCCATACACGATCGGTTTGTCCGATGAGAAAATTCCATCGGACTGTTTTTATCGGTAAAACCGATCGTGTGTACACGGCATAACAGGCAAGGATGGATTTAAAGCCAGCCATACACGGTTGGAACCTCGGGCCGGTTCCTGCAGAACGACAGCCGGTTCGAGCTGTTAATAGGCAGGCTGAATGTACCAAGTTGATTGATCTTCTTGGGTACAACCAGCCTGCCGGATTAATTTGCAATTATCGCTAGCGACTGCTATAGCTGCTAACGATAATTTGTGTCGTCTCCTGACGGGTTTGGCTTTCCATGCCACCCCAACCCCCCCCCTGTCGGCACTGCCTGTGTTGATGGGGGAATCATGCAAATTTATCCCACGGTTGCAGGAAAGAAATTTGAAATCGGACAACAACACACCTGGTTCTCGGCTCTATTATTTTATCTATTTTAGTTTAATTCAGTTAACAAAGTAAATGGTACAGTTCCAGAGTTTTGACACCCTTTGTATTGTTTGAATTCAACATTTTGAATTCCCTTTGAACTCTAGCTAAAAAGACTTTTGATTGTAATTGTCGTCGGCCTATAAAATCTTTTCTTTTTCTATTCTATGCAGACGGATTCCATCAGTTTTCTCCAGTAGATGCAATTTAGTAAGTTCCCTTAAGGGCACTGTCACGTGGGGGCGTCGGCGGTAAAGCGCCGCTATTTTTAGCGGCGTTTTTTCGGCCACTAGCGAGGTGCTTTTTAAAAAGCGCCCCGCTAGCGGCCGATGAAGGGGTTAATGGCGCCCGCAGAGCGCCGCTGCCGAAGTGCTTTGCAGGTGCTTTCGGCGCCGCTGCCTATTGATTTCAATGGGCAGGGGCGCTTTAGGAGCGGTGTATACAAAGATGCTGCTTGCAGGACTTTTTTTTACCGTCCCACAAGCGCACCGCTCCAGTGGGAAAGCACTCGGGCTTTCACACTGGAGTGACAGGAGAGGCCACTACAGGCGCTATTTTTAGCGCTAAAAGGCCTGTAAAGCGCCTCAGTGTGAAAGTAGCCTGAAGGTGAACACCATTTGTACCGGCTCCTCCTGGACTGAAATGGCTTACTCTGATTTCACTGCACACTGTGCTTCTCACAACGTGCATTAGAAGTTGCAGCAAGTCACATAGAACCAACCTAATTTCCTGACTGGAGGACGTCCAGCACTATCTAGTCCAGGGGTCTCCAAACTTTGTAAACAAAGGGCCAGTTTACTATTCTTCAGACTTCAGAGGGGCCAGACGGTGGCCAGGAGGAGTAGAAAATGTCCTGGCGTCGGTAACAATGCCCCATCATTGGTGTCAGTGGGCGGAATCATTGGTGTCAATGGATGGTATAGTCCCCCATCGTTGTCAGTGAGAGGAATATGGTCCCTTCGGTGGTGTCAGTGGGAAGAATAGCGCTACATCATTGGTGTAAGTGGAAAGAATAGCATCCCATCATTGGTATCAGTGGGATGAATCATTGGTGTCAGTGAGAGCAAAAGTGCCCCATCATTGGTGTAATTGGGAGGAATAGTTATATCATCATTGGGATCGGTGAGAGAAATCATTGGTGTCAGTGGGAGGGAATAGTATATCATCATTGGGGTCAGTGGGAGGAATAGTGCCTCATCGTTGGTGTCATTGGCCCCATTGTTAATATCAGTGCGAGGAATAGTGCCCCAGCGGCTGGGTAAAGGCAAGGAAAGGGCCACATCCGGCCCCTGGGCTGCAGTTTGGAGACCACTGATCTAGTCTTTCCTCCCCAGCCTGACTGTCTCTGGCCCACCCCTTTTCATTCATTGGATTTCAGTCCTTTAAATCTTGAAGGCTGAACATCACATGCGGGCGTTACCTATGCAAATGCAGCCTGCCTGGGAACACCCACTCTTCCAGACTGGCACCAATCCATCAAGGCAGGCTTCCATCAGGACTGAGGGCTCTTGAGTACTGAGGAGTACTGAGGCAGGGTGCCGTGACATTTTCAGGAAGCTACAACATATGTACAGCACCCTGCCAGCCCCTCCCACCAGCCATGATCTGCCTGTACTGCACAGAGAAGCACAGTGATCCAGTGATTTCATAAAAATAAGGTTTGTAATGAAAATTATTAATATATATATTTTTTTTTAAATCATTATCATGTCGATGAGATGAGGGGAGAAGCAAGGAATTGGGGAAAACAAACTATAACCAGATTAAATTTCTGTTTTGATTGAAAAACAAACGTTTTTGTTTTTTACAGAAACATGTGCAACAACGTATTCAATATTCTAATCCCATTGTAGGATTTCCTCTTGCTTTCTGTGTCGACATGCTATCTTGATATACAGAGGACGATAACCCTAACATCTGAAGCAATAATAAAGACTGCTTTGCTTATTATTAAAAAAAAAAAAAAAAAAAAGTGCTCCATAACGATTAGCCTTTGAACGTCGGCTACCGCTGTTTACATGTTTGGAGGATTAAAGGGCAATGCAGCCTTGAAGATTGTGCCAAAAATTCAATCTTATCTCATTGAACTATAGACATGCCAGCAATTAAAACCTAATTGAAATCAAAGGTTATCCTAATTATTTGTTTTATATATTGCGGAATTAATTGGTAACAATCCATAAACGTTTTTTTTTTCCTGAAATCTAATGCAAAAGTGCTGGCAGGTTTTTAATTAAAGATGGATTAGTTAATAAGACGTCGGGCCAATCAACCTGCCACAAAATGCAGAAGAGCTCATTAATAACTGTTGATAAAGGTGTCGGGTACAGCCGCTGTAAAAATTTAATAGTGTACAGTGCGAAAATTGGCTGGCGTCCATTATACGGCTTTTTATCTTTTTAACTTTTTTAAGGATACAGATGTAATAAAGTTTTATACATATGCAGCAAGATCTAAGATTTAAAATGATTTCTCACTGTTTAGGGGTTTATAGCCTCATAACTCTGAACTTTTTAGGATTATGTTTGTGTTTTATAATGCATTATTACCCTTTTTATTTAGGGAGTACTTGTTTTTTTTAGCATGGTGGGATATAAAAATGTAATGTGTTGCCATTGTGTTATTTTTAATAAGCTTCCTTTTGAAAGAATTGGGGAAGAAATAAAGTTTGGTCTGTCAGTGAGAGGGTGGCGTAGAGGGATGGGCTTGGATCTGATGAAAGAGGGAGTTGTATGGCTTAGAGCAGTTGTCTCAAACTGGTGGCCCTCCAGCTGTTGCAAAACTACAAGTCCCATGAGACATTGCAAGGCTGACAGTTACAAGCATGACTCCCACAGGCAGAGGCATGATGGGACTTGTAGTTTTGCAACAGCTGGAGGGCCACCAGTTTGAGACCCCTGGCTTAGAGAGATGCACAATGGATGTTGGTGGAAAAAGGGACAAAGCGTAGATTTAAAAAATTGTCTAATGTAATGAGAGTAGCTTTGATAGGACCGAGGAGACGGGGAGGGCTTTGAGTGGGACCTGGCATAGGTAGGACCGGGTACAGTGGTGGAAGCTTGTGTGCTCCAAGCAGAGGTTTAAGAACTTAGATGGAACCAGAGAGCCAGGCCTAGTAAGGGCTAAGCAAAATTGAATATGCTTGAGTGGTTCCATGCTTGGAACAATGAAAGGGAAAGGAGCTTTTGTGGAACTTGGCAGAAAGGGAGTGGCTTAACTAAGACCAGACAGGGTGAGGAACTTGCTTGTGGCCATACAGTTGGTGAAGGGCTTAGATGAAATCAGGCATAGTTAGGAATAAAGAGGAGCTTGTTTGTGACCAGACAGAGGGCGAGGAGCGTAAACAAAACCAGGCACACGTAAGGCAAGGCAAAAGGGGAGAATCTTAAGAGGGACCAGTAAAAGGTGAGAAGTTTGGGTTGGATAAGGCAAACCGGGAAGAACTATTTTGGGATGTGGCAGAATGGGAGGAGCTTAAATAAAAACAGACGGAGAAGGAGGAACTTGAGTGACCAGGGATAGGGTGAGGAGCTTTAATGAAACCAGACATACTTAGAGCCAGGCAAAAAGGGATAGATTGGGAGGGACCACACAAAAGGGGAGAATCTTGGGTTGGATAAGAAAAAATAGGGAGGAAATCTGTGGGACATGGCAGAAAAGAAGGGAGCTTGGAAAACAGAAAGTAGGAACTTGAACAGGTAGAAGATGAGAAGCTCAAATGGTACCAGGCAAAAGAGGAGAAGCTTGAGAGGAACAAGGGAAAAGGGAAGATGCTTGGGTTGGATAAGACAGAGGGAGGAATCCTTGTGGGATGTGGCAAAAGGCGAGGAGCTGGAGTAAGAACAGAAAAAAAAGGAGGAACTTGAGGAGTCTGGTAGAAGATGAGGAGCTCAAATTAAACCAGACTTACTGGGGGTCAGACAAAAGGGAAAAGAGCTTGAAGGGGACCAGGTAAAAGGGGGGAGAATTTTGGTTTGGAAAGGACAAAGCGGGAAGACCCCTTGTGGAATGCGGAAAGAAGCAGAGGAGCTTGAGTAAGAACAGACAGAGGGCGAAACTTGCGTGACCACGATAAGGTTGCAGAACTTAAATGGAATCGGGCATAATTAGGACCATTTAAAGGAGGAGAAACTTGAATAAAACCAGACAAAAAGGGAAAAGCTTGAGTTTGCCCAAGGGGAAGGAATCTTTGTAAGATGTAGCTAAAGGGGAGGGATTGAGAAGGACCAAGCAGAGGAGCAGTAGCTTGAGCGACATTGGGAAGAATCCGAGCATGAAGCTTGAGCGGGACAAGGCAGAGGGTGAGGGGCTTGATTTCAACTTGGAAGATGGGAGAAACTTGGGCGAAATCAAGAGGGAAGGAGATTGACATTTTTTGGGACCTCATATGAGGGGAAAAGTTCACGGCAAAAGGGAAAAATACTAGGCATTAGGCGAGGTGCGTAAACCTCTTTGCACACCACTCATCGTGGATATTTATGTAGCTCTAGATTACCATGATATTGGTAAGGAACCCAACAATAAAGGCTGCCATTTATAATTTTTCTTTTTATCCATGAGCCAATAGAAATTGGGATCAGCCTAACACAAAATGCCTGCAAGTACCGTTTTTTCGCTCACAAATTTCTTAATGTCCTTGATCCATGGTGTTTTGACACATAAGCCTTGATATAAGCTGTGAGTCAGAATTTGGTTTCCAAAAGGTCTAGGGCATGACGGAAATCCAGCTCAGAGCTGAAGTTGCGGCCTCTGTGGACTGGCCCTTTAAATTTATCCAAGCAAAACTTTTTCTCTGCTGCCGCATCCCACAGCCGCTCCGCATCTGAATTAAAATATAGTATTCCCGATATAAAAATGAAACATGGGTAAATGCATTTCTAGTCCACTTCTTTCATTAATATCCTAAAGCTTAAAAAACATTTTTTACAGAATTTTTTTTTTATTTTTGCATTTTCCTCTGGGGCTGTCTTGGAGGAAAAATATTGTATGAATGAATGAAATATTTTCTTGTGTTGGGGTTTGTTCTGCCACCGGAGTTTAATAAATATTGTAACACAGAAGCTATGCAAACCCCGGATGATGTATTTGCACAGTTCGACACAAGCGGCTGCATTTAAATGTTTCCCTCCTTAAGAAATGTGATTATTCCTGGGCAAATTGATTTATACTGAGATACCAAGCAATCTCATCCTCACTGTCATTAAGTCTGGAAAGCTCGGTACTCTCGCTGTAACATGCAGTATAAAGATGCCTTCAAAATCTCAAATATAGCTTTTGGGTGCTGAATTCTCTTATAGGAGTCTTTTGTAAAAATTTCCTTTTTTTAAAAAAAGTCTGCATGAGGTTAGAATATGAAAACAACCTTTAAATCTCACTACTTTAAAATGTACCCGTGTGACCCCAGGCTAAAGGAGACTATCATGGTTTTTGAGCAATTTTTCTGTATACATTTTGTCTTTAAACTTTTTTATTTCTTAAGATTTACCTTTTTTTATACTTCTTATTACTGTATTAAAAATATTATATATATATACATACAGTATCTCAAAAGTGAGTACACCCCTTACATTTTTGTAAATATTTTCTTCTATCTTTTCATGTGACAACACTGAAGAAATGACACTTTGCTACAATGTAAAGTAGTGAGTGTACAGCTTGTATAACAGTTTTAATTTGCTGTCCCCTCAAAATAACTCAACACACAGCCATTAATGTCTAAACCACTGGCAACAAAAGTGAGTACACCCCTAAGTGAAAATGTCCAAATTGGGCCCAAACTGTGAATATTTTGTGTGGCCACCATTATTTTCCAGCACTGCCTTAACCCTCTTGGGCATGGAGGTCACCAGAGCTTCACAGATTGCCACTGAAGTCCTCTTCCCCCCCTCCATGATGACATCACGGAGCTGGTGGATGTTAGAGACCTTGCGCTCCTCCACCTTCTGTTTGAGGAGCCCCACAGATGCTCAATAGGGTTTAGGTCTGGAGACATGCTTGGCCAGTCCATCACCTTTACCCTCAGCTTCTTTAGCAAGGCAGTGGTGGTCTTGGAGGTGTGTTTGGGGTCGTTAGGTTGGAATACTGCCCTGCGGCCCAGTCTCCAAAGGGAGGGGATCATGCTCTGCTTCAGTATGTCACAGTACATTGAATTGAAACAAAGAGGTTGGGACTTTTAGGTGAGGCCAGCTAGATGTACCTCCATCCCCGATAGGTTGATATAGAAGAACTAAATTTGTTAATTTATTACTATGTATCATGTCATGGAATAAAAGTTTTTTACTTTACTATGATGGTTACTACATGTCTATGCATTTACTATATGGCACTATAGATGGCTCCACCACCAGACAGCATTATAGTACCATGCAATGCTATTTTCCTGGCTGCACGCTTCAATTAAAAGTCCCCAAAAAATTTAGTTGTTCTATATCATGTTACAGTACATGTTGGCATTCCTGGTTCCAGTGGCGGTGCGTCCATAAAGGGCGCAGGAGCACCGCCCCCCCCTCTCCTGTCAATCTCTCTCTCTCACCATAGATAGCCATAGGCTCTAATAGGCTTCCTGATTAGAGCCTGTGGGCTCTAATAGGCTTCCAAAAGGGTAAACAGTGGGCGCACTGCTGTGCGTTCGCTGATTACTCAGTCTTGTGTTAGGGAACCGAATACATCGCTTCCCTAACACTGACCCGCCTCTCAGCCAATCAGGTTGCTCAGGTCTGGTACCTGGTTGGCTGAAACAGGCGCCGCTATTGGACGCCTGACCGGACATGAGGACGGGAGAAGTGCAGGAGACATGAAGGACCCCGCTCGTCGCCGTCACCCGCTGCCCCACAAGACAGGGTAAGTGCCGGGCAGACGGCAAACGGGCAGGGGGCACACTCGCACTGGCAGCATTTGGCAAAGTGGCAGTGTTTGATGGCACAGTGGCTGCGTTTGATGGCACAGTGGCTGCGTTTGATGGCACAGTGGCTGCACTCATGCAGCCCCAAGCCATGTCACTCCCACCACCATGCTAGACTGTAGGCAAGACACACTTGTCTTTGTACTCCTCACCTAAGGCAGCCCATTGAAATTAATAGGCTATGTACACACGGAACACAGGATGCAGTGATGTGAACCTAGCCTCAGATCCTTCGTATCACAATCCTGTTATTACATTTGATTTCTTATTCCCCCTGTACATCACACTCCACCTCCTTTGTCACAGCCCTCCTTCACATCGATCCCCCACTTCACAACAGTCCCCCCATTTTACATTCCTGCCTTTGCTCCCCCTCTATAACACTCCCCCCCCCTTTTCCTCCTTTACATTGCAGTCCTCAGTTCCCCTTCATATCACCCCTCTTCAAATTCATGTCCTCAACCCCTTTATAGCACCCCCCCCTTCACATTACAGTCCCAAGACCCCCTTCGCATTTCTGTCCTCAACCCCCATTTATATTGCCGACCCCAACTTCTTCACATTGCAATCTCTGTTCCCCTTTCACATCACCCCCAGCTCCCCCCCCCCATCCTTCATAGCATTGACATAGACCTCTTCCCTGACATACCTTACACAGTGTGTAGGACGGGGAGGCACAGTAGGTCTAAAGCTGACATCGGGAGGCAGGACAGGTTGTGATTGGTTTCTAGAACCACCCTGCATCCTAGCAACCAATCAGTTAACTTGGGCAGTGCCCACCCCACGTCCAGTGCTGTGCTGCCTCCTGATGTCAGCTCTGTGAAAATTCAGCACTAGCGGCTGTTGAGGGGAAGGACCGGCTCCTTAATGGCAAGACCGCGGTGGGTCCAGACGGAACAGTGACTTGGTCCAGATCTGGACCATGGTCTGCCATTCAGAGATGCCTGATATGTTATATAACATATATTGTATGTGTATATATAATAGTTTACTGAGAATATATACAGTGCCTTGAAAAAGTATTCATACCCCTTGAAATTTTACACATTTTGAAATGTTACAACCAAAAACATAAATGTAGTTTATTGGGAAATTATGTGATAGACCAACACAAAGTGGCACATAATTGTGAAGTGGAAGAAAAATGATAAATGGTTTTCAAACTTTTTTACAAATAATTTTGTAAAAAGTGTGGTGTGCATTTGCATTTAGCCTCCTTTACTCTGATACCCCTAACTAAAATCTAGTGGAACCAATTGCCTTCAGAAATCACCTAATTAGTAAATAGAGTCCACCTGTGTGTAATTTAATCTCTGCATAAATACAGCTGTTCTGTGAAGCCCTCAGGTTTGTTAGAGAACCTGAGTAAACAAACAGCATCATGGAGGCAAAGGAACACACCAGACAGGTCAGGGATAAAGTTGTGGAGAAGTTTTTAAAGCAGGGTTAGGTTATAAAAAATATCCCAAGCTTTGAACATCTCACGAAGCACTGTTCAGTCTATCATCTGAAAATGGAAAGAGTATGGCACAACTGCAAACCTACCAAGACATGGCCGTCCACCTAAACTGACAGGCCGGGCAAGGAGAGCATTCATCAGAGAAGCAGCCAAGAGGTCCATGGTAACTCTGGAGGAGCTGCAGAGATCCACAGCTCAGGTGGGAGAATCTGTCCACAGGACAACTATTAGTCATACACTCCACAAATCTGGACTTTATGGAAGAGTGGCAAGAAGAAAGCCATAGGAAGTTCTGTTGGCAGTTTGCGAGAAGCCATGTGCAGGACTTGGCAAACATGTGGAAGAAGGTGCTCTGGTCAGATGAGACCAAAATTGAATTTTTTGGCCTAAAAGCAAAATGCTGTGTGACGGAAAACTAACACTGCACATCACCCTGAACACATCATCCCCAGCTGGTCAGAGTTGATGGGAAGATGGATGAAGCCGAATACAGGGCAATCTTAGAAGATTACCTGTTAGAGTCTGCAAAAGACTTGAGACTGGGGAGGAGGTTCACCTTCCAGCAGGACAACGACCCTAAATATACAGCCAGAGCTACAATGGAATGGTTTAGATCAAAGCATATTTATGTGTTAGAATGGCCCAGTCACAGTCCAGACCTAAATCCAGTTGAGAATCTGTGGCAAGACTTGAAAATTGCTCTTTACAGACGCTCTCCATCCAATATGACAGAGCTTGAGCTATTTTGCAAAGAAGAATGGGCAAAAATGACAACCTCTTGATGTGAAAAGCTGGTAGAGACATCCCCAAAAAGACTTGCAGCTGTAATTGCAGTGAAAGGGGGTTCTACAAAGTATTGACTCCGGAGGTCGCCGTACAAATGTCCCCACACTTTTCACATATTTATTTGTAAAAAAACAAATTGAAAACCATTTATCATTTTCCATTCACTTCACAATTATGTGCCACTTTGTGTTGGTCTATCACATAAAATCCCAATAAAATACATTTTCATTTTTAGTTGTAACAGCAAAATACAGCAAAAGTAGTTAAAAAAAATATATTAAAAATACAGTAATATATATGGAAAAGTACACTAGTAAAAAGTAATAAATGATAAAGTATATAACAAATATAAATGGCATATTTATGGCAAAATTATACAATTAATATTTAAATATATAAAATTAAATTTGTGGCAAAATACACAAAGTAGTACAAAAAAAATGTATAAAAGTAGTAAACAATATATACTGGTATATTGTGACGGTGGGACCCTGTGCGACCTTAAAGAGTGTTGGATTACGCCAGATTTTGTAGCGAAAGACATGCTGATTGAACAGCAGTGTCTTGGGCTATTTAGTTCTGATCTGACTATGGATCAGGGCCCCACCCAACAGACAGGAAGTCTGTGTGCCGGGGAGTCAGGTGGACTCCCATCCCTCTGAGAGGCGTCAGAGGCTATCTATGCTGCATGGGTGCAGCCAGAGTATGTATGTCTGCAGGAGGCAGACGTCATTGCTGAAGTAAGCAAGAAGGTGCTGACCGGGAGTAAGCGAGGAGTGAGCTTATCTCTAGGACAGTGTTTCTCAACTCCAGTCCTCAAGGCGCCCCAACAGGTCATGTTTTCAGGCTTTCCATTATTTTTCACAGGTGATTTGATCAATTTCACTGCCTTAGTAATTACCACAGCTGTTTCATCTGAGGGAAATCCTGAAAACATGACCTGTTGGTGCGCCTTGAGGACTGGAGTTGAGAAACATTGCTCTAGGAAACTCTGTTTGTTCTGAGGAGCAGACTTTAGGCCTAGGCTAAAGGCCTGAGACAGCCGGATCGCTAGAATGAAAGCCAGAAGGTTAAACTGTTGAGTATGCAAGATACAGTAATGGTGGAACTCCCTGTGAGGGCTACTGATGTATTTGTGAACTTTTTGTGCTTTTAAATAAAAGTGGGCTACCATGCCCTTAAAAATAGTTCCTGACTGGCTGGAATCACTGGAAAAACGCATCTACCACGAGAACTAACAACCCCCAATCTTAATATATATATATATATATATATATATATATATATAAAATTATAGTATATTTTGCAAAATACACAAGTTAATTGAGTCACATCTTGTATATTACTAATTAGTCTTGGTTAGGAATCTACTCTCCTTTCTATTCTGGTCAGTCTACTGTTGCAAGTAGCTGCTTGTTGTATTACAGGTGGCCTTTCTGTAGTATACTATGGCCCCTTTCACACTGGGGCGGTTTGCAGGCGCTATTTTGCTAAAAATAGCGCCTGCAAACCAAGCCTTAACGGCGGCTGCTGTCTCTCCAATGTGAAAGCCCTGAGGGCTTTCACACTGGAGCGGTGCGCTATCAGGACGGTAAAAAAAAAAGTCCTGCTAGCCGCATCTTTGGAGCGGTGAGAGGAGCGGTGTGTTTACCGCTCCTACACCGCTCCTTCCCATTGAAATGCATGGGACACCGCGGTAATACCGCCGGCAAACCGTGGCTGTAGCTGCGGTTTGCGGGTGGTATTAACCCTTTTTCGGCCACTAGCGGGGGTTAAAACCGCACCGCTAGCGGCCGAATACCTCAGCAATCCCGACGGTATAGCGCCGCTAAAAATAGCGGCGCTATACCGCCACCGCACACACCGCCCCAGTGTGAAACCGGCCTATATGACGGATGTTGACTCTTGTCCTCTTAACTTTATTTTATGATGGAACTATTTGTCTTTGATTGTTTCTTGCTGTAAAAACCTTTTGACTGAATACATGTTTGTAACTTTGAACTAAAGATACCTGAAGAAAAAAAAAAAATTACAAAAATATATATAAAATCAATATAAATAATAATAAACTAAGTAAAAAATTATATACATGGCAAAAGTAATATAAAAAAAAGTGTAAAATATTTTTAAAAAAAACACCTATTCCTACCTGTGAATCCATGGCATCAAGGACCCCCCCGGGGAGCACATCATCAAGCCACCTTGGGATCAAAAAAGTCTACTGTAAGCGTTGCAGGCTCATGGAGAGATTTATTTTTATTTTTTTATATAATTGCTGGACAGGGCACCATTGGTGGTTTAAACTAGAAATACCATCTACCAAAATTCTTGCCTCTATCCCCACCTTTGATTTCTTCCCTGTATGGCCCTTCCTGACTCTCCAAAGCTTTGGCAGAAGCAGGTCTCCTGCTTGCATCCAACTCCTACTGCACATAATGTATGCACTGCTGAGCCCATTCATTTCTATGGAAGGTCTTAAATCATTGCGCCCCCTAGCCATTCAGTGGTTTATAACCCCAGCCTGAATTTGACCAAAATCCATTTAGTATTTTCTCATTTTCCCGCAGAAGAGGAGGAAGTGAGCTTTGTTGATCCGGCAGATAGACTCGTACGCTGCCGCCGCTGCTGAAAATTTACTCGCCAGCTGACATTTATTTTTGGGAAATGCTAATTTAAAGACTTTTTTTTTTTTCCTCCATGTCTTTTAGGCTAATGTATCGGCGGGCGTATTTTTAGACAGAACAAATAATGTAGGCGAATAGTCTTCTAATAAAATGTCAGCCTCTGTGTGACCGATTTTCACGCGGCTCCTCGCACTAATAGCGCCATTAATCTCTGCTCGCCTCAAATTTGTTTATTTTTTTTGAGAAAAATAATAATTAAATAAAAAGAAGAAATGGTAGCGGCACTCGCTGTGCTGAAAGTGACATGTAAAAATATTATATGTAATGAGGCCGCTAGTTATCCGATTCTTTTATTGTGATATTTTGGGTTCAGGGTTGCTTAATGAGGTACAAAGTGCAGTAATAACACACAGTCGCTGTTTATAAATCACCCACCATTGCTCTCACTGCAGTAAATGGAAATTTGGTAACCTGTGCATTCAGGTGCTTTCCTTCTGTAGCTTGTTCCTTCTATATGAGAGCTGTCACTGATAGCATTGAAATCGTTTCCTGGACATGAAAGGAGGCAGCCGATACTGTCCAGTAATCACTGATACAGTGCTAATGCAAAAATTGTACTGTAATTCATGGTTCTATTATTGTAACATTTCCACAAAAGTAATTTTGAATTTGGCTTTTGTATCTCTACATAATTGCTGTTCCCTATTTCGGTTTTTGGGTTTTGCACACAGTGAAGGAAGTTCTCCCTCTAGTGGTGTGTGTCAGGAAATGTAATTATTGACTATATTCCAAGTATACCCCCCCCCCCCCACTCCAAGGAAATGGCAGAAGGCAGTAGAAAACACCTTATAACGCATTCGCAATGCTCTTTTTATGCATTCCAGTGCTCCCCTGATGTGGGTGGGCCCTCGCTGTCCTCATGTACAATGTAGGACTGGAGGTACGGCTTTGGGATACCGGTCACATGGAAAGGAGGAAGCCTGTGGGCAGCAGGAGCGGCCCTTCTATTAAGAGCGCACGTTCTGCCGCCCCCCCGTCCCCATCCATCGCCACCTACCCTATCCCCGATTCCAATGCGGAGGGGCTTTTTTTTTTTTTTAAGCACCGATTAGAGCCACAGACTCTAATAGGCTTCAATATAGGATGGGCTCAGGTCGCAGAGAGTGCGCTCCGAGCCCACCCAGGTGTGTTACAACAGCGAATCAATTTTAACACTGATCCTCCTCCTGGCCAATCGGGAAGCGTGTTTTGACACTGGACTCCCGATTGGCTGAAAGGACAGCCGATCCTATTCGATGCCTAGGAGGAGGAGGGAGGAGCCGCACAGCGGAAGCCATCGTAATGCAGAGAGAGCACAGGAGCCGCTGCCTGCCGCCCATAGCCCTCTGCCCGTAGGAGCCCACAACCCGGCCGCTGGCCCGTAGGTGTCCGCCCGCCTGCAACTGATGGGGTAAGTCCCGGGGTAGGGGGGGGTGCCGCCGACCGACCAACCGGGGGGGTGGTAGTTTGTTATCCCCCTAGACAAAATTATCAGGACTGGATTGGCAGAAATATAAATCCTTTGGCAGGTAAAACTTCTAATTTCTATGTATTTCATCTGTGTATTAGAGAGGAAGTAAACACTGCCGCCTCCTCCTTTTTTCTTTTCTTTTTTTTTGTCACCTGCAAAAAAAGGCATAATGTGCTAGTATGCATCGCATACTAGCACATTATGTGAAACTTGCCTGCAAACGAAGCCCTCATCGTCCCCGCTGGAGGCCGCATCCATTTTCGCCCGTCTTCCTTCTACAGGGCCCTGAAGAAACGGTGCATGTTTAGGAGATATTTTACAGTACCTATAGGTAAGCCCTATTATAGGTTTACCTATAGGCACAAACATTAGGGGGAAGTTTACTTCTTCTTTAAGCTGTTTGCCTGGAATTTACCTTTTAATGACTGCTGACAGAAAATCTGTTCAGGGTAAAGCCCCACGTGTACTTGAATTCCCCTGACTTCCTCTGCTGCATACGATTTTCCCAGCTCCTGTTTCTGACTTGTTTCACTCCCTACTTGGGCCTTCGAGCTCTAGGGGTGAGGAGAAAGCTTATACTCACCTGATCCTTCGTTGCCGGAAAACCGTGCCCCCTACAGATCAGCGGTGGACTCTTCCTGGTCTATGGAGCCTGCTCTGGGCTTTATTACGTTAGGAACAGAGGAACAGTCTACAACTGAAGACGGGGGTGCCGGCCTGGTCTTCTGCTGGGAGGATTCGAGGGTTTAGGTAAGTAGATCTCCTTTTTCCTCTCTCCTAGACAAAAACAAGCAGGTAACCCATGCAGTGCGGGCACAGCCCCACTGCATGGGAGGCCTGCTTTTTTTTGCCGTGAGATGAGCTTTAAGCCTTAGGGGGCGAAACACGTCAGTGGTGGAGCTAGATGGAGTGCCTGGAAATGTGATGGAACTATCAATTTGGGTTTATGGAAATGGTGTACGGCTTTACACTACACGTGTTTTCTTGGGAGGGGGAGGGGGGGATGTCTAAAGTAAATCTGTTACTTTGCCCTGCATCCACCCCAGGCCGCATGGCATTTCTCAGAGGAGGTTTCATCAGTGACGAGAGTGGACCATGCCTGCCTTATGTGTGTAGAAGCGGCCCCATTAGAAGCCCATGTGACAGGGTGACAACACAGGAGCACATTTGGGGAACAGGGACAGAGCGTTGTCACCCTAAAACAGGAAGTGTCTGAACAGGAATCTTTGCAGGATCACCAGGGATTATTATTTTTTGCATGCTGCAGAGGGGGGGGGGTGGCTTTTTAAATTATTTTAACAATTTTAGGATTATATGAGATGTTAGGGATGGGGTTTACATTTATGTTAATATTATTTTTATGTTCAGTCTGTAGACTTTGCTGCCAATCTTCCTCCATCTGCTACCTAAAGGTATTCAAAAATGGGTTTATCACTTTCTGTATCTCTGAAGCTTCACAAACCTCAGTATGGGGCTTGAGGTGCTTTGAAGTTGTTCCCTACTTGCTGTAGAAGTGTCCCACTGTTGGCAGCCATCTTGGAACGATGGAGGAGGAACATGCTGAGGGCGTTCTTGTCGGCTGTTGTCAGAGTTGAGTGAGTCGGAGATGTAATTAGTTGTCACCCAGACAGGTTCTCTCTGTGTATCTCTCTGGGTCATGGTAAGTTTTTTCAGATTCACGCCACACGCGGCGTTTCTCATTCGCCACAATTTTTTTTCCACCGTCTGCATAATTCACAGCATAAGGAGTCTTCCTGCAATATCAGCAGGGTTGTAAAGACACGAAGACTGACATTGGAGTCTCCCATGCTGTTCTACTCATCTTGTGTGGGAGATTTCCAGAGTCACGCAGGGAGCGTGCATTGGAGATGTTTGCTTAGATTTGTGGAAAATGTATGACAAGTTTAGTGTTGGGAGTTTGTATTAATCCAAATACACTATTGAAGTGTTATAACAGAGCAGACTTACTTCTCAGGGATTGCTTATTTTTTGTTATTTAGTTGTATTCTCTCCCTGTTGTTGCTGGAGTGTCAGGCTGTAAGGATGCCCTATGACCTGCCTGAGCTCAGTGCTGATAAACAACACAGGCACAAAGGTGCTGTCATGATTACATAAAAGAAACCTGGAGGCCTTCCTGATTGTTTAACCACTTCAGCTCCGGAAGGTCTAACTCTCCTTAAAGTGGTTGTAAACCCTGTACTACCACTTTTACCTACAGGTAAGCCTATAATAAGGCTCACCTGTAGGTACCGTGAATATCTCCTAAACTTGCACCGTTTAGGAGATATTCACCGTATACGCTTGCGCCAACGTCATCGGCGCATGTGTACTTTAGAAGCAGCTCGATCGCTCCGTTTCTAAAGGGCCTGTGCCATGATTGCCGGCTCCCGCGTGCATGTGCGGGAGTGTGATGTCATCGTGGCTTTGGGCCAATCACAGCGCCGGAGCCCGCAAACCCGGAAAAAACTCCGGGAGGCATGTCGCCGGTCACAGCGGTGTGCCGGAATCACTGCAACAGCTTCGATATAAGGTAAGCATTTCATAATGAGCTAGTATGCGATGCATACTAGCTCATTATTCTTTTGTCTTGCAGGTTTTCTTTTTGGTGGGTTTACAACCACTTTAATGACCAGGCCATTTTTTGCGATATGGCATTGCGTTATTTTAACTGACAACTGCGCGGTCGTGCGACGCTGTACCCAAATGAAATTGATGTCCTTTTTTTTCCCACAAATAGAGCTGCAGCACCTCTGCCATCCTGTGGACAAAATGTCACCTCTGTTGTCCATATGGATAAAATTCAGGATTTCCCCTCAATTTATCCATTTCTCTATTGGGCCATCTCTATAATTGACAGCTGTGCTGACCAATAGCAGGAAGAGGGAGTGAGAAGATTTTAGCACTATCAGGAGTGGTGAAATTTTGCCCGCCAGATGCATTTCATCCACAGGGGGGGCAGCAGGGGTGCCAAAACTCCTGAACAAGCAGATGGTGCCAACATTTTCCTATACCTTCTTCCTCCTGTTGGTCAGTATGGCTGTACATCATAGAGATTAGCAAATAGAGTAATGGATAAATTAAGAAAATCCTAAATTTTATTTGCAGGGTAGCAGCGGTGCAAAAACTCATCAAAGCAGATAAGGTGCTGCATTCGATTCACAGGAAATTAGTGGTCGCTCATTTGATCCACAGGGTGGCAGAGATGCTGCATCTAGTCCATGGGGCTGTGAAATTGCTGCATGTCTTCCAAAGGACAGAAGTGGTGCCATATATCATCCGCAGGGCAGATAACCTGTTGCATTTCATCCACAGTGCTACATAATTGTATCTCATCCACAGGACAGCAGTGGTGCCTCAACTCATCAACGGGGCAAGTAGGTTGCTGCATCCCATTAACAAGGGGCGATACTGCAAGATGCTGTGCTTATCTGCGGGACAGCATTGGTCACACATCTCATCCATAGGGTGGCAGAGGAACTGCATCTCATCCACAGTATCACGCTTACCCCTAACACAGGTGGTCAGACACTATAGCTGGCTTCTGTGTTCAACTATAGCAGCCCCCTTTCCCATAAGGCAAGCAGGCCTACCGGTACCCGGTTTCCCCCAGGACTTATACACAGTGATTTAGTGCCTGGCTACCATGCCAGGGCAGGCGCGAAGGTGAGCACAGCAAACAGGTACTTGCGGTTGTCAGAAAAGCAGAGTGGTTCAATATAAATCCAGGTAAAAGGCAGGCAGAGTTCAGAGAATAGTCGATTTCCGATCCAAGGTCATACACAGGGAAATAAAATCTAGCAGAGCAGGGCAGACAAACAGCTTGATAAGGTATTACACATGCTATCACAAGCATAAGACTGCAGGTTTGGCTGGCTTATATCAGGTTTGGTCTCCACCCAGGGACTGACCACAATAATCACCTTGCAGGTCGACAGAGAGGCAAGGAGAATGCCATAGCCAAAACCAGGATGCTAGAACTAGCAGCTATGATGAAGCAGGAGTGCACACTCTCCTGACACACAGGACAGCAGTGGTTCCATAGCTTATTCAAAAGGCAGATAAGTTGCCGCATATCATTCGCAGGACAGATCAGGTGCCACAACTAATCAACAAGGCAGATAAGGTGCTGCATCTCATCCATTGCGTAGCAGAAATGCTGCATCAGGTCAGCAGTGATGCCATATTTTATCCTCAAGACAAATATGCTGCCTCATCTCATCCATGGGACAACAGTGGTTGCACATTTGATCCTCAAGGTGACGGAGATGCTGCATCTCATCCCCAGGACAGCAGTGGTGCCACGACTCAACAAGGAAGATAAGGTACATCATATGGTACATCATGCAGAGCAGATAAGGTGCCACATATCCACAGGGCAGCAGTGATGCAACAATTCATCAACAGGGCTGCAAAATTGCTTCATCTCATCCACGGGAAAGCAGAGGTGCCACAACTAATCAAAAAGGCCAAAAAGGTGCTGCATCTCATCCATAGTGTAGCAAAAGTGCTGCATCAGTTCAGCAGTGATGCCATATTTTATCCACAAGGCAAATATGCTGCCTCATCTCATCCATGGGACAACAGTGGTTGCACATTTGATCCTCAAGGTGGCAGAGATGCTGCATTTTATCCACAGGGCAGCAGAGGTGCCACATGTAACGAAGCAGATAAGGTACATCATCTCATCCGTGGGGTTGCAATGGTGCCACATCCCATCCACAGGGCAGATAAGACGCCATGACGCCTCCGCAGTACAGCAGAGTTGCCGCATCTTTTCCATAAGGCAGCAAAGCTTTACCAAAGAAAAACATTTCCTCCAAATGTGATCTGGAGGAACTTTTTGTGCGGACTTCTGTCTGAGATACAAGAATAAAATGTACACATTTAGAAATCTAACAGGCGGCACAGAATGTTACTTTTGCGCATTAAATTTTTAAAGAGTTCCTCACCGGAGGATTGTTGTTCAGACCGTACACGTCTTCTGAATGTGAGAACGCCGTACTGCCGCTTTTCATTCTGAGCGGCGGCGAGAGTTTCCTCGCTCATACGGGAAATACGGTGCGTCTGGTTCATATGAGCCGCGCTCTTTCCTCTTTCTGGAATAAAAAATATTTGAAGTGTTGTTTTTGTGCAGTAGGCGGCCAGATGTCACGACGGCTCGTCTTATCCAAATGGAGAGGGAAATAATGCTGCGTCTTCTTCTCTGAAGAAAGTAACTTGAAAAAGAACTGACTGTCAATGGCCCTCGTATTCAGAAACAGGATGAAGAAATAATAATGAAGGCTCAGAAGTTTCATAGAGAATAACAGGCCCATGGCGGTGAGCCAATAAGATTTCAGTGTTGCCAGTAAAGGATGAATTCTGATTGGCTGGGAGTTTTCAGATATTTAATGTGCTTTTTGCTGGATATACATTTTAGATCTAAATTTAGTGTCCAAGCGTGATATCGCACAGAAGAGTCCTATATTTTGTTAATTAATTAATGTACATTTTTTTTTCTCTGTTCAAGCATTTTTTTTTTTTAAATGTAATGTTCAGGCAAGGATCTCTGGAAAATAGGGTTGCACCAATACTCTTTTCTTTTACCGGCGAGTACGAGTACCGATACTTTTGGGCAAGTACTCGCCAATAACAAGCAGCGATACCTTTTCTCTGTGATTTAAGCCCTTACAAAATCAATGGGCTCAAATCGCACTGCAAAGAATTGAATGCGATTTTCTAAAGGAATGCGGTGTGATTCCTGTCCAAATCTCATGCGGTTTCTCCCCCTCCGCTCCTGTGTGATCCCAGTATAGAGGGAAGCGCCATCTAAGAAGTGCACCAATGAGCAAACAACGTTTATTAAAACATTTTATAACGTCTCGCATGCTAAAAGTACATAATATAACTTGCGTGTCAAATCCAAAACCACGGCCACTTGCGGTGCTCTCGGGGCTGGAGGAGATGTATAGGTGGTCCACCCCCAAGCTGACATCACTTCTGCTCTATAGCAGGAGTCCCGGAACATCCTACATCTCCTCCAGCCCTGTGAGCACCGCAAGCGGCCGTGGTTTTTAGATTTGACATGCAAGATACAGTATATTACCAAAAGTATTGCGACGCCTGCCTTTACACCCACATTAACTTTAATGGCATCCCAGTCTTAGTCCGTAGGGTTCAATATTGAGTTGGCCCACCCTTTGCACCTATAACAGCTTCAACTCTTCTGGGAAGGGGGTCCACAAGGTTTAGGAGTGTGTCTATGGGAATGTTTGACCATTCTTCCAGAAGAACATTTGTGAGGTCAGGCACTAATGTTGGACGAGAAGACCTGACTTGCAGTCTCCACTCTAGTTCATCCCAAAGGCATTCTATCGGGTTGAGGTCAGGACTCTGTGCAGGCCAGTCAACTTCCTCCCCCCCAAACTCGCTCATCCATGCCCACCCCCCTATATAATAATCGTATTTACCGTATATACTCGAGTATAAGCCAAGTTTTTCAGCACATTTTTTTGTGCTGAAAATGCCCCCCTCGGCTTATACTCGAGTCACCTTTTTGCGCCTGATCTCCCGGATTTGGGGACCCGGTACCGTGTAGCCCCACTTTTCCTCTATAAGTGTGCAGTTTTTTGTCTGGGGGACCTATGGCCGGGGAGCACTGATTTTTCAAAGCCGGGCACCCCTTCCATAGACTCCCATGTTAAACGTTAGTCTAATCATGGACACAGTGAGGCGTGAGGCACAGTGAGGCACAGTGAGGCATGCAGATGGACACCCTAGGCTTATACTCAAGTCAATACGTTTTCCCAGTTTTTTGTGGTAAAATTAGGTGCCTCGGCTTATATTCGGGTCAGCTTATACTCGAGTATATACGGTAGTTGCTTTGCAGCCTGAAATGAAAACACACATTTTTTGTTTTATGCAGCTGTATGTAACTTATAACATCCAAGTCAAAGATATAACACCAACATGTCAGAAAACAAAATCAAAAACCGAATCACGGAGTTGAAAAAAAGATCACCCCCCCCCTCCCCCCCTTGTGTCAGTATTTTGTTGAACCACCTTTTGCTTTAACTACAGTCTTCAGTCTTAAGGTCTGACCATAACAGCTTTTTTCCATGTGGCCTCAGAATCTTCAAGGTGCATTTAAGGTGGTCAGATGAGACTAAAATTAAATTATTTGGCCTCAACACCAAACCATATGTCTGGGGGAAATCCAATACAGCTCACCATCCGAATAACACGATTCCTACAGTAAAGCATGGAGGAGGTAATATCTTATGGGAGTGTTTTTATCTGCAGCAGGGACTGGAGCGCTTGTCAGGATAGAAGGAAAAATGGATGGGACAAAATACCATCAAATTCTTGAGGATAGTCTGCTGCCAAAATGTTGTCAATGGGAAGAAGATTTACCTTCCAACATGACAATGACCCAAAGAACACAGCAATAATGAGCACACAGTGGTTGAAGAAGAAAAAGACCTTTAGTCCACAAACGGTCACCATCAAATATAACTGAACTTGAGCAGTTCTGCAAACAAGTGAGGGCAAATATTGCAAAGTCTAGATGTGCAAAGTTAGTAGAGACAAATCCCAACAGACTAAAGGCTGGAATTAAAGCAAAAGGTGGTTCAACAAAATACTGACACAAGGGGGGGTGATCCTTTTTCCAACTCTGTGATTCTGTTATTTATTTATTTTTTTCTGACATGTTGGTGTTATATCTTTCCCTTCGATGTTTTAATTTGTACTAGTAAATACAGCTGGATAAAACAGAAACTGTGTCTGTCTTCATTTCAGGTTGCAAAGCAACAGAATGTGATTATTTTAGAGGGGAGGGGGTGCTTTTATTGTTCCTCTAGACCAGGGGGGTGTCGACCTCGATTTCATTACAAGCTGCATTAGCATTGTGGCTGCTCTCAAAGGGCCCAGTATATCTGTGAGACTATATAAATGTATCTTCTCTTTATCATATTAAATACCGGTAATTGCCTCTGCATTCGATTATTATTGATTTTAATAATAACTTAAGGCTTAAAGATTTAAGACTTACACTGTGAAGGGCAGGTGCAGATCGGCAAGGCGCCCACTCACTCTCCTGTAGCAGATGATGAAAGTCTGAAAAGAAGGGTTGCACACCGCTGGTATCATTCACAAGAAACTTTATTGGACACTGCTCAGACAGAACATGGATCTGGCATGGTGTTCTGTCTGAGCAGTCTCCAATAAAGTTTATTGTGGATGATCGCAGCGGTGTTCAACCCTCCTTTTTAACTGGCATAGAAGTGTATTATTCTCATAATTTTTGTAAGCAGATGTCCTTAGCAACCCATCCCCCTTACATCAGATGGCAAGAGCAGCCTCACCTGTGCCCATCAAAGCAGCCTCGCCTGTGGGCATCAAAGCAGCCTCGCCTGTGCGCATCAAAGCAGCCTTGCCTGTGCCCATCAATGCAGCCTCACCTGTGCCCATCAATGCAGCCTCACCTGTGCCCATCAATGCAGCCTCACCTGTGCCCATCAATGCAGCCTCACCTGTGCCCATTAAAGCAGCCTCACCTGTGCCCATTAAAGCAGCCTCACCAGTGCCCGTCAATGCAGCCTCACCAGTGCCCGTCAATGCAGCCTCACCAGTGCCCGTCAATGCAGCCTCACCAGTGCCCGTCAATGCAGCCTCACCAGTGCCCGTCAATGCAGCCTCACCAGTGCCCGTCAATGCAGCCTCACCTGTGTCCGTCAATGCAGCCTCACCTGTGTCCATCAATGCCGCTTCACTTGTGCAGGGG
The DNA here is from genome assembly GCA_029206835.1 of Rana muscosa. Taxonomy (NCBI): domain Eukaryota; kingdom Metazoa; phylum Chordata; class Amphibia; order Anura; family Ranidae; genus Rana; species Rana muscosa. Next base: position 325,233,731 of record CM055119.1, on the reverse strand, counting down.
AAGAGCGAGGAAGAGGATTGCCGGCTGGATCATCAGAGAGCAGGGAACATTACTGTAACAGCTTTCATTTGAATTGCCCAGTGTCTCCCCGCGCTCGCCGTCACATACAGCCCCGCATCCTGGCCCAGGTACTTTGATATACATCATGCGTCCCGGCATTGGACCGGTGTTCTGTCTATCAAAGTACATGGGCCAGGAGGCAGGGCTGTATGTGTTGGCGAGCGCGGGGAACACTGGGCAATTCAAATGAAAGCTGTTACAGCGATGTTCCCTGCTCTCTGATGATCTAGCTGGCTCTTTCTTCCCCTGGGCGATCGCTGGGAGAAGGGCTTCCATTCAACCCTGCCAGCCGGCGGTGCTCGCCCCCCTCTCCGAGGCAGCCCCACACTCCCCAGCAATAATTTTCCACTCACAAATGTGAGTGGAAAATTTGAGGACTGCTTTAACCCTTGCATCGCAGGCACAGCCCCACTGCAAGGGATCATTTGTTATTTGCCTGAGGATGGGCTTTTAAAAAGAAAAATAGTTACTTTTACATACACTTTAGATTATTTGTATTCTGCACAGGTTATTTTGAACATTTTGTAACTTTTTTCCCCATTGGCTTTCTGTCTGTAATCCTTATCTGGGATTTTGCTGGTTTTACATATCTGCCTGTGTTTTTTCCCGAGGCCATGATTTCAGCAGTTCTTTCTCTTGGGCAGAATTTGTATCCATCACCTTTCCAGCTGTCAGTCTCTCCCTGTGTTTGGGCTCGTCTGGTTTCTTCCATCACTATGCTATGCTGGGATTTTAATAACCTCTGTATATTAACAACACATTCAGGAAATCCACGTACGGCATTCAGACGTGTAATGGTTGGCCGGGGATCGGCTGCCATGGAATGTACACTATGTTACCAAAAGTATTGGGACACCTGCCTTTACACACACATGATCTTTAATGCCATCCCAGTCTTAGTGAATTTTGAGTTGGCCCAACCTTTGCTGCCTTAACAGCTTTGGCTCTTTTTTGGGAAGGCTGTCCACAAGGTCCAGGAGTGTGTCTATGGGAATATTTGACCATTCTTCGAGAAGTGCATTTGTGGGGTTAGGCACTGATGTTGGATGAGAAGGCCTGGCTCACAGTCTTCGCTCTAATTCATCCCAAAGGTTTTCTATCGGGTTGAGGTCAGGACTTTGTGCAGGCCAGTCAAGTTCCTCCACCCCAAACTCACTCACCCATGTCCTTGATGGACCATAGTTGGGCTTGACCCCTTGGTCCCAGTGAAGGGAACTCTTAAGGTGTCAGCATACAAAGACATTTTGGACAATTTCATGCTCCCAACTTCGTGGGAAGAGTTTGGGGATGGCCCCTTCCTGATCCAACATGACTGCGCACCCAGTGCACTAAGCAAGGTCCATAAAGACATGGATGAGCAAGTTTGGGGTGGAGGAACCTGACTGGCCTTCACAGAGTCCTGACCTCAACCCGATGGAACACCTTTGGGATGATAGAGTGGAGACTGTGAGCCAGGCCTTCGCGTCCACATCAGTGTCTGACCTCAGAAATGTTCTTCTGGAAGAATGGTCAAACATTGACATAGACACACTCCTAAACCTTGTGGACAGCCTTCCCAGAAGAGTTGAAGCTGTTATAGCAGCAAAGGGTGCATATGCATGACCCACGTATGCGTTCACTACTGTTCGCAAGCAAGCACGCAGGGACAGGGGCGCTTTAAAATTACTGTATTTATTGGCGTATAACACTCACTTTTTTACCCTGAAAATAGAGGGTAAACTGTGCCTGCGTGTTATACGCAGGGGGCCGTGGAAAGTTTTCCCCTGAAACTTCCCTCTTAAAATTAGGGTGCGTGTTATACGCCGATAAATACGGTATATATATTTTTTTTATTCATGTTAATTTTTTGGCGTTTTTACACGGTTTGATCACTTTTATTGCTATCGCAAGGAATGTAGTCATCCCTTGGGATAACTAGACATGTGCACTGCCGAAAAATTTGTTTTCGTTTCATTTGTTTTTTTGTTTGTTTTTCGGGTCATTTGTTATGATCGAAATTCGCAAATTCGTGAATCCGTAAATTGGAAAATTCGTAAATCCGAAAAGAAGAAAGGAAAATTTGAAATAACTATTAAAGTGGTTGCAAACCTTTTTAAACATTTTTTTTTTTAAACTAACCTGCAAGACAAAAGGCATAATGAGCTAGTATGACTAGCATACTAGCTCATTATGCATCACTTACCTTAGATCGGGGCCCCTGAAGGCGTCCTCGTCTCCCTCTCCAGCCGCAGCCATCGCTTACTTCCGGGTATCGCCGCTCCAGCCAATCACAGCGCCGCAAAGACGTGACTCCGCGCATGCGCGCGGGAGCCGTCAAATCCGGCTAAGCCAGATTTGTGAATGGGATTAACCCTATGAATGCGCCATTGTCTACGGCGCGCATGCGCCGTAGACATCGGTGCATGTCATTTTTAGCAAATATCTCCTAAACCGTGTAGATTTAGGAAATATTTCTTGCACCTACAGGTAAGCCTTAATCTAGGTGCAAGGTGCAAGTTGCAAAAGTGGGTTTACAACCACTTTAAATTATAGGTATTGGAACTTCCCTTCAAATTTGGCTGTTAGTCAACATAACGAATACGAATTTATCCAAAACTACGAATTATCCAAAATAACGAATGACACAAAACAAATGGAACGGAATTAATAATAATAATAATAATAATAATAATGAAAAGTTTATTATTATTATTATTGTTATTTTATTATTATTAATTCATTACGTTCCATTCGTTTAGATACGGCATTCGTTATTTCGGATACGTTTCGTATTCTTTACGTTCACTAACAGCCAAATTTGAAAGGAAATTCCAATACTTATAATTTAATAGTAGTTATTCGTTATTTCAGATTTTCGAGTTTTCGGGTTTTCGTTCTTTTTTGAATTTTAGTTCTTCTTTCCGAAATGTTGAATTTACGAATTTTCGAAAAAATTCAATAAACGTGCTTTCATTAATTCACATATTTACGAATTAGCTAATTTGTTAAAATTCGTTAAACTAATTTGGAACAAAACAAATTGCACATGTCTAACGATAACAATACAGCATGACAGAGGTGACATCATGACGTCGCTCTGGTCCTCCATGGGCATAGAAATGAGTAGTGACCATCTTGGCATCACTTGTCTCTGTGCGCTGGAGGATTCCGGGTTCAGCGATCGGTAATGTAGGCCCGAGAAGGGGGGAGGGCACCTCTCCCACCGCTTCTAAAATTGATCCTGCAGGGATCACTTTTATCTAAAAGAGAATTGCCTAAGGGAAAAGAGAATACTGGGGTTATAGCATCTAGCTGCAGCCATAACCCCGATATTTAACGTCAAAGTAATGACGTATTTTCCCAGTTAGGATGTCGGCAATAAGATACATTGGGGTTGATTTACTAAAACTTAAGAGTGCAAAATCTGGTGCAGCTGTGTATTAATTATTAAACAAGCTGAAGTTAGAAGCTGATTGGCTACAATGCACAACTGCACTCTCCAGCTTTATGAAAAGAGGAAGGTTCGCCCTTGGGACTTTGAGGTGAGCACTGTTGAGCCAATGAAAATCGCAGGAATAATTGCAATGTATATTTATTCAAGTAAAAACAGTACAAACATTGATGTCATGAACATGGACCAATTCATACAAAATACAAGACACGTAAAAAGTAGGTAAAATGATATTGCAAGTATCTGACAATAATCATGTAAACACACAGGCATCAAGTGTACCCGACACGTTTCGCGAGGCTTGGCTCGCTCTTCAGGGGTAGATGCATGTAGTGTACCTAAAATAAAAAGATATAGTATGATGTGAAGGCACGGGGGGGGGGGGGCCTTAAATAAGGAAAACCCCATACCCACCACTGGACATTGCCAAAAGACAGCGGAGGTGAGGCTCCCAAATGGCGGCAGTGATTGGCTCCGCCTCCTCAGCTCCCTGGTGAGACAAACGAAATTCCAAACGGAAGGAAGGCACAGCATGGATGGAATATGTGTATCCCCAAAAGTCTCAATGAATCCATAAGGAATGTTGGCTCTGAATGTAAATATGTATATTAGATAATTAGGATATTGGAGTAAATAAGTATATGGTAACATATATATATATCTGTACGTAGATAAAAGACCTGAGCCAAGGATGGTAAAAGTATAGAGACTGCGGGGAAGAGTGAAAAAATGACAGAGATTGGCTGGTGTGATTAAGGAGAGATCAGAAGGAAAACAGAAAGAAAAAGAGTGTGAATGAAATGGAAAGCAGGTGTGTGGTGAAGACTGTGATGAAAAAGCAAGTTGCACATGAATGCTTGAAGTGAGTGATATACAGACATATGAAAGTGTACCTTAGTGGAGTAAGTCTGAAGGTAGCGAGTTCCAAAGAAGGGACCTGCACTTGTGTGTCTGGCCTCCGTGAAAGAAAGCAAACAATGAGATCCATGCTGTGCGAACCTCCAATAAATACCCCCGAAGGAGCCCGAGAGGCTCTGCCCCCAACGCCATGTGTGGATGACTGCCAAAACCCGCCCACCATCAAGGAAGGCGGTGCTCAGGCTCAGACACTCCCCCAGGCCATCTTGGTGGTAATAATGCCTGCAGCCACAGCGATGCCGCAAAATCGCAGACATCGCACGGCCGACGCATTGACATGGCGCCGATATGCAGGTGGCCCCACCCGCTCAAAAAGGGCAGGCGGGGACAGCAGGGGACAAGAAGTCCCCCTTTTAATACATATCGCAGCTCCCAAGGTGAAACAAAGTAACACCGCCACCAACAGAGTACACACCAGCTGGATTGGGATAACTGTCCAATGCGAGATGTTGTTTAATATGTTGGAATAACAACTGGCTAGTGCATGATATAAATGTAAAATACATACATATATGTATGTTTTTATTGGCAAAGGTGACCACAGACCAGTTTTGGGCTAGTGGGTGTCTTCCACCCAGATACATTGAGAAAAAATAAATAAAGAAAAGGTCTGGTGTCTCCAGCTTTAGTACATCAATCCCATAATTGTTTTTCATTTTGTTTGTTTTTTATAAAGAATTGTGTTTGTTGTGAAGGAAAGCATCGTAGCGTTGGACCATTTCCCATGAACGTGCCCCTTCGTCCCCAAAGTTTCTGGGTTAACATGCCCTCTCATTCATCTTGATCAAGGTCCGACCCTTCCCCGTCGGCGCTCCACATCTCGGCGTCGCTCGGAATCCATGCTGTTTGAAATCTGCTGACCCAGATGTCCAGCTGGAGGAGAATATTTTCCTGCCGAGTTTTCTGACAGCATTAAATCACCAATTAAGGGCTTTTCATTCTGTGAGTTTAATTGACCTTGAAACTGTTTATCAGGATGAAAAGCTTTATGTAGCACTCATTAAATGTTTTTTAGGAGTAACATCGGTCTAATTATAACACATGGTACTGTTTTTGTAACACAAAAATAGTAAACGCAATGGTCACTGTTACCTGTTTGCCTTGTGGTTGGTTGGAGGGCACCCTTCCAAATTTTGGGTATTTGCCTCCATTCGATGGCTAAACTTAGAGGGCAACACAGGTGGAATTTTTTTATACTATATGGCCAAAGGACACCTGACCATCACATCTCTATATGAGCTTGTTTGACATCTCATTCCAAAACCAAGCTGGAGTTGCCTCTCCCTCCCATAGCCATTAATCTGGAGTTGGCCCTGTGTGTGTCTATAACATCCTCAACTCTTCCAAGAAGGCTTTACACAAGATTTTGCAATGTGTCTGTTGGAATTTGTGAGGTCAGGTACTGATGTTGGATGAGGAGATCTGGCTAACAATCGGCAATCAAATTCATCCAAAAGGTGTTCAGGCGGTTGAGGTCCGGGCTCTGCCCAGGCAACATGAGTTAAAGTTGGTAGACATCTGACCATAACCTCTATATGAGCCTGTTGAACATCCCATGACATTTATTAAAGTGATACTAAATGCACACATTTTAATTTCCGTGGTCCATTCTATTTCTGTATATGGACAATGGCACTGTAATTATTATTTTATTTTTTTAATGTCCCATTTTCCTAATTGATATACAGCTTTCACATGACCCAAATCTTTCCCAGCCTGCCTGCAGGTAAACATAAGCATCTAGTCCTCTGCTGGTCACCTGTGAAAAAAAACAGCCTTTGGAATACAGAGTACAAATCAATAATACAAATGAACTTGTAGCGGATCTCCAATGTCCGCTGGGAAATCCTTGAAGCTGAGGAAGTACTAATTTGTCCAAGGCAACCTGTTACCCCCCAGTAACTGGACGACACACAGTTCTGGGAGTCAATCAACATTTTTATTTGGCCACGGCTGGCTTTTTATATCATTCCCCATGCAAGGGGTTTCTTAACTTATTTTCCAGGGGGAATTCCCCTCAGCAACTAACAGATGACAGTGATTTAATTACCTGGAGCTATTTCTAATAGACTTGGTATGCATGAGAAGTTTGTCACCACAGGGACAGTGCTCCACATATTTACCCTTAACAATAAACCGTGCCATTCACATTACTAGGAGTGTAATTACATCCTGTAGCAGATAATAGGTGTGTTCATTAACACACTGAACAATAGGTGAATGGAAAGCTGCCTCAGACCCCAATTAGCCCAATATACTTATTCAGACATCAGTAGACATTCTGTCTCTACATTTCTTGGAATGACCATTTGAAGTGATCCAAACCATATTCTCAGTTTCAGTATTTTGCTACAAAACTGTTTTAAATTGTCATACAAATATATATTTGAAACCAAATCTTTATTATTTTGTGGAAATAACATGGTGTGGGTGGATTTCTGCCAGTCACAGGCTGTGTCACACCCCTCTGGCCTTTGTCTTAGAATAAGAGGGAGGCAAAGCCTCCATCAATCTACATGTAATATCCTGCCCCCCCATTGTGTTTAGCTGGTTAGTGGGCATGGAGGAGGGAGGGAGGGAATGGGCTGTCATTTACCACTGCTTATAGGCCCACATGTGTGACTCTGTAGTCACATGGGCTGCTCCGATGTGATAAGGAGGAAATGCTCAGAATAGGATCTTACTGAAAACTGAGCATGTGCAGAGCTGCCACCACAGCTGCAAAATCCCTAGCTGAATTGGGGACACGAACAGAAGGGGGAGATGGGATCAACCAGGAGTTTTGCAGAAAACGAATACACCATTTGTTAATTGTTTTTTTTTTTATGGTGTGGGTTTAGTGACACTTTAAGTTGGTAACACCTTTGCAGCTATAGCAG